>MU224053.1:1838445-1858165 GCA_018584345.1 Thuja plicata | reverse complement strand
ATATATATATATATATATATATATATATATAATCAAATTTATAAGCAACTGATTAATAACAAAGTTATTAATTAAAAGCCCCTTCCAGTAACCATTAACAACAATCATTAAATAATGATAAATACCCAATCTTTAAATTATTTTAATTAAAACTAATAATAAATTAAACTAAGTTAATTTAAAACTAAATTTTAAAATAAATTAAACTAGATTAAATTGAAACTAAATCAAACAAAACTTAATAAAAAATTTAATTTAATTTAAATTAAAAAAAAAACATATTTAAATGGGGGTGCTCCCCACCCCACATTCTTCCCCGCTTACACCCCTTTTAAGTGGGATTCGCGGCTACGTGGGCACTACGGCCCGCCGTGGCCCCCTGTGGGGTCCCACGGGCTTCCCCTACGCATGCAGTTATATTGCAGGGCCCACAAGGAAAGTACCCCGCAGTACCCCTGCGGTAACCTGTGGTGGTGGGGGTGTGGTGGCCCTGCCACCTTAAAACTTTGTTTTATTTTTATTTTTAAAGATTTTCATTTATTTTAAAACTTTTCAAAAATACACTTTGTTTAATATAATAATATATTATATATATATATATATATATATATATTTTTAATACTTTCTCATAATTTATTTTCACAACAGACTGTATTTTTTTTAATACAACAACCAATATTTTTTTTTGAAAATTTATTTTTCTACAATATTATTAGAAATAATATTCCTTTTCAAGGGTAAATTAATCAAGCCATATTTTCCAATAATAAGGGCACTTTTTTTCAACAAGCGTTTGAATCAACTAAAGAGGGATTTTTCTTACTTTTCCTTCAACATGTAAATTGACAAAAACAAGGAGAATTTCTAATTTAATATTAATAATTTTGAGAAGAGTTTTCCTATTTTTAAAGCATGCAAAATAACTCATTTCTACTATTTTCTTGCTGATTGTATCAGGGGTTTGGGCAAGGACGTGGTGAGGGTATGAATTTCATCTTTCCATGGCAAGGAGCTACAGATCTGAGGGTTTCATGCAAGATTATCAATATTTATCAAATTTTTCTCAAAGAAATCTTCCTCCTACAGATCTAAAACCCTAAGGCCCAAAATTGAAAACTCATATATTACAATTGAAAACCCTAATGCCCTTTTGAATCTAACACCCAAAAATAAAATCATTTATGCCCACAAGCACAAATCTGACATGCAAAGTTGAAGGAAAGCACAAAATTGAACCAAGATCACAATTTCTCAATTCTAAATCAATGAAATTACCATATACTCAAAAAAGGAAGATCACACAAAGGGTCTTAGCTTTTCAGATGCATGGAAGATGGGGATCTGAAAGCTAGAATTCAAAATATGAAGACCCTACCTCAATAACTGACGAGAAGCACAAATTCACAAATCCAAGAAAGAAGAATCCACAAACCCAAGAAAGGTCTCTCAAAACTCCAATCACTTGATTTCTCCTTCTCCCTGATTGAACAACCTCCAGAAAGGCTTCCAATCCAAAGATATAGATAATCTAAGCAATTAGGTTTCTAAAAAGTGAAAACCCTAAAGGGAATATAAATTATCTAATTAATAATTAAAAGAAATTATTTATTTTCAATTTCCACTTAAAGCATGTATAACTCAACTTTAGAATATACTTTGGCTATTAGAGACTTTTACGTATTTTGGGATCAACAGAATCTTATGTTATATATTCAGCACCTGATTTTGTAATCAGTGTACATTTGAGATGCTTTATGTTTTGATTCAGTTTTTGTTATGATAATGTTGTATATAAGATTTAAGTGTATGAATGTAATATGATGAATTTGGTTTAGGAAACCAATGATAGATTATTTCAGTTCTAATGCAATTATGATTTATATGCATGTATATTATCGATGTCATGAATGTTTCGTATCATGTTGTTTTGGATCTACTGATGTGTGCATTGAGTGTGCAGGAAAGGTTGATCATAGATCTAAACCGGGGACCCAGTACTGGAACCTATGTAAATTTTTGTGCTTTTCAAGGCCCTGTCTATATTAAGAGACACGAACCTCATTATTTATGTGGTTATTTCGTAAACATGGTTTGCATGTGTGTAATTAAATTAGTAAATGTTCATGTGATTGAGTCATGTCATTTGTTTTAATCTAATGTGCCAAATTTGGCAATTGTTGTAATTTGATGTTGACATGGCTAGTAAAGAGAACCAGGGTTAGTTATAGAGTTAACTAAGGTTACCTAGGAATAGTACCCAAGCTTACCCTAGGGTTGGAAGTTTCTCGAAAGTCTTCTTGACTTAGAAATCCGTAGGTTAACTTCAAGGTTAGTTTTAGAGGGTCTTTGGGGCTCCCAAGGGGTAACCGGGTTTAGTTTTAGTTACCCCACTTGGTACCCTATGGGTTAGAGGCCATTTTTCTATCATTAATGAGCCTCTAAACTCATTTATTTCTCCCTTTAAGTGTCATTTTCAGTCTTGAGTGAATTTTGAAGAGGAGTGTAACTTTGGTTAACCTCACTCTCTCTTCTACCCAAGCTTTATTTGACTTCACCCATGGAGAGTTAGGCAAGTGGATAGTTAAGGGATGGTTAGAGTTACCTCACCTTTGCGTTAAGCCTTATTCTTGTTGGAGGTTTTCCTATTTATGAAAGGATTTAGGATGAGTTAAGTGTTCACCCACACTCTACCCTTAGAGACAAAATTCAGTTTAAAGGATCCTTTTTGGAAGGAGCTTAGGAAGGATAGCTCAACACCAATCCATTCCTCATTCTAGCTTGGAATTAAGGTTGGATCTCTTTAAAGTAAAATTATTTGTGTGTATGTGTGTTCTTGAGCTCAAACTCCATTAATGGAGTCCTATGTGTTTTGAAGCTTTCTTTTCAAAATTGAAATTTTATGTGTGGTTTCATAATGTCTTTATTTTGTGATTGGATTTTGAATGGGTCATCAAGGCACACTCACCCTTAGGAGGGCAGAGTAACCTTGAAAGGGTAGATGGAAATGATTCCTATTAGTGTAGAGTCTCCCATGTGAGGAGAGAAAACTATGGGGTAACATGATACCCATGATGCCAAGAAGGGCCTGAGGGCACCTAGGAAGCATAAGGAGGTTATTTCAGGACTGCATATGGTGAAGATGGTCCTTTGCAAGTCCATGTGAGGCTTGTGTGTTCATTTTCATTCTTGGCTTTCTCCTACAGTGAGGTCTGCCACTACCCCTATTTCAAGAAGGTCTCTTGGAGATCTATCAATTTGTTCATCCTTGTGTTGGGGAGTTTTCTTGAGTATGAGTTGTATGTTTGCTTATCTTCTTGTTGTGTATGCCTAGTTGTAACCCATTCTAGTTTGGGTCCCCAAGCTCGGGGTTTGCCTTGTAAAGGCCTGAGTTGGGAGGTGAGCCTCCATGGTCAACCTCACCATCTACAGGTACCTGATGAGACATTGAAGTTGTATCCTACCTATATGTGGAAGATGAGTACCACTGGAAAATTATGGATTGTAACCTATTGTATAAGTGATTTCATTATTGCAAGTTGTTCATAGACTGTGACGGAATTATATTCCTTATAATGATATGTGAATTTATTTGAATGGAAATTTTTCATTTGTGACCTTAATATTTTGTGAAATTCATTATCTCAAATGTGGCTTTGAGGCCATTAACTGGTAACTTTTCATTATTTTGTAATTTCTTCACCAATATTATAAATGAACTTTCAAGTGGTTATGAAATATTATGTTATTATGTAATTTAAAATTAGGATTTGGAAAACATATTGTGAATGTTTTTAGTAAGTTGTTAGAAGTTGAATTATTTTGGTTGAATGCAATTAAATTATTTATGCCATCAAGATGCATATCATGCAAATTTAAGACCTAGTCTACTGGATAAACCTTTATTGTTAAATAACAATGCAATATTTCTTATTTGAAAGAGATAGTATATGTATTACTCCTTGCATTAGACTATTGTTTAATTTAATAAAATCAGTATATTCATGTTTATGTGAATTTTGGAAATTCATGGATTGAAGAATTTGTTGATATTTGGAGAAGAACACATCTATACTTAGAGATAATTTGAATTTTCGCAAAAATATAAACATGTTCAAATAAAAAAATTCCTTCCATCATATGTTAGAGGATAAAATATGGATCTTCATGAGCTAATAAAATTTTTAAAAAAATGACTGCGAATAGCCCCTGTTTGAGGAAATACAGTCATGTTTATTTATTTTTGTTACTTTAGTTTTTTTTTTGGGCTATTTATTTAACCTAAAAAAAAGAATTTTTTAATAAATAAATTCTTATCCTAAGCGAATTAGGAAGGAAAGCGCAGGGCGCTGTAATTGTTTTAAAAAAAAAATTTAATAAAAGAGAAGTATTGGGGAGGGTCGACCCCCCCCAAAATCCTCAATGCATCCTTATGTAGTGCGGGCCACGCGGCACGTGGGCCACCCACTGTGCATAGTACAATGGGGAGGCTCCGCCGCCCAGCGACGGCTGCCCCTCCCCTGTTCCTCCTTCTCCACCGGCGGGCGATGGTGTCGCCGCCTACGGCCACCACTGCACCGCCCCCTCTCTATCCTTGTAGCCGCTCTACGGCATTAAAACCCCTCTATCGTCGTTGCTAAACCACTACCCATCGGCCTCCCCGATCCGCCCTATGCGTTTAAATTTAGACTGCCACCTCTCCTTAACATTCGATAAAGATGTTAGGGTTAGGTTCTCTTTTGTTTTTAGATATAAATTTTTAGGGTTAGGAAGATTATATTATGTGGGTTAAATTTATCAATTAAATTTTAGTTGATTTAAAATAGAATTTAAAATGTTCAATAAGTTAGAGATAAATAGATTTTTTTTATCTTAGACTTCTCATATATAGAATGTTTAAAATAGAGTTAAGTTGGTTTTAAATTGGTTATTATTGCATAAGATTATATCATATGATTAAAATAGATTTGATTTTTTCTTTAGATTAGATGATTAAAAACAAAAGCATTTGGTTTTCGGTTGTAGGTTTTTATATAAAAAGATTTATTTAGAATTAATATTATTAAATTAGATTTTTTATAAAGGGTTTGATTTTAATGGTTAGCATGGAATTAAAATTGTATAATAGAACTATACATTTATAAAATGAAATTAATTTGTAGATTAGATTTCTTATAGATATGGTTTATAAGCGAATTCGACACTATCATTAAAATAGAATAATGAATTAGTTTGGATGATTATTTATATAGATTTCTTTCAGTAGTGAATCGATCATGTATAGAAGATTCTTTTTTTAAAGGAAGAAAGAAAATAATTTTAAGGAAACTTTTTGTTTAGTAATTATTAGGGGGATTAAATATCGTTAAGTTTATCTTTCCTTTAGTTATAGGTGTTTAGGCGTAATTATCGTCAGCCTTTGACCGATTCTGTGCCCAGTTGACTTTTAGTCAACTATGGTCAAACCTTGTCTGTTGGCCTTGATTCTTGAACCCAGTGCTCCCTGCAACCTCTGGGCCCTAAGACTTAAATGTAAATGTCTTTCAGGTGTAGTTGACTTTTTGGTCAACTTGGGTTGACTTTTTAGTCAACCATCTTAGTTTGCATGCCTAAGCCCTCCATAAGACTTAGTAGGCCCTAGTAAATCCCTTTCATGTATTTAAGAGTATAGTTGACTTTTGGTCAACTCTAGTTGACTTTTAGTCAACTATCTTGATTTGCGTGTTGATCGACGTTTCTTATTTGGGAATCCTTGTAGGATAGTTCTAAGAGCTATCTTATCCCGTGTGACCTTCCAAGTTACTATTTCTCCTCTACACCATTTGTGTGCACTTGCTATACCTTTGGGGTAGCATAACCTCTCCTTTTAGTGCATTTTAAAAGTTTTTGTTTGTGTTTTTTTGCCCAAATTTTGGACATGACATTTTGGTATCAAAGCCATGTTTAGCAACATTGGGAACCTAACCCACTATGTTGTCACTAAATTTTTCTTGGATGTGTAGGATGCCACTGTTACTCGTCAAGCCCGTCAGCATGGGCGTGGTCGCAGACGTGTCCCTGCGGCACGCGTAGAGGTACAACCCAAGGTAGAGAATCATTGGAGGGATAAGAGTCCACCTCCTGAACCCCCTCCCGATCCTAATGCAGAACTATTGTTGGCCTTTTAGAATTTGGCCGGGCTTATCTTAGACTACATGCCCCCAGTTAACCAGGAGAGAGAGAGAGAGAGAGAGAGAGAGAGAGAAGTAGGAGCCCACCTCCTAGAGCAAGAGGAAGTCAAGCAGAATAGGAAGAGGAGTCCATTGCAGTGCCAAGGAGTATTCCTAGGGGAGGTTCTTAGAGACTCGATAGAGCACCCCCAAATATCAGAAATCAGATCACAGAGTTGATGAGGCTCAAACTGCCTCCCTTCACTGGAGAAGAAGATGAGGCAAGAGTTGAGGCATGGCTTTTAATCCTAGAGAGGTGCTTTGGGTTGCGGAATTATGACAGCAACCTTAAGGCACGATTTGCAATTATTTTTCTCAGAGATGGGGCATCCACTTGGTGGAGGCATGAGGAGACCAAGGGACTCATAGACATTAATACCCTCACTTGGGGAGCTTTCCTCGAGCTCTTTAGAGAGCGGTATGTTTCAGAACAGTTCAGATAGCATCGTATCGATGAGTTCCATGACTTACAACAATGGGGTCTTACAGTAGTCTAGTATGAGGACAAGTTTCTCGACCTCCTACCCTATGTTGAATACATGGGAGACAAGAAGCTATAGGTGAACGGGTTCATCAAGGGATTAAATCCCATGATTTTAGATAGGGTACGCATAGTACCTTTAGGGAACTTAAGGTTCACGGTGGATAGAGCCTTAGTAGCTAAAGAGATAGTCCAGGGCCCACAGGATTATAGAGATAGGTCATAGAACCACAATACCTCATCTCAGGCCTCTGGATATCAGAAAACCCCATGAAAGGGGAATCAGAGGAACTCTATAGGGATATTTAGGGCCCCACAGCAGCAACAACCATAGTAGTCTTAGTAGAAATAGTGACAGAGGCCACCATAGGTTCAGCAGGGCTCTAAGCCCAAACAGTGGCAGTCACAGGATCCTAAGAAGGACCAGAGACCTTAGGCACCATATACCCCTCCAGCATAGACTTAGCAGTCCTCTAGGGGTGGCTATAGCGGTTCATCTAGGACCGTAGGGTCTCAGTATTCCAGGCCTCCTAGTGTTTAGGTTTAGTCACGGGGGCCATGTTACACTTGTGGATCCATGGGGCACTTAGCTAGAGAGTGCCAATAGGGTGGTAGTCAGTGTGCAGCGGTTTTGGAACTGACAGTTGGAGATAAGGGGAAGTCCCACATGGTTTTCATAGCGGTGGACAACCGTCAGGCGGAGCACTAGGCTACCATTATTGAGGCCTTAGGTAAGATCAAAGGTAGTGATGTTGCTATTCTATTTGATACTAGAGCCACCAAATATTTTGTTTCTCCATCAGTTGTGGAGCGTTGTGGGCTAGTGGCAACTAGACAAGAGGTTAAATGGGAAGTAGAGTTAGCTTCAGGAGCTAGAGTCTCTATGACCTTGATGGTTAAGAATTGTCCGATCCAAATTGGTGGGATGACCACCATAGTAGATATTAGAGTCACTCCCCTTGGATCTTAGGACCTAGTTCTTGACATGGATTGGCTAAGTGCCCACAGAGCCAAGCTAGATTGTCGTAAGAAGAGGATCAAATTTTTGGATGATGATGGTATAGATACAATTATTACTAGGGTTCATAAGCCTGTATCCCTCTGTATGATTTCTTCCATGCAGCTTAAGCAATGCATGCAAAAGGGGTGCCAGTTGTATGCCATCACCTTCAGTGATAGGGAAGAAGAGACAAAGAAGGTAACTTCTCTTGATGACTTCCCCATTCTTCAAGAGTTTGTAGATGTTTTTCTGTCAGAGCTACCTAGTATGCCACCTCGTAGGGTAGTAGACTTTCACATTGATCTCATACCAGGAGCTAAGCCAGTTTCCAGAGCACCTTATAGGATAACCACTAATGAGCTTAATGATCTTAAGATACGGCTTGAGGAACTGTTGGAGAAAGGGCACATTCACCCTCGTGTTTCTCCTTGGGGTGCACCAGTTATCTTCGTAAAGAATAAATATGGATCGCTTAGGTTGTGCATGGATTACCAACAGTTGAACAAAGTTATCATCAAGAATTGGTATCTGCTTCTTAGGATCGATGACTTGTTTGATCAGTTGCAGGGTGCCCAATTCTTCTCAAAGATAGACCTCAAATTGGGTTACCACCAGTTGAGGATCGTGGATAGTGATATTCACAAGACTGCTTTTCACACTAGATATGGCCACTATGAGTTCACTGTGGTTCCATTCAGTCTTATGAATGCTCCAGTTGTGTTCATGATTATTATGAATGGAGTATTCCGTACCTTCCTTGACAATTTTGTAGTTGTGTTTCTCGATGACATCTTGATATTTTCCAAAGATGAGAGAGAGCATGAGGAACACTTGAGGAAAGTGTTGCAATGTCTTAGAGACAACCAGTTATAGGCATCTTGTTGAAGTGTGCCTTCTTTAGATCAGAGGTTAAGTACCTTGGCCATGTTATTTCAGGAGATGGGATCTTAGTAGACCCATCGAAGATTGATGCCATTATGGGTTGGCCAGCACCTACCACTGTGATCGAGGTTAGGAGTTTCATGGGTTTAGCCGGTTACTACAAATGGTTTTTTAATGGTTTCTCTCAGGTAGCACACCCTATTACTTCTCTTCAGCAAAAGGGAAAGAAGTTTGAGTGGTCTGAGAATTGTGATAGGGATTTTCAGGAGCTCAAGAGAGCACTTACCAGTGCACCCATTCTAGCTATACCAGAGCCTTCAATAGAATTTATGGTTTGCACAGATGCTTCTTTGGATGGTTTAGGAGAAATCCTTATGCAAGGTGGGTGAGCTATAGCCTACAAGTCTAGGAAACTAAAGACTCATGAGCTCAACTACCCTACCCATGACCCTGAGCTTGCAGCAGTGGTGCATTCTTTAGTCAGATGGTGACATTTTCTCTTAGGACATCAGTTTGAACTTCATTCAGACCATCAGAGTCTTCAGTACATCTTCACTCAGTTGAACTTTAATGCTAGGCAGAGGAGATGGATGGAGTTCTTATGTGAATATTATTTTGATGTTCATTACATCAAAGGGAAAGAGAATGTGGTTGCAGATGCCTTGAGTAGGAGACAACATGAGCTTTCTTCTATGTCTACTGGCATAGATTTGAGAGATTGCATCCTTCGTCACATGTATGAGGATGAGATTTATGTAGAGGTTTATGAGTTGATTTGATCTCAGAGACCCCTTGAAGGGAAGTTTTTAGAGTATGCCTTGGAGTTTGATGGACTATTGCATCATAGAGGACGTATCTATATACCTTCTTCCAGAGGATTGCATGATTTTGTGATGCTTGAGGCTCATAGGGCCCCTTATGCAGTGCATCCTAGAGTTAAGAAGATGCATGCCAACTTGAGGAAACTATATCATTGGCCAGGCATGAGAATGCAGATTGCAAAGATGGTAGCTAGATGCCTAGAGTGCCAGAGGGTGAAGGTGAAACACTGTCATCCAGGTGGTCTCCTTCAGCCTCATGAGATACCATTGTGGAAATGGGACACCATATCTATGCATTTCATAGTAGGTCTTCCTATGTCTTCTCATCATCATGATGCCATCATGGTGACAATTGAAAAGTTGACTAAGGTGGCTCACTTTTCACCTGTGTGAACTACCTTTACCGCACCAGTAGTGGCACAAGTGTTCTTGTGAGATATAGTCAGACTTCATGGTGTACCTTGTAAGATCATCTCAAATAGAGATTCTCTCTTCACTTCATCCTTTTGGAGAGAACTTCAAACAACTATGGGTACTAGACTCAACTTCAGTATAGCTTATCATCCTGAGATAGATGGTCAAACTGAAAGGGTCAATCAGGTACTAGAGGACATGCTTCGCATGTATTTCATGGACCATCATACCCGGTGGGAAGAGTACCTACACTTAGTGGATTTTTCCTATAATAATAGGCACCAAACTTCCTTGGGTATGCCTCCCTACTAGGCTCTTATGGTAGGCCATGCATGACCCCACTCAATTGGGATAGGATCAAAGATAGAGTTTCCATTGGTCCTAAGCTAGTCATGGATATGGAGAAGTAGGTGACTTTGATTAGGAAGTGACTTGAGGAAGCTCAAGATAGGCAGAAGATGTATGCAGATGCGAAGAGGATTGATTGAGCCTATCTAGTTGGAGACAAAGTCTTCTTGAGAGTATGACCGCATAAGAGTCTAATCCATTTTGGAAAGGGCTCTAAGCTAGCACCTCATTTGGTTGGACCTTTTGAGATTCTTGAGAGGATAGGACCAGTTACTTACCCTTTAGCATTGCCGCCTAGCCTATCACGCATCCATGATGTGTTTCATGTTTCAATTCTGAGGAAGTATATTTATGATGAGTCTCATGTCATAGATTGGTATGCCTTGAAGGTGGAGTCAGATGGGCAGCTGGCTTTGGAGCCAATTTGTATATTGGCTCAGTGGACATTGGGTCTTAAAGGCTGAGAGCTAGACCAAGTTAGAGTCCAGTCGGATTTCTATGACAAGGTTAGAGCCTCTTGGGAGGACACAATGTAGATGAGATCACAATACCCTCACCTCTTTAATGAACTCTAGGAAGAAGTTCATTCCTAGAGGAGGTGGAAGTGAGACCTACGTTTGACTGTCATAGTTTTACTATTTGGATATTGTTATGCCCTGCATCCCCATCCCTACATTTTGTGTGCAAAATGTTGGGTCCCCCCTTTTTTTTCTCTTTTCCTTTTTCTTTTGCTGCTTTTGCTTGAGGTTCTTGCTTCGTCCTTCCCCTTTTGTTTCCTTTCTTTAGGGTTTTCTTCCCCACTGTCATGTTTTGTTTGGTTGGTTTCTCATCTTCGAGACCCTGGTCCCGGAGGTTGTTCTTTGTCAGGAGCCAGATTCCGGACTCTAGGATTCTTTGCCACGATGTTCTTAAGGTGATCGTCGCGGGGAATCCCCGGGCCTGGGGTCCGGAGGTTTTCTTGTCTAGAGATTGCCAAAAGAAGGTGGATTTCCTTTTTACCACGGGTATAAATGGAGGTTACCTATCATTTTCACATTTACCTTGATTAAAACACTCACGCACTCAGACCGATTTTAGAGCGATTTGCAGAGAGTTAACGATAATCAGTGCTAAATACTTCCATCCTTTTTAGTCGATTGTGAGTGCTTTGTAGTGTCGGGTTGTGATCATTTGGTAGCTGTAGCTATTGTAGAGCTTCCACGGTGACTTCTTTCCTCCTCCTTTCAGCATTCTCAAGTTGGTGTCTCTTTTCCTGCCAGTTTTTCATTTGTCTGGTGTGTTCCCTCTCCATTTTTTTTTTTGTTGTCTTTCGATTCTGTTTGTTTTCTCTTTCTAGTTTTGCCGCCCGTTGGTGGGTCAGCTCTACCAGAGGGTTATCCACCCTCTGCGTAGGTGTGGTTGGCTTTTAAATAATGTAGAAAGCTGTATATATTTTGTGCCTTGCCTGGTTTCCCGCGGATGTCATTCTACGGTGTATATGTGTAAATTCTAGTGTATATTTGTTGTATATCCTTCTATTCCCCATGTGTATATCCCTTGGTTCCTATGTATATCTTATGTATATCCTTTCAAACAGCTTAGCAAGATCATCGAGTTGCCTATGTCGCTGGTTCTCCGCCCGTAAGTTTGTTTCAAAGCAGAATACCACTTGTTTGAAACTCGACTCTTGGCCAGTTTCAAATAGGTGGTTTTCTCTCTCCTCCATAAAACCAGTCAGGCCCACATTTATGTCCCATGTGCGCATTTAAAACCATCCAAGTTGCCTTCACTTTTTGTGTGTTCAGACAATTAGCTCCGCCATCATCGCCATAACTCCTACTTATTACCTATACACATGGCACCCACGTGGGCTTGACGGTTTTCCTTTTTACACATTCTTGCCAATAGCTACTTCTCCGGGCTCTGGGTCTCCTACCATCATTCATCCCACATCTTTACCAAGTGTGATAAAATTTCCCAGATCTTGGAGTCTCAGACCCCAAATTTTGTATTCTTTTGAGTGATCCATGTCCCGGTCCCCGAGGCCGATCGGTCAGTTTCAGGAGCGGTTAATAAAGGTGGTTGGCTACATCAAGGGGGCTTTGACTCAATAGTTGATTTCTTGACAAGATGGTCTTCTCAAGGTGCTTTTCAGAGGCACACCTGATGCATTGGAGACAGGGCACCGCATTTCCCATTTATGAGGCATGTAGCCTCGATCCCCGGGGGCCTAATTTCTTCCTTCTCCTTCTTGGCTCTCTTCTCGAGGCTGATTCTTTCACTAAATATTCTTGTCTCATTCTTCTAACATGTCAGGCCTATTCTGTCTCAAGGTCTTTTGTAGGGTGGCACAGGTAGTACCGGCCCCCAGATATTGTATTTTATTGAAACATGATGTAAAGTAGGGTTAGGGTTAGGGTTAGAAGAGAATGTATATAAATAGTAAGACCGGCCCATTTCTAAGGGTCGGTGAAATTGATATTTTTCTATCCACAGTAATAGAAAAGGTGATTTCTCATTCTAGTTGCAGAGCTCAATGGTCCATTGTCCCATTTTCAATAGTTAGACGCTCCCTTGGAGCCACCATTGTATCACGCACCAGTGCTTACTGGAAGAGACATTAATGAAGAAGGGAGAATTCTTTGCAATGATGTTGTTGGAATTCATGCTTATAAGTTAATGGTATTTTATGTTTCATGTTCTTTATTTCTTCTGCTCTGATATGTCAAATAGATTAACAACCTCTTTTCCCTTGTTACTGATAAATACTAGCTGATGGATGTGTATTTCTTTGGTATTTAGTGTAGTGTATCAGAGTGTTATTGATGTTTTGAACATTTAAACATAACTATAGTTAGATGAAGTATTTCTAACCCTACAAGATCTTTTGTCATTTTATTTGCTAAGTGTAGAATGCTAGGAGAAACCTCACCTCATTGAATCTCCGGAGAGAACAAGTTGAAGAAACTAGCTATCCCCCTCAAAAACAGTCACTTCTCCCAACTGAGCCCCACACCGTCGTGACCCAACACCCAGGTGCTTGAAGGCCTGGGGAATCTAACTTCCCTGGATAACCTTTGCAGGCAGAGTTGGCTGGTATCCCCGATACCCGGTGACAACTTATGACTGTTGGCGGACCTGGTCAGCAAAACCCCGTCAATAGATACTCATGCTTTTGTAGTTCATGCTTTGACATACTTTGGCTATTAGAGACTTTTATGTATTTTGGGATCGATGGAATCCTGTGTTATATATTCAACACCTAATTTTGTAATTAGGGTACATTTGAGATGCTTTATGTTTTCATGATGCCATATATAAGATTTAAGTGTATGAATGTAATATGATGAATTTGGTTTAGGAAACCAATGATAGGTTATTTTATTTCTAATGCATTTATGAGTTATATGCATGTATATTATCGATGTCATGAATGTTTCATATCATGTTGTTTTGGATCTACTCATGTGTGCATTGAGTGTGCAGGAAAAGTTGACCATGGATCTAAACTGGGGACCCAATACTGGAACCTATGTAAATGTTCATGCTTTCCAAGGTCTTGTCTATATAAAGAGACACGGACCTCATTGTTTATGTGGTTATTTTGTAAACATGGTTTGCATGTGTGTAATTAAATAAGTAAATGTTCATGTGATTGAGTCATGTCATTTGTTTTAATTTAATGTGCCAAATTTGGCGATTGTTGTAATTTGATGTTGACATGGGTAGTAAAGGGAACTAGGGTTATTTATAGGGTTAAGTAAGGTTACCTAGGAGTAGTAACCAAGCTTACCCTAGGGTTGGAAGTTTCTAGAAAGTCTTCTTGACTTAGAAATCCGTAGGTTAACTTCAGGGTTAGTTTTAGAGGGTCTTTGGGGCTCCCAGGGGGTAATCGGGGTCAGTTTTAGTTACCCCACTTGGTACCCTATAGGTTAGGGGTCATTTTCTATCATTAATGAGCCTCTAAACTCATTTATTGCTCCATTTAAGTGTCATTTTCAGTCTTGAGATAATTTTGAAGAGGAGTGTAACTTTGGTTAACCTCACTCTCTCTTCTACCCAAGTTTCATTTGACTTCACCCATGGACAGTTAGGCAAGTGGATAGTTAAGGGTTGGTTAGAGTTACCTCACCTTTGGGTTAAGCCTTGTTCTTGTTGGAGGTTTTCCTATTTAGGGAAGGATTTAGGATGAGTTGAGTGTTCACCCACTCTCTACCCTTAGAGATAGAATTCAATTTGAAGGATCCTTTTTGGAAGGAGCTTAGGAACGATAGCTCAACACCAATCCATTCCTCATTCTAGCTTGGAATTAAGGTTGGATCTCTTTAAAGTAGAATTATTTATGTTTGTGTGTGTTCTTGAGCTCAAACTCCATTAATGGAGTCCTATGTGTTTTGAAGCTTTCTTTTTGAAATTGAAATTTTATGTGTGGTTTCATAATGTCTTTATTTTGTGATTGGATTTTGAATGGGTCATCAAGGCACACTCACCCTTGGGAGGGAAGAGTAACCTTGAAGGGGTAGATGGAAATTATTCTTGTTAGTGTAGAGTCTCCCATGTGAGGAGGGAAAAACATGGGGTAACATGATACCCATGATGCCAAGAAGGGCCTGAGGGCACCTAGGAGACATAAGGAGCTTATTTCAGGACTGCATCTAGTGAAGATGGTCCTTTGCAAGTCCATGTGAGGCTTGTGTGTTCATTTTCAATCTTGGCTTTCTCCTACAGTGAGGTCTACCACTACCCCTATTTAAGGAAGGTCTCTTGGAGATATATTCATTTTTTCATCCTTGTGTTGGGGAGTTTTCTTGAGTATGAGTTGTATGTTTGCTTATCTTCTTGTTGTGTATGTCTGGTTGTAACCCGTTCCAGTTTGGGTTTCCAAGCTCGGGGGTGGCCTTTTAAAGGCCTAGGTTGGGAGGTGAGCCTCCATGGTCAACCTCACCATCTACAAGTACCTGATGAGACATTGAAGTTGTATCCTACCTATATGTGGAAGATGAGTACCACTGGAAAATTATGGATTGTAACCTATTGTATAAGTGATTTCATTATTGCAAGTTGTTCATAGACTCTGACAGAATTCTATTCCTTATAATGATATGTGAATTTATTTGAAGGGAAATTTGTCATTTGTGACTTTAATGTTTTGTGAAATTCATTATCTCAAAGGTGGCTTTGAGGCCATTAACTGGTAACTTTTCATTATTTTGTAATTTCTTCACCCATATTGTAAATGAACTTTCAAGTGGTTATGAAATCTTATGTTATTATGTAATTTAAAATTAGGATTTGGAAAGCATATAGTGAATGTTTTTAGTAAGTTGTTAGATAGAAGTTGAATTATTTTGGTTCAATGCAATTAAATTATTTATGCCATCAAGATGCATATCAGGGAAATTTAAGACCTAGTATATTGGATAAACCTTTGTTGTTAAGTAACAATGCAATATTTCTTATTTGAAAGAGATAGTATATGTATTACTCCTTGTATTAGACTATTACTTAATTTAATAAAATTAGTATATTCATGTTTATGTGAATTTTGGAAATTTATGGATTGAAGAATTTGTTGATATTTCGAGAAGAACACGTCTATACTTAGAGATAATTTGATTTTTTGCAAAAATATAAACATGTTCAAATAAAAAAAATTCCTTCCACCATATGTTAGAGGATAAAATATGGATCTTCATGAGCTAATAAAAATTTTAAAAAAATGACTGCTAATAGCCCCTGTTTGAGGAAATACAGTCATGTTTTACACCAGTCATGTTTATTTATTTTTGTTACTTCAGTTTTTTTTTGGGCTATTTATTTAACCTTAAAAAAAAGAATATTTTAATAAATAAATACTTATCCTAAGAAAATTAGGAAGGAAAGCGCAGGGCGCTGTAATTGTTTTAAAAAAATAATAATAAAAGAGAAGTATTGGGGATGGTCGATCCCCCCCAAAATCCTCGATGCAGCCTTATGCAGTGGGGGCCACGCGGCACGTGGGCCACCCACTGTGCATAGCACAATGGGGAGGCTCCGCCACCCAGCGACGGCCGCCCCTCCCCTGTTCCTCCCTCTCCACCGGCGGGCGGTGGTGCCGCCGCCTACGGCCACCACCGCACCACCCCCTCTTCATCGTTGTAGTCGCTCTGCGGTGTTAAAACCCCTCCACCGCTGCTGCTAAACCACCACCCAACGGCCTCCCCAAACCGCCCTCTGCATTTAAATTCAGACTACTGCATCTCCTTAACATTCGATAAAGATGTTAGGGTTAGGTTCTCTTTTGTTTTTAGATATTAAGTTTTAGGGTTAGGAAGATTATATTATGTGGGTTAAATTTATCGATTAAAATTTAGTTGATTTAAAATAGAATTTAAAATGTTCAATAAGTTAAAGATAAATAGATTTTTTTTATCTTAGACTTCTCATATATAGAATGTTTAAAATAGAGTTAAGTTGGTTTTAAATTGGTTATCATTGCATAAGATTATATCGTATGATTAAAATAGATTTGATTTTTTCTTTAGATTAGATGATTAAATATAAAAGCATTTGGTTTTCGGTTGTGGGTTTTTATATAAAAAGATTTATTTAGAATTAATATTATTAAATTAGATTTTTTATAAAAGGATTGATTTTAATGTTTAGCATGGAATTAAAATTGTATAATAGAACTATACATTTATAAAATGAAATTACTTTGTAGATTAGATTTCTTATAGATACGATTTATAAGCGAATTCGACACTATCGTTAAAATAGAATATTGAATTAGTTTGGATGATTATTTATATAGATTTCTTTCAGTAGTGAATCGATCATGTATAGAAGATTCTTTTCTTTTAAAGGAAGAAAGAGAATAATTTTAAGGAAACTTTCTATTTAGTAATTATTAGGGGGATTAAATATCGTTAAGTTTATCTTTCCTTTAGTTATAGGTGTTTAGGCGTAATTATCGTCAGCCTTTGATCGATTCTGTGTCTGTTGACTTTTAGTCAATCATGGTGAAACCTTGTCCATTGGCCTCGATTCTTGAACCCAGTGCTCCATGCAACCTCTAGGCCCTAGGACTTCAATTTTTACATCTTTCAGGGGTAGTTGACTTTTTGGTCAACCATCTCAGTTTGTGGACCTAAGCCCTCCATAAGACTTAGTAGACCCTAGTAAATCCCTTTCACGTATTTAGGAGTACATTTGACTTTTGGTCAACTCTAGTTGACTTTTAGTCAACTATCTCAATTTGTGTGTCGATCGAGGTTTCTTGTTTAGGAATCCTTGTAGGATAGTTCTAAGAGCTATCCTATCCCATACGACCTTCCAAGTTACTGTTTCTCCTCTGCACCATTTTGTATGAACTTGCTATACCTTTGGGGTAGCATAACCTCTCCTTTTAGTGCATTTTAAAAGTTTTTTTTTGTGTGTTTTTGCCCAACTTTTGGGCATGACATAAATCAATTAACCATGCAACTTAAAGTAATTTTCAATAATTCAACTATGCACAATTAATTACAATTAATTGAATTGAATATTTATTAAATCTCAATTATTTAAATCAATACTTAATAATTAAATCAATTAATTAAATATAGGCTTTTAATTAATATTTAATTATTAAATAGCCATATATTTTATATATCAATGTTTTAACCTTGTTATAGGTGCAATAATTAACATTAAAATTTACCATAATGATTCATGAAATAAATCAAGCCAAAAGAATCATTAATCACCTGAAAACCATCTAAACAGATAAATCACTGAAACAGACAAACAACTGAAACAAAAACCCAACACACACAAATAGTCTCACAAATTCATGTCACTTGACAGATTCAAACACTAGGGTAGTCAATCAGATTCTTGTCCATTTTTAGGATAAAATAAGGGTTTAGGGTATGGATTTGGACCTGATATTATCTCCCTTCTCTTACCATTGAGATATTGCGATAGGGCACGCTCATGCCTACCAATTCAAAGAAGACGTAGCCTGGTACCTGCAAACCTGTCATCACAAAGATGAACATACATGCATATAATATAGAAAACAATGGTTGAGACTAGTTTATCATGTGGATCTCGCTGAAGCGAGTAACTATGACTCCGTCCCATACCATATCAAGAACGTCAAACAATAATCCAAAACATATAAATGATCCATGTGCATATAAATCTAGGGTCAGTATTGTCGGAAAACCATAATCGAAATGGAATCCTAACATATACATAATCATCATGAAATAACCATAAATCCTATGCAAATAGGAGATATAACACTCTAAGCAATGAATCAATATCATGCTAAAATGTGATACATAAATATCCTCAAAATCAACATAAATAAACCACGCATACATAAAATGGCCTAAAAGATTTTTCCAACCAAAACTGAAAAGAAAACTAAGAGGTGGGAATTACACCTAAGACAACAAGGACAAAGGGAAGAAATCTTGTTACCTAGCTGAGAAAAAAGCTAATGATACTGACATCGAGTCTAATGAAGATATTGAGATGGTATTTGTAGATGGTATTTGTAGCCATGAAGGATGATTTAGATGAAGAAGAAGAAAGGTATGTAGAAACTGCACTCATATCTACGGTTAGTAAGAATGATGTCTGGATTATAGATAGTGGCTGCACTCACCACATGACTGGCGATAAGCAAAAGTTTGAAACTTTTGAGTACTTTAATGGTGGATGAGTAAGAATGGGTAATGCAACACCTTATCCAGTTGAAGGTAAAGGAACCATAATGTTGAATAGCTTGATCAAATGTGAAAATGATTACTGGGTAAAAGGACTGAATTATAATCTATTAAGTAATTCACATCTAAATAAGACAGGTCACCAAGTAGCATTTAAGAATAAGAAGGCAAATATCTTCAATGAATCAGGAAGATTGATCAGAACTGGTGAATAGACAAAAGGTAACCTTTTCTATGTAACGCCCCACCAGGGAACCCAAGAGAGATTAACCTAAACATGTCACTATGTGTGCTGAATAATTTTCTTTTTTAAAGTTAACATAAAGAAACATACAATCATGCGGAAGCGATTACCATTTATACACATGTCTTACACTCACATAGATTACACAACTCAAGGGTCCCATGACGTTGAATTACTTAAAGCAAAACACAACTAACATTATAATAAAGGATTACATCTAATTAAACATAACAAGTACAACTTACATAACCATAATTACAAACCTCATGGATAACCATGAAACCACCATAACTCACATCCACTACACATGTCGCAGGGTATGTAGTAATCACTCTAATCTACTTACTATTACAATTTTCAGATTAGGTATCACATGCGATACACTAATACAAGATTACAATAATGAAATTACATAATACATAATGAAGGAACATAAAGAGCTCATCTGCAAGAAACCATCAAGCACCTGGTACAAGAACGTTGAATCTCAATGGATAAAGAATCACTACCACCCGTCCGTGTGGAACCACAAAGGTCCACCCCACCATGCTGAGGAGATAACAACATATCCCAATCAGATATCCAAAACCAACAAGGCATAACCACTAAGCAAGGGATCCTGATAGCTCTCTAATCCAGTGTACTA
>MU224053.1:1820686-1835464 GCA_018584345.1 Thuja plicata | reverse complement strand
AGCATAATCAAGCAAAACACACACAAACTCAAGAGAGAGGGTATTCGAATTCTGTCAACCTAGACAAATCTGGATAAGGTAGTCATACTGAAACTCATCCTACATTAGGATGATTAGGCTTAGGTTAAGGTTTTGGATCTGTATGTTACCTCCCCTCTTTACCATTGAGATGAATATTTATGGGCATGCTCACTCCTGCCAATTCAGGGAAGACGATGCCCTGTACCTGCAATCCTGTCACCAAAGAACACACATGTACATGCATAATATAATATCACAATCAATGATAGGGATCGGTTGAACGTGTGGATCTCACCGAAGCAAGTAACTACGTCTCCGTCCTCTACCACAACAATACATCAACAAGTACATTCACATATAAGACAACCATACACATGTGAGTATGGGGTAAGTATATCATAAACTGAAATCGACAAATAATAATCAACATGATAACATCATCACATCTATCTATGCATAAAGTAAAATCATGAAATCATAAAACAAGTATCATCATCTAATGAAACAATATCAGCTCACATGAAATGTGGCCTAAAAGAATTCGGCCAAACAATTGAAACCAATGCCTAAAAGAGTACGACACCCTAAACTAAAAAGTAAAACATGAGTGGGTATTACATTCTATCTTGATGACATTAACACCACTTGTTTGATGGCTAGAAACAAAGACATATAGTTGAGGCATAAGAGATTATGTCATATAAATTTTGGCAACATGACAAAGATAAGCAATAAAAGAAGAGTAAGAGGCTTACCAAGCATGTCTAAGCCCAAGCATATCATGTGTAAGAATTGTCAAAAAGGTAAGATGATAAAGTCTAGTTTCAAGATTAAAGCCCATACATATAATGTCATTATAGAATTAGTCCATACTTATTTATGAGGACCCATGAGGACAAAGAGTTACTATGGTGATAGGAATTTCATTCTCTTTGTAGATGATTATTCTAGAATGATGACAGTTATGTTCTTAAAAGATAAATCAAAATCTCAAGATGTTTAAATGGTATAAGGATATGGTAGAAAAACAAAGTGGTAAGGAATTGAAATGCTTAAGATCAGATAGAGGAGGGGAATTTATTTCAGATCAATTCACTAACTATTGTAATGAGCATGGATTTAAAAGATAGGTTTCTGCACCAAGAATACCATAGCAAAATGGAATTGCTAAAAGAAGAAATAGATCCATTATTGATTATGCAAGAACACTGATGATAGAGAAAATCATCACTCAAAATTTTTGGAGGGAAGTTGTCAGTGCTTTTGTCTACACATTAGACATAGTACAATTGAAGAAGGACACAAAGAATACACCCTATGAGCTTTGGTATGGTTACACACCCAATGTAAGTTGCTTCAGAATTTTTGGTAGCCAATGTTATATTTTGAAAGATGATAGAAATGGAAATCTTGACTCCAAAAGTGAAGAAGGTATCTTTCTAGGGTATTCCACCAAAATCAAGGCTTATAAATGTCTTAACAAGTCCTCTAACAAGATAATTGAAAGTGAAAATGTAAGAATAGATGAATTTACAGAGAAGAATGATAAGGAAAGTAGAAAAGAACCAGAAGACTACAACAGGTTTGTTTACACTAAAGAACCTGACACTCTACAGGAGCAACAGTGTATCACTCCCGAGCAATAGAGCATTGCACCAGAGCATCAGGCTAGAATTACCAAAAATCAAGAAAATCCACAAGATGATGTTTCAAGCAATGGAGATCAAAATGAAGGTCAAGATGATGATTAGAATGATGGACAAAGAGCTGAACCAAAACTTTCCAAGTATGTCAGAAGACATCATCCAAAAAATTAGATCATACAAGACAAGAAGGTTGGCATGAGAACAAGAAGTAAGTCACTAAACACTAGGTGTTTAATTTGTGATTTTGAGCCTAAATCTATTAATACTGCACTTGAAAATGAAGAATGGGTAAGTTCTATGAATGAAGAAATAGAATAGATTGAGAAGAACAAGACATGGACTCTAGTACCGAGACCAGATGACAAGAATGTCATTGGTACCAAATGGATATTGAGAAACAAGTTGAATGAGAATGGAGAATTTATAAGGAATAAAGCAAGGTTAGTATGCAAGGGGTATGCACAAGAAGAAGGTATTGATTATGAAGAAACATTTTCACCCGTTGCTAGACTAGAAGGATTAATAATATTACTTTCTTATGCTACATTCAAAGGATTCAAGTTATACCAGATGGATGTCAAATCTGCATTCCTAAATGGAGTACTGGAAGAAGAGGTATACATTGAACAAATAGAAGGGTTTGTTGATCCAGACAAGAGAAACATGGTATGTAGACTACATAAAGCCTTGTATGGATTGAAACAAGCACCAAGAGCCTGGTATGAAAGACTTCACTCCTATCTCATAAGCATTGAATGTGTAAGAATAAGTGAAAATAGAAATCTGTACTTGAAAGAAGATACCGATGGTAATATACTGATTAATGAAATATTTGTTGATGATATCATATTGTGGGGAAATAAAATGTTATGTAAATCCTTTGCTAAAGAAATGAGAAAAGAGTTTGAAATGTGTATGTTTGGGGAGGTCAAATTCTTTCTTGGTCTATAGATTCTTCAACAACATGCAGGCATACATATCACTCAATCAAAATACATCAAGGAAGTGTTGAAGATATTCAAGATGGAAGATTCCAAACCAGCTGGGACACCTATGGAAACCAGATGTAATTTGACAAAAGAAGATAAGTCAAAAGAGGTAAATCAGACCTTTTATAGATCAATGATTGGAAAACTAATGTATGTTGTTCATACCAGACTAGATTTAGCACATGTAGTTGGAATAGTTACAAGATTATCTGCTAATCCCAAAGAATCACATATGACTACTTTCAAGAGAATTATAAGATATCTAAAGAACACCGAGGACTATGGATTATGGTGTAAAAGAGAAGGAAAATTTGAGCTTCAAGTCTATACAGATGTTGATTGGGATGGAAACATAGATGACCAAAAGAGCACAACTGGAGGATCATTCTTCATGGGTGACACACTTGTCACATGGATCAGCAAGAAGCAAGGATGCATTTCATAGTCTACTGCAGAAGCATAATATGTGGCTACTACTACAAACTTCTCTAATATTGCACGGATCAAACAATTGCTGGAAGGTATGAATATGAAGATTCTTGAACCAATTATTATCTATTGTGATAATACCAGTGCAATAAACATTTCTAAGAATCCAGTCATGCATGCTAAGACTAAGCATATTGCTATCAAGTATCATTACTTAAGAGAACAAGTGAAAGCAAAAGAGGTGATACTAGAATATGTTCAATCCAAGGAACAATTAGCTGACATATTTACCAAGCCATTGCCGAAAGATACATTTGAGTGCCTGAGATAGAGACTAGGGTTCCAACCATTGTCTATTAGTCAGTAAGTTGACTAGGGGAATTGCACCAGCCTATACACAAATCAGAAGATCATTCATGTTGATGCAAGCATAGAGATGGACAACAAAGATACATCTGTACATAACAATGTACATATCTACATCAAACACTAGAGTCACTGTATTGCTGATGGATAGGGAAATTCAAGGAGTATATTATAAAAAGGATGGAAAAATTGTTTGGCATTGTTGTCAAAGGGATAGATTATATCATTATCCACTCATTATCCATTGAGAGAAGTTCCTAATATCTCAAAGGGAGAGTTAATAATTATCCAAAGGGAGAGATTACATATGAAATATTCTTCAAAGGGAGAGAAATAACATGAGGGAGAGAATACATACTAAGGGAGAGATTTTTGTTAAAGGAAAAAGAGATGATCAAGGAGAGGAATAGTCAAGGTAGAGCACATATCAGAAATAGAATCACAATATGTTACATCTATCCAGTAAAGGGATTAAAGATTGAAGAATGACACTCTGCGAGAAACAAATCTAAGCTATATGAGCTTACCGAGAGCCAGACATTTGTATTAGTTATAGAACAAAAGATATGGAGAGATTGATGAAATACACTTGATATATTTTATATTGTATTAGTAATAATATAGTGTGATAATGTAGTGTGTTTCCATCAATGCCAAAGGGAGAGATTGATGACATATAACTAATTGATTGTTTGAATATGTTCAGTTGATCACTGAAATGCAGAAAGATAATGCAAGACATTAAATCAGTTAATGGATTGTATTGTCATTAATGTCAACTTGATATAATCTAATTGGTTATATACTAAGTGTCAAAGAATTTAGAGAATTAGAGAGATAAATATTATGCTTTCAGTAATGCATAAAAGATTAGAATTCACTAAGTCGCTACAAACATCGACAGGCAGTGCACGCCAACGGACAAAGAAACCTGAAAGTAAAAGTCATAGTGATGCCCGAGAAAGAAACCTGACAAGCTTTACCGATGAGAAAAATCACAAGCAGAACTTCACAATGATGCCCAATGCACAGACAACCCCGCTGGAGATGCCCAATGAGAATTGAAGTGTTGACCAAAGCTATCAAAGAGAAAAACACCGAAAGGAACTGAAGTTTAGAAATGACAAAATTTTTAGCTGGCAAGAGATAAAGATAGAGTTAACTGGTTGTTAACATTGTTTTCATCGACAAGTTAAAGCCAAAGATAAGTAAAAGATTTAAAGCTGTTTTATCTAGTTGTCAAGGAGAAATAGGGGATAAAACTAAAGTAAATCTTTAAATCAAGATTGGCTAAGATTGTAGATCACGCCAAGAAAAAGACAATCAAGAAGTGAGAAACGGTGATATCATGTCTATAAAGAGATAATCTAATTCATTATGGATTAGGGGAGTGAATAGAGAAAGAGGATGCTGAAGATAATCTGATGAAGAACAACTTCATACATTCCTGATCAATCAAGCTGAGGAAAGAGATAAACATTTTTGTGGACACTGAGCAATAGAGAATCACAACATCACTAAGCAGAAAGAAGTGGAGCAAAGATATTGAAAAGATACATTGATCAACAATTCTATAATTGTATATGTGAACAAATCATTTACTATTTCAGGTTAACCATTGATTCAGATTGTCTCTTACCAGAGGAGGACTTAACAATCCTTTGTATATTGAGATACATCCCAAGGAGTATCAAAAAGTTTGATCATGAAGATAGCATGAGATGCCAGATACCATTTGACAAACCATGGTTCAGTAATAGAAGGTAGCATAGAAATGATAGATATTAAGTGAAAAACTATTATATTTAAATCCTCTAATAAGGTCACACCTAATAGTGTGTTTGTAACCTTTAACAGGGTTGGCTCTTCACCAAGCTAACTTCAGAAGAGTAAAAATTTTGGGTTACCGGTCCCAAGTGGTTTTTCCCTTAACAGGGTTTCCACGTTAAAAATCCATGTGTCAATGTGTTTATGAGTCATTACTTTAGTGTTTTGCATTATACATAACTAAATCTGGATTGGTCGGTATACACTAAGCAATTTATTAGTTTTTGGTAAATGAAAGACTGCTAATCGGTAAACAGTAAGAATAAGGTTTAAAAGTGAACTCTGAGAAGTATTTATTTGTTATGATTATTTGAAGGCATACATCTTGTAGGACTAAAGATAACTAGAGGCTTAATATTGTGGTACTAAGTTTTTTGGTTGATTTATTGAAATATTTTTTAGGCCACTGATTCACCCCCCCTCTCAGTTATTCTAACAATGATAACTAAAGTCTACTTCCTAAAAAATGAAGAAAGTATTTGTGCTTTTTTTATAAGTTACAAATTGATATTCTTTGATGTGATAATGTGAAATTTTATTAAGATAAATCATTTCTATACACAACTCTCTGCATGATTTAATAATTTTGGCACATTTAAAAAAAAATTAATGTTCAAATAGATAAAATATTTTTTTGTTTTATGAATAAGAATTGCCATCAATATTAAATAAAAGTAAAGTATTCACACAAAAAAAGGCAAGGGTCACCCCCTGAGAGTCAGATAGGAAATGCTCAGAAAAACATAATAAAAGAAACATGGGCAACACTCAGAAATAAATACATCACATATAAAACTGTTTAGCTATTAGAGCAGTGGTTGTGGGTGGTGGAGAAGAATCTCTCTCATCCTTGGGAGCCCATACATCAATAAGATCATGGTTTTCTTCATCCAAAATGGACCACCCTCCTTATATTGTATCTTCTTCATTTTCTTTATCCTTCCTAGAAGGAGAGATAGCCATAGCCAACCATGGGAGCCATTTAGAGGAGTTCACCCAACTTTTGTTGCCATCGATGTTTGGAGAACCAAAAACTCTATCCCTAGAAGGGCCTGCACCTCTCATTCCCTACTTAGACATGGAATGTCACCTTTTAAAATTCCTCCCACCAACAAATTGGTGGTGAGGAGCTTGGAAATGCACAGTCAATAAGCGATGAGTGGAGAAGTTGCGGTTGTACTACTAGCCATGGGGTGGAGAATGGTTGTGGGAATTAGTAGGAGGGCCTAAAGGCACCCTTACAAATGTATAGGGGTAATTTCCCTAATGCTCCAAAAGCTCCTACAAGTGGGTCACCTCGAGCACAACCTTGTTGGATTGCACTTGAATTTGAAGCATCACATTATTACAAATATAGGCTCTAGTGAAAAGAAAAGATGTATATCAATAGAGTTGTGAAAGAATAAGATAATATTTCTATCATTTCATAATGTGAAGAGGATTTCCACCCTAAAAACATGTCATATCTATGTAAACTTGAAAGGAATCCGATGAGAATTCCCCAGAAGAAAAATATACCATAAAAAAGGTTTAGGTAAAAAAGGTTGAAAGAAATAATGAATCCAGTTCCAAAAGTGTTGGGAATGACAACAAAACCAAAAATGGTGTGTGAAAGTTTATGGTTGCCTACAAAATGGGCAAGGGGGATCTGGAACTCCCAAGTGTCATAGGTGAGAGTCCATCGACAAACCTTGGAAAATAATACACCAGGTAGAAAAACTTTTTTTAAAAAAAAAATTATATGATTACACATGCAATGAATTCTAAGATATTTAATTAGAATCCTAAGCTAATATAAGATAAAGAAGCCACTAAAAACTACGTCAATCATTTTATAAAATATATGATTTATAAGGATCAATTATTTTATGATGTGATAAAAAAATTAAAAAACCATATATGATCGAGGCGATAATTTATTCTAAAATATTTAATAAGCTCCTCATCTAAATTAAAGAAACCAATAAAAACTAGGTCAAATAGTTCATAAAATTTAAAACAAAAATTGACATAAAGATAATTCTTAATTGAATCTTTGCTTAATAAGTACACCAAAATATATAAATCATACATAGAACCAATATTATTTACTTTTCTCCTCGACAATATGAAACATATTCAATAATATACATAATTAGATATGCACAAAAGTTAAAAATGTGTGTTTTGACATTGTATTATCACTTTAAAACATACGACACTAATGCAAGAATCTTATTTTAAAAAAGGTAAAACTAGGAAGATGACGATGTCATAGGAAGATTGACTCTTATAAGTTATATATTATATTTTTAACAAGTTGAATTATATCTTAAATTATTAATTGTGGTTTTTCCTCTGAGTTAGGGATATAATTAAATAAAAAATAATTTCCCTAATCTTAATAGGAAAAAATTAATGACTTTTTAAATAAAAGGGTGATTATATTAAATATATTTAGGAGTCAATTTGCTTCTAATTCAACTTGGAATTTGATGGTCCATATGGTAATTTTTTCAATTTTATAATGTGTACTACAACCCTAAATTTATTAGATTATATAGATTGACATATTATTTTTTATAAAAATATTGTTTTAAATTGTTAATAACTAGTATAAAATTATTATAGGTAAATATAATCTAATATTTAGATTTGGAATAGCAATTTTGAGATGGCTAATGCAGGGAGCGAGGAGGTCAGGTGAGCAGGTGACCTCACAGGGAAAAATTGGAGCAAATTGGAGGAAATAGAGCTTTGAAATAACAATCTCACTAAGAAAGGAGTGGGGGAACACATATTACAGTAGATATATGAGAAGTATTTTCAATTATAATCAGGAGTGACAAATATTTGATAAACATGGAGTATGGAAGGGGAAAGAGGAATGGAAACCCTTGGCTCCCTAATTGAGGATGGAATTACTAAAATATAGGCCATGTCCATAAAGGATGGGGTGGTTTTTCAAAGAAAAGTGGTAATCGAGGTAGACAACAAGGTACGCCTTGGTTACAACTACAAAGAAGATAATCTCTAAGGAATAACATTAATTGGAAGGGGCGATTAGAGTGACAAGACTATCAGACTAAAACTCAGCTCTCTAACTTATTGAGTAATAGTGGTCTAAAGAAAGGCAAGATTGTGTGGTTTAGGCAAACATGAATTCCAAAGGAAGACACATCTAACAACTAGAAAAGAAAAAATCACTCAATGTCGAACCTAGGGGCATGGGAGCACACAAGTAAATCATGGAAAGGGAAAGGGAAAATATTGAGTGATGAAGCGTCATCACACAAAGATGTAACATTGCCTAGTAAGTCATTCAATCCTTGGTCAAACATATTTGAAGAGAAAGTGAACTCTTTAGAAACACTTATGATGATTGATACAAGTCCCTTTATGAAACTCCAAGGTGATGATCAAGTATTGTCTCAAGTACTCCAAAGTGAATATGAAATATAATAAATGACAAACAATTGTTTGGCATACTTGTTATATCTACTAAAGGCCTTATTACCAAAATATTCTACACCTACACATCTTGCAAAATTACACTTGCTACATACATCATTTCCCCATGACATAAAGATGTCAAGCATTAATGAGGTATCTATAATTGAATTAAAGATGTAGGAGCACCCACTGCAACAACATGAACACCTCATCAAAATATGACTCCTAGGGGAGCGGGAGCATAGTGAGTGATGAAGGGTCATCACACAAGGATGCGAATTTTCCTAGTAAGTCATTCAATCCTTGGTCAGACGTAGTTGAAGCACAAGTGAACTATTTAGAAACACTTATGATGATTGATACAAGTCCCTTTATGCAACTCCAAGGTGATGATCAAGTATTGTCTCAAGTACTCCAAAGTGAATATGAAATAGAATAAACGACAAACAATTGTTTGGAATACTTTTTATATCTACAAAAGGCCTTATTACCAAAATATGCTACTCCTACACATCTTGCAACATTACACTTGCTACATACATTGTTTCCCCATGACATAAAGATGTCATGCATTAATGAGGTATCTATAATTAAATTAATGGTGTAGGAGCACCCACTACAACAACATGAATACCTCATCAAAATGTGACTCCTAGGAGGTCTTGAGGATGCCTAAGTCCTATGGGTATCATCTTTAGTTCATTGACCCAATTGTAAGGCCTGGTTCCAAGATTGGCATTCATAAGCCACTTGGTCAACCATTGGTCAAAGGGTCCCTAGAGCCTAGGATTTGCGAATTTTATGTTCTTAGGATGTTTTAAGTATATTAGGAACCTTAGGTTCACTTTCTGCAACAATATTGCATCTTTAGTGCAACTTTGCAAATGTTGTCAAAAGTTGTTAAGCAACTTTGACAACTTTACATATTTTTGTTTGTAAAGTCTTAATGACTTCCCCAATAGACATATGGTTTGAAATATGGTT
This sequence comes from Thuja plicata, assembly GCA_018584345.1. Taxonomy (NCBI): domain Eukaryota; kingdom Viridiplantae; phylum Streptophyta; class Pinopsida; order Cupressales; family Cupressaceae; genus Thuja; species Thuja plicata. The sequence goes on along the minus strand of MU224053.1, from coordinate 1,825,770 downwards.
GTAACTATTGGGGAAATATTTCATAACCCTTTCAGGTAGGTGGAAATCAATCACGATGTAATTTTGCTCTTTGAATCAATAAAAATAATTGATTTTCATGTAACAATTGACCTGCAACTTTGGGTATGGACCTATACGGACAAACCAGGGCATGAATCCAATTGGGAAGTAATAATTATTGATTTACCTTTCATTTTCATTTGTTTTTAGGTCTTTATGATGTCTGGTTTGTAAGTTAGAGCATTTTCTTTTTTCACTGGTCTGAAACCCTCCAAAACGAGGGTTTACTCACTAAATTTTGTTTTCCTCTCATGTCCACCCTTGGAAAATTCTGATCCTTGGAGGAATGAGAGATCTACATGTGGAATACATTATTTGTAAGTTGGTTTGTAGGGAAATCAGTGTTGGAGCATGTTTTGAGTAAAGAATGGCCGACATCTCTATGTGGCGACCAACAACCAGAATGGTGTAGCAGTGACTTCAATGAGATTGGGGTTGAGTCAGACCTTGTCATTGGATTCAGAGGAGTTTGGGACCATTCCAAGTGCATTCCAAGTCTTAGTTTCATCTTCCCTTAAGGATTTAGGGTGCTTCATTTGTTAATGGAGACTTAATTGTCAATTAGGCATGTCTGATTGTGTGATGTTCAATCCAATTCCCTTTCACTTCAGACCCTTGGCTTTAGGGATTGTTAGTAATCCATAGAGGGTACTCAAAAATGTGATTATTTCCATGGGTCTAGTGTGAAGTATTGAATTTATGTCCATTAAACCCTCTGTGCAGGGCTATAAGGAATTGAAGGCTTGATTATGGAACACATATCTCAAGGATACCCTAGACTTTCCTAATGGTGGGAACATGTCTTATTAGGATTAATAAGACCCTTGTAAACTTGTCTTAACCCATACAACTCTGGCTGTCACTTAGGGTCTTATGAATCAATATTTGGATGTCAATTGCATAAGTATGGGTTGTTGAAATACATTGCACATCTTGAATCTAGTATTGAACCTTTTTCAAGATGTTGTATGGAGTTTTTTTATTGTGTTTTTAACTTTTGTAAAGGTGTAAGACCTAGGTGGAGAGGGTTGTGTGTGTGAAGACCCCCTTTGGAGAGTTGGGAAGGACACTAGTGTTTAACTTTCCTTATCATACCCTAGATCTTGCATCAAGTGGTATCAGAGAAGCTTAAGGATCTTTGGACTGTTTCATGTTGCAACCATGGTTGATGGTGGTGAAGAAAGTGAACTTCCTAATAGGATTTCCAATGAAAAATTACTGAGAGTAGTAAAGGAGCATGATGTAGAGAGGAAATGATTGAGGTAGGAGATGGAAAGGGTTAAGGAACAAGTCAAGAACAGTGGTGGTAACTCTGGAATGGAAGAGGAGGGGAGTGATTAAGAAGCCCCTTTGCAGGAGGAAGAGGAGATCCCTGCACACTAGAGGCTACTTGTGAATACTTTTAAGTCTATGGAGAGGAGAACCATGAACACCAAGCTTGATCTACCTATATACAATGGAAAGATGGATGCATAAGAAGTCATGTACTGGATGGATGCACTCACTATTTTCTTTGATTGTGAGGAGGTACCAAAACACCAAAAGGTGAAAATAGCAAAGTCCAAGTTAAAGGGATCAGCCCTAACTTGGTGGAACTTCACTCAAGAAGAGAGGGTGAATATGGATAAGAATCCAGTGGGAAAATGGAAGAAGATGATGGCCTTGGTGAAGGAAGCTTATGTGCCAGAAGATTATGAAGTGCAACTTCATAAGAAAAGACAGAGTTTGAGACAAAAAAAAGGATGTCTCAGTGTACACTGAAGAATTTTGTAAGCTCTCCATGAAATCTAAGTCAGTAGAGCCAAAAAGTGTCAAACTTGAAAGATACATGAAAATATTAAGGATAAATATCTAGGATGAATTGATTTTGTTCTCTCCAACTAGAGTCCAACAGTGCTTCCAGTTAGCACTAAAAGTTGAAGACAAATTCAAGAGAAGACAAGATCAAATTTCTAGGGGTAGAGGTAACAACAAACCTAAAAAAAATTCAGAGGAAGAGGAAATACATGGGGTAGAGGAAATTCAAGCAATGAAAGACCCATGGAGAAAAATCAAGGAGGAAGAGACCAAGGAGAGTTAAGTAATAGAGGAGGCTATAGAGGCAGGTGATGTAGAGGGTTTAGGGCTCTAGTGATTTCTTTCCCCAAAGTACTCCTAATCATCCAATGATTAGTTATCCTTATTTTCTTCTCCAATTTAGATTTCCAAGATCCTCTTAATCAACTTCTCCTCCAAGGTATAGTTGATTTGTTGAAGATTCAAACATTTCTAGGCACAACTAGTCCTACTAGCTCTTCAATTACCTAGACTTCTTCACTAGATTTCCTCCTAGAATCCAAAACCCCTACTTAGGATCTTCCCATACATTCACTTAGGCTCTTTTCTATGTTCTTGGCCCATTCATAGGTCTTTAGAACCCTTTCCCACACTTCTGGATGCTTTACCAATTCATTTGGCATCAAATTCACTAGGAGGCCTAATTGGCTTGTTTCCTAGTAGGTCTAATTTCACTATTTTGGGGATAATGCTCCCAAATCCTCCAAAAAATCCTAGAGAAGACCTTGAAATTATTAAAGGCATCTATCAACCCTATAAAAATCCAAAATATTAGCTTCTGAATGCACCCACAACCCTAGTTTCTATCAGGCCCTAGTTTTTAGCCTATTAATTAGGCCTCTGGACCAGTCTTGATCAATTGTCACCAAATTGATCTCCAAACTTCATTTCACCTCCTCCCACATTTGAATCCTTTAAGGAGATTATATAGGGCTTATAAAAATTCCTCTAAGTCTTTTCCCCAAGGTCATGGGTGCTTTAACCAAATCCTTCTTTACCCTATCCAGGCTCACCTGTTAATAACAGTCAGCCATAGGGCATAAATTGGTCTTGAAACCTCATTGAAACAAAAAAAGGAAAACAAAAACCTTATGTATAGACTCTAACCCTCCATCCCCTATGGTTTCAGCCATTTCCATTGGTGGATGCTTAGGTTAGAGCCATTTTGGGCACTCAGACTCTGCAAATGGAATTACAGGCCAGTCACCTTGCAATTAATGTAACTCTCTACTCCTATAACTTCAAATAAAAATAAAGTATGAAAAATAAAGCTAACATGAAACACTACACCCCCATGGGGTCTGATCTCCTTTCCCAATTTGTACAAAGTCATACATAAAGAAGAAATCTCTTTGAATTACAAAGGTACAGTCAAAGGCATCCGTACAGAAGTACCAAAAACAAGTTTTGCAATTAAAATTTTCATTAACCTCTCAAAATCATCAAATCCATGCTCATCTACCGAGAATGATCAGTTTCAACCACTCTAACTTCATTTTTCAACTTATTTTCAAGAAGTTGCAAAAGTTGCTCGAGCAACTTTTCAAAGTTGCTAGCAACTTTTATATTTTGAGCAATTTGACTTCTTGTGTCAACTCGATTGTCATGATTGACTTCTATGACCATAATTAGGATATTTAGGATCCCAAGACACATCCTAAACTCAAGATACACAAAAATAACACATTTTGGATTTCTAGGTCAAAATGACCATAAAACACCTAGTGAGCACTCTTGGCTCTTACAAACATGAACTAGATCAACAGTGCATCCAACTTATTGGATCTTATTCCAATCCAAACCACAACATTTATTACACCCTAAAACACACTAACACATCAAAATGGTAGGTGCTCTACACCATACTCCCCTAGGACAAAGAAATCAAGTCCCTTGAGTTAGGAGGTCTTCAATGGTCACCCCATGCTTCAGAATGTCCATCTCTATCATCCAAGTGGCTTCAGCTTCAAGGAGTCCCTGCCACTTAACTAGATACTCCTTGTAGATACCCTTCCTTATCTTTTTGATCACCTTAGTATCAAGTATACTGTCTAACTGTAGTGGAATTGGGTTTGGAAAATCCTTCACCAAATCATCATCTCCTAAGTCTATAAGAGTGGTTTGACCTATGTCTATAGGTGGTCCCTTATAGGGATACGGTGAGAGTAACCTCCTTACAGCAATATGGTGAGAATGCACGAAATAATAGAATATAGAGCAATAGCAGAACTCAGAATGAATCTATTGATTGCGGGCCACTTTGAGGGGGTAACCTCCTTTGAGCAAGCTCAATACAATAAATTCATCGGTGTCCATCAAAGGCCTCAACCTACTCTTATATACTAAGTACAATCTAGAAAAGTAATACTACCTATGCATGTGGGATAATAAAATATACTCACGGGATGACTTACAAAGCATATGGGTCCGACAAAACTACACTAACAAAATAAATAGAAGGAACACACAGGTTCCTAACATCCCCTCTCCCTTAGAAAAAATCTTTGTCCTCAAAACTTAAGGTGTGGAAATTGTTTCTGAATCTGAAGAAGGGGTTCCCAGGTAGCATCCTCTGGTTGCATGCCATGCCACTGAATCAAGACCTCATAGATGGAGCGAGACTGAAGCTGACGAGTGCGCTGGACAATGATTGCCACCAGCTCCAGGATAATGGATCCTTCCTTATCCATTTCAGGGAGAGAAGTTTGTGCTCTGACGTTGGTACCAAGAACTTGCTTTAGACAAGAAACATGAAATACTGGATGAATGCGGGAAGGAGGAAGTTCCAGTTTATAAGCAACTGAACCAATCTTCTACAGAACCTTATAAGGCCCATAAAATTTTGGGGCTAGCTTATGATGCCCTTTAAGCTTTAGGGAGGATTGCTTGTATGGGTGTAGATGAAGAAAAACCATATCCCCAACTTTAAATGAGTGCTCAGAATGGTGTTGATCTGCTTGTTGTTTCATTCGATTACAGGCCATGTGAAGATTATCCTGTAAGGTGTGAAGAATCTGATCCCTGGTGCAGAGAACTATGTCAACTTCCTGGACTGGTGAGTTGCTAGGAGTGTAGGGAAGGAGCACTAGAGGTGCCTGACCATAGACTACTTCATATGGAGTCATTTTAGAGGCAGTGTGGTAAGAGGTATTGTACCACCATTCAGCTAAAGGAAGCCACTTGGCCCA
>MU224053.1:1799335-1814675 GCA_018584345.1 Thuja plicata | reverse complement strand
CCTATGGACCTAGGTGTAGGCCATTCCAAAATTGACTTAACCTTATCAGGGTCCATCTTCATGCATCCATTAGCAACCACAAAACCAAGATAGACTAATTCAATTTTTAGGAACTCACACTTTTCTTGACTGATCATCAACTTCTCTTGATGTAGCCTCCTTAATACCATCTCCAAATTCTTCATATGATCCTCCTTGGACCTGCTAAATATCAAAATGTCATCAAAATATACTATTAAAAACTTACCAATAAAATCTGCTAGCACTTCATTCATGAGCCTCATGATTGTGCTAGGTGCATTAGTTAGGTCAAAGGGCATTACTATCCACTCATACAGCCCTTCATTGGTTTTGAAGGTTGTTTTCCACTCATCACCAGGCCTAACCCTAATTTGGTGATATCCTAACTTCAAATCCACCTTGGAAAAATAGCATCAACCTCCCAAATTGTCCATCAAATCCTCAATCTGGGGCATTGGGATTCTATATCTAATTGTACTCTTGTTTATAGCCCTGGGGTCTGTACATATCCTCAATTTTCCATCCTTCTTAGGTGCAAGGAAAGTTGGCATAGCACAAGGACTCAAACTCTTCCTTATTAGTCCTTTTTCCAACAAATCTTCAATTTTCCATCCTTCTTAGGTGCAAGGAAAGTTGGCATAGCACAAGGACTCAAACTCTTCCTTATTAGTCCTTTTTCCAACAAATCTTGAATCTTTTTTTCTATCTCTGCATTTTGACTTGGTATCATCTTATATGCTGCTTTGTTTAGAAAATTTTCTCTAGGAATGAGGTCTATCTGATGAATCACATCCCTCATAGGTGGTAGTGCACTTGGAAAAACATTATCCACTATGTCATGATATCTTTCCAACAATGCTTCTACCTGTTATGCCCCACATACCCGTCCCTACATTTTGTGTGCAAAATGTTGGGTCCCCTATTTTTGCTTTGGCTCTTGCCTTGTCTTCTATTTTCTTTGTTTCCTTCTTTGGGTTTTCTCTCCCACGATGTTTGTTTTCTTTCTACTTTCATCTTTTGTGTCTCCGAGACCCAGTCCCAGAGTTTTTTTTTCTTTCCAGAGCCGGATTCTAGACTCCAGGATTCCCCGCCATGATGTCTTCTCCTCGCAAGAAGGTATGGTTGCATGGAATACCTGGGCCCAGAGTTTGGAGGTCGGTCTATTCCAAAGTTATAGATAAGAGGGTAACTTTCTTTTACCTTGGGTATAAATAGAAATTACATGCCACTTTTATAGTTACCGCAATTAAAAACACTTGTGCATTCGGAACGATTCAAGGTGAATTAAGGCAATTTTAAGCTGCAAATTACTCTGTGTTTAGTGGATGATTACCAGTTTATTCGAGGTGTTTGTTCATGATTGTTTAAAGGTAGGACTTGTTGCATGATTGCTCCTGGTGTACTTCTTCCCTGTTGTTCTTTGGATTTTCAGGTAGGCTCTCGGTTTGTTCTTCATTTTTCTTGTTGTTTCCTGGTTTTCTTGGTTGTTCTCTTTTGATTTTGGTTGTGTTTCATTCATTTTTCTATTTTACCCTCTGTGCTTTGTGTTTTTGGTTTGCCTCTCATTGGTGGGTTGGCTCTGCGAGAGGGTTTTCCGCCCTTTGCACAATTGTAGATTAATGTATACACTATTTATTCTTAAGGGTAGTGTGTGTAAATGTGTATAATAGTGTAAATAGTTTGTAAAAAGCTTGTAAATACTATTTTCTTAATGTATATACATTTCGGTCTTTGGCCCTCAGTAAATTCCTGTATATATCTAGTGTATATCCTTCTATTTTGGGTTGAGCTCATCGTGCTCTTGTCTGGTTTTCCAAATTTTGTGAGCTAACCCACATGGCGGACTACCACCTGGTTGGAACTCGACTCTTGGCTAGTTTCAACCATGGTAGTTTCCCTCTCCACTGTTGAATCAGTCTTTATGGTGCATTTATTTCCCATGCACGCATTTAAGATCTACCAAGTGGCTCTCGTCTCTCGTGTGTTCATACAATTGGCTTCATCCTCACCATAAAACCTATTTATTGCATGACCATGTGACACCCACATAAGCTTGACAACTCATCTTCCAGTCACATCTCCCAATGGTTAGTTTTCTAGACTTTGAGCCCTACGTCCTCGCCTAGCCTATATCTTACTTCTATCAAACATGCTGAATTCCCTAGGCCCGGATAGTGATTGAATTCCCAAGTCAGAATCCTATGCATATCTTTCTAGATTTTTATGTTAACTAAATTTTCAGGTGAAGTACGCAATGCAGTGGTAAGTTCTCTAAAATCTAGAGTAGCATTTTATCTTACAAAAATTCTGACGGTCACCTTACCTTGCAGGTTCTCAAACATCACACTTTCACTATGTTAGAGGCTTCTGCATCCTCTCCACTCAGGAATCTGGGTCTCCCCACCACGGAAATCACCAGGGCAACTGTCAGGTCTAAGAATGAGAGGGCCCTAGAAAATCTCCCCCTCAGCATGAAATATTTGAAGGACAATACCCTTACAGGATCAAAAATTGAGTCCAAGGTCTAGTTGATCACTCACACCAGAGTCAGAATGTGGGCGGAAATGCAGGCCCTTGTCGAAATGATGTTCATCCAATGAATGGTCAGGGACCAGTTGGCCATCAATATTGGACAATCTGAGATAAAGGTCATTTTCTTTCCATGTTCTATGAAAGCCTTGAAACTCATTCTCACCCTTACAGCACACTACAACTCCTCCATCTGGGCCGTCATGCTCATTGCCCTGGTCCCAATTAGATATCCTACACCCATGGTCTCCCTGGATATAGAAAATTTTCAAGTAGGTTTGGGGATCCCTAAGTTTGATGAAGTAGCCATCGTCACCCAATCCAATGCCTTGGGACAATTCCAGCAACTAGAGGTTATGGCCCGGCAATATCTAAACAACAAATGGCTAAAGACCCCAAAGAAAGATTCCAAAAGAATGAAGCTAGAAATCCCCCAATCCAAATTTAAGGAAAGTATCCAGATGGGGATCATAGCATTATACTAGATCTTTGGGAAACCCCATGCCCAAGAATTCTTGGGATGGAAGTATTACTTCCTACTAGGCATCTCCACCAGTGAACAATATTTTGATTGGGTCGACATCATTTCGAACCATGTGGATTCCCAGTTCCTTTAGGTGGCTCGGACCTCTAAATTTTATATGACATCCTATGTTCTCTGGGCCCTAGAACAACAACACCCTATCACAAATGGGCTACTCACATCAGGTGTACTTGGGGTTGGCCTGGGCCAAAAGGTTCTCTGGGATTATTTCTTGCAAATCCAATGGTAGGCTAGTTTCCTCAGCTTCTTTCGAGTGAACGATGCCTTCGTTTACTACAACCTTCTCACACCTACCTGAGATGTTGGCTACTACCTCTCCAAGGAAGTGATGGACTTGGTTAGAAGTTATGGCCACTACTATATCCAGTTCCAGCAGCATACTTACATTCAGGTAACCAGCTTCACCGGGAAACCCTGTTTGTTACCCAAGCATTATAAGAACAAAATGATTCTTTTGGAATACTACTGGTAGATCTTGGAACTGCATGCCCTCTACACTATGAAGAAGGTGGTCAATGTTCCATTCCCAATCACCTATGGGAATTACTCATGTAGTCTAGCCACAGCCAAGGAGGCGGACAATGAGCTTAAAAGCTTGGGCTTAGCAGAATTCTATCTGGAGTGAAAGAAATTTGATCCGCTAGGTAAAATAGCAATGAAACTTCCCCGGGCATCAAAGCCCAATATATTCCACATGGAGGACTTTTGGGAAGATTTCCAAGATGATTTTGAAGTCAAGGGCCGACACTTCATCCGAATGACCATGAGAATGATGGAAAGGTTAAAGCTGTAGAAATTACTAGGTAACTTTTTGGATACTGGGTCCACAATAGACCCTTAGTACAAAGAGAAGGGAATATACAAGATGGATCTCCCTCTGGTAGAGTGGAATGCCCAAGAGGGGCCAACTATTGAGGATATCACTCGTGACATGGTCAAATATAGCCATGCTTATTTCAAAAGGGTGTGTCCAGGGAGTACACACAGAGTTGGCCCGACAGTGCGGACCCTGACTTCTGGGACCGGAACCTCTTCATAGGGAGAGGATAAAGGAAAAATAATAATGGGCACCCTATCACAAACTCCATCTATGGTCCTCAAAGAAGATAAAATACAACAGATGTTGGCAGTCTCCCAGCAGATGAAAGATAAACTAATCACACAGTTGGCCACCCTAGTACTCATGACCGGGCCCATTCATCCTCCCTCTTCCCCTTCACTGGAAGCACTGATGGTCCAAGCAATAGGAGCTAGAGAAAAAGAGGATCAGGCAGCTCTAATGGATGTAGGGCCCCCTTTGGTAACCAAGAGAAAGAAAAATAAAACTAACTCTCAACCAAGGGCAGAGCTGAAACTTGGGATGCCAAGCATCCTAGAAGTACAAATTATTTCTTTCGACTCCCCAGAGCCAAATAAAGAGCCTAAGGATGTCCTAGAGAATCCCCCTCCCCATGATGAATTTGATGATTTATTTGGAACTGACAAATTTGGAAACTTGCAGGGGAATATCATAAAGTTAGCGAAAGAAATCACCGCACAGGATGAATTCTCGGAGTAGAAGCCTACACAAGAATAGGAAGCCCGGGTAGAAGAAGAAAAGGGATAGGAATAGGTGGATACCCTTGAATTCCTAGAGATACAGGTTACAAGGACTGAGGAGGGCAAATAGACATAGGATGAGAAAATGGCATTAGTTGGGGAAACCAGACCTACGGGAGCAACCGTGACCCCAACTATCATGCTCCAAACACCACTTCCAAAGGTAACATTTGGGGAATTGATCACAGTGGCCGAAACATTGAATCTTGGCCTAACACCTCCCCCACCTCTAGAGAATACACCAGTTGAAGAGAAAATTTGAGCAACAGAGGTTGATGAATAGCAGCAAGATTAGAGTAACCCTGGGGAAACAAATGATGATCCTAACATTGTCAAGGATACAGACATTGAGGCAAAAGTTACAAGCACCCCCAGAGTAAGTATCATAGTTGAACCTAAAGATATAGGGAAAGAGTCAGAAATGGCTCATACTATCGAGGGGCGCAACAAGATCCCGGGGAGAAATCACAGTAACAGTTTCTAGCCGCATAGTCACCCCTACCACCACAATGGTTGGTGGAGTCTTGCAAGAGAAAGGCCCAGGTGACCCCTAAAGCCCATCTCTCCTTGGTGAAGATGATGGCACAAATGTAGGACCCTCCCAAAACTAAGAAGGCCCAGACAATTCATACTCTTTGGACTGGGTCGAGTGAAGATATAGTCACAATAATTGTGACACCTTCCCCAGGTATAGACAAAGCAACGGCTAAGGCCGATGAGTACTCAATCACTAAGGTATCACTGGGGAAGAGAGGGAAATAGGGTGAACTTGACCTGTTGAAGGAGGTGACCAAGGTGGTGGAGTCTCATTATGAAAAAGAGGCCCAAAAATTCAGGGTAGAAAAAGAAAAGAATGCCAATCTCATGGGGTTGTTGACAGAGCTTGCGCAGCCTCTTACTGCCATTCCTCCGGGCGCTTCCACATCCGGCACACCACTCCCTCAGAGTGACATAGATTCATTAAGGGAAATGAAAATAAAAGCCTAGGCAGTTGATGAGTGGGTTACAGAATAGGTGGGAAACATTTGGCATTTCCTAACATCCACACTCATGGACTTGTATGCGGCCAGCAATACTCTACATCGGGATAAAACTCCTATCTCCATCTGGGAGGGAGATATCAAAAATTATGAGGCATGGAAGGCCAAGATGGAAGAACTCATCAGCATCAAAGAAGAAATTGTCTCTGAGGCTGGAATTTTAGGAGAAGAGTCTTTTGACTTTGTCTAGACCCAACACTCCAGACTTGACCTCACATTGTGGGAATTCAAGCAACTAGTAGGGGAGATGAGCAACAAAGTCCAGGAAGTTCAATATTATTTTGATTTATACAAGTCATTCATCTCCAAGGTCTTCAGAGCTGATCCCTTCAGCACTGAAACATGCACTATGGAGGAATATGTCCTGGGAAAGTTAGATGAGCTAATGGAGTCTCAGTATGAATCCCTAAAGGGAATGGATGGAGTGAAAATGTCAAGGGTCACTCGCATGGTGCTTCAGAGTAATGATGTGACCAAGATGGCCACAGAGTTCAAGGCAAATGTTCCAGATTTGGATGAGAAATTGGAGGTGGCCAAATACTATCGGGCCGGTCTTAAGGACATAAATGAAGATGGGATCACCTGGCTTCTATAGACATTCAATGATACTAAGGAGCAATAAAGTCCTCCAAACTCCAGAGATGATTTTCAGGAGATGTAATTTTTGTATTCATTCATTCTTTGGGGCATGAGTTCCCAGATCCCTGAGTCCCGGATCCAATATTATTTTTGGAATTCTTTAAGAGTGACCCATGTCCAAGTTCCCAAGGCCGATCGGTCACTTCCAAGGGAATCAATAAAAGGTGTCAGAAGGAAAGTAACCACAACAAGGCATGTTGGCTCGAAAAGAGGCTTTTGACATATGGTATTCCCAAGGCATCGCTTCAATGTTACACCTAGCACATCGAAGACTGTGATCTGCTCTCCCATTTATGAGGCATGTAGCCTCCATCCCCAGGGGATCAGATTTCTTATTTCTCCTCTTGGCTCTTTTCTTGAGGCTGTTTCTTCCAATCCTCTTTTCTTGTCTTATTCTTCTGACATGTTAGACCTTTTTGTCTTGAGGTCTTTTGTAGCATGGCGCAGGTAGTACCATCCACCAAAAATAATATTCTATTGTTAAGTAAGTTAGGTTAATTTTAGGTCAAAACTTGTGTATAAATAATAAGTTCAACCTCATTCCAAGGGTCGGTGAAATTGATGATTTTGCAGTCCACAGTTAATAGAATTTTAGTTTTCTCAGTTCTCAGTTGTAGAGCTCAATGCTCCTTAGTTTTATAATCTTTTAGTAGATAGATGCTCCCTTGGAGCCACCATTGTAACATGCACCAGTGCTTGCTGGAGATATGTTAATGAAGAAGGAAGGGTTCTATCAATGAAGTTGTTAGCATTTTGATCTTTGGGTTGATGGTATTTTATGCTTTATTTTCTTATGTCCTATGCTCTAATACTTCAAGTAGATTAACGACCTCCTTTCTTTCTTCTATTGATGAAATATGAGCTGATGGTTCTGTATTTCTTCAATATTTAGCGTAGTGTGTTAGAGCATTGTTGATGTTTTTAATGTTTAAGTATAACTATAGGTAGATGGAATATTTATAACTCTACAGTATCTTTTGAATTTTATTTGGTAAAGTTAACAAAGTCTTGTAGGAAACCCCACTCACTTGAATCCCTAGAAGAGATGAGTCAAGATAACCAGCTATCCCCCCAAACAAAATAGTCACATTTCCCAACTAAGCTCCCGCATTGTCGAGACCTGACTCTCACGTGCTTGAAGGCTCAGGGAATCTCATTTCCATGGACAACCTTTACAAGCAACGTTGGCCAGTACCCCGGTACCTAGTGACAACTTACATCTATTGGCAGACCTGGTCACAAAGTCCTGTCAACAGAAAATGGTGCTAGAAGGAGGGCATGAACTCGTCCCCCTCTGGGGATTTAGATTTTACACTACCTGATGGTTCCCCAAGCCATATTTTTAGTAGCCAAGCCTTTAATGGGATTGGATCATTTTCACCAGCAAGATTTAAAATATTCCTTAGATCAACTCCCAATCCTGGAAGGTTTTTTGAGTTCGACCCTCTTGCTTGAAAGAAAAGAACCCCAAAAGCCAAGTCAGCCACCATTATCTAGAGATCTAGCATACCATAGAATACCCAAGTCCCCTAGATGACCCCAGGAATTAACCCTCAACCTACTCAAAATCCAACACCCCCAATGGCTACATATTTTGGAAATACTGGGTCTCCAATGGGAACTTTTCCAGGTGTAGCCAACAATTTACCTTCGCACCCAGAAAAGATTTTTCCCTGATATGAGCACTTAGGCTCACAAACCATAGAAGAGCATCTATAGGAATATAAAGATGCTATGAGCTGACACTAGATCCAACATCAAGATGTTGTGACCCAGATATTCCCTCTGTCCCTAGGATAGAATGAGTTGAATTGGTACCTTCACCTTCTTGCCAACTCCATCAATAGTTGGTAGGACATGGAGGATGCCTTCTTGGATACCTTCTACATACACGTAGACCCAGCATGGTCCCACAGCCAATTCATTTATATCAAGAAGGAGCTGAATGAGCCCCTTGCAGCATTCAACCACCGGTTCCAACATGCCTTGAAGTGGTGCACAGGCCCCTTCATCCCATACATGAATGTGACTATCCAGACCTATCTCAATGCGATGGAACCCTTTGTTGCCACTCTCCTCTGGAGAAATACTTCCCCCGATGACTGGGATACCTTGGTGAAGATTTACAACCTAGCCTTGGAATTGTCTTGTGGTCTTAATAAATCCCCGGGCAGGATTGGGCAGAGTATGCCATTCAACATGATACCCAAAAAAACTTCTTACACCGAGGGATATAACCCCAATCAGGTGATGGGTTCCCCCGTGATGGCCATGAATCCCCCACCACCACCGATAGACAAGCAAGCCTGGTACATGTATCCATCTCAAACCTAGACAACACTGGGCTTGGAATCTTTTCCCTGGAACCAACTGCAACAAATGAAACAACCACAGACACAACCACCCAAAGTTCCCTTCTTTCAATCATCCGTGGCTGGAGGATTGCCGCCCTCAACTCTGATAAATGTTGTCACTTTCCCAAGGAACCAACAACAACAACCATCACACTGTGATGTGAATACCCTGTTGACCACCGAGGTTGAATCCCTCTGCGAATGTTGTCTATGCTGACTGTGGACATGGGTCAACTAAAGGCAGGGTCCTTTGCACCCCACAACGCCAACTCCTGGAGAGGGAATATTTTCTTTGGATAATGAAACAACAATGCCAGAGGAAGAAACTACAACAATGGGCCTTGGCCCAATCAACAGCAATGGAACAATAATGCTAATATCGGAGGTCCACCTCTGAACCAAAACACCAATCAAGGTGGCACTAGACCTTCCTATTTCACGTCAGTCACAGACTTCTAGCCCATGACCAACTAGTGTAGATTGCACAACATAGGCTCTCATAATAAGGTAAATTATGCCACGCTAGAGAAATTTATCATGATTTCCCAGCTGGACAGACAACAAGCTTCTGAGCCTACTCCCCTAGAGCCTCCTATACAAGATCCCACTCATGGTGCATTTTCCTATGAGACCGTCTTCTTTGGAATAGACAAGAAGATGAAGAGGAACCTGAACTACAGGGGTTCTTTAATGAATCTATTTTGGCCTTTGAGGCCAATGCCTTCACCAACCCACAAGATCCCTGCACCACTCAGAGTCAGGCTGGTAAGGGACTATTTTACATGCCCACACCTCCCAAGGACACTCCTCTTGGGGACAACATGACTGATCGATCCTTCCCTCCAAAAGGCCCTGGCTCTAACCAATCTAAGGACCTAGTCGAGGGAAGCCACCAATTCTTGGGAGGAAGGTTTGACATCACAAAGGCATTAGAATAGACCACCACCTCCATGACCTTGATGGAGGTTTTAGTTAATTGTCCTGAGTAGAAGTCCCTTTTGAAGCTCTTGGGAAACCTAGAAGCTGTCAATCGCCCACCCAAGACTGTCTCTTTTGAGGATGCCAATGCGGCTTTCTTCTAGGGAAACACTGAAGATCCTCCCTTACTGCTAGGCTTGAACATACAAGGAAAGAATATACACAACTGCCTAGTAGATTCCAGGGCTTTGGGCAACATTATTCCTTTATCCATATGTCAAAAGCTTAGATTCTGACCCACCCTATTTAACGGTGCAGTAATCCAGCTGGATAAAACTATTGTAAAAATGGTGGGAAAACTGAAGAACATCTAGATTCAACTCATCCAGGACTCTAGGATAGCCAGTAAAATCAACATCCAGGTGGTGGACATCCCAGAGACTTATGGGATGTTACTAAGTCACAATTGGTCCAAGTCCTTGAACAGATACTTCTCGACCGGCTTTTCCCACTTGTGGCTCCCCTGGGAAGGATAATCTAACAAGACCCAGGTTGAAAGTGAGCCCTAGATAAAACAGGCCCTCATCGAGGTTGGGAGGGTGAATGAGTTCCTCTTCTCTGAGACTTCCCTCGGGGTATACCAACCCCTTGAGATCTTAAGATTTGATTTCACCCCGGGGAGGACCCCATAGTTTTGCAGAGAACCCAGGACCTGGAAGAAAAATTGAGGGTTGAGGTTAACTCTCAAGGTGCCATAGAGACCCCCACCACACTCTTTTCAGAAACTTGGTGCCAAGTACATTACCAGAAGAATTTGGAGCTAGAGTGTGAACCATGCCTTTTTGTTGCTACCCAACACATCAATGCCCTCCGGAGGAAAGAACACACAACTGACTCCCTGGGACCCAGTGCTTCCACTGGCAGCACCTTCTCGGTGCCATGTGTCCAGGAATCCCTATCAAAAATTCCTCTAGAGAAAAACCTCACCCATGTTCCATTAGTGCCAGAGGAAACTCCTCCCAACCCTCCCAAGAATAATCCAAAGACCACTTTATCTTCCCAGCCCCAGATAACAAATGATGACTTGTGGACCCATAAGTTCAATGGGTCCTGATCCAAACAAGGCTGTGGGGCCGAAGTAGAATTAATCAACCTGCGGGGTTAATTCTTCTTCATGTCATATAGGATTTAGTTCAACTACATGAATAATGTCATGGAGTATGAGGCTTTGGTCCTCAGACTCCTATTTTCACTAAGGAAAGGAATCATTCACCTCCGGGACCTGGGTGATTCAGATTTGATTATCAAACAAGTCTGAGGCCAATATACCTATCACGATAAGAGGTTGGCTGCATACCACAACTGGGCATGGAGCCTTATTAAATATTTTGATGCCTTTGGTATCAATATTATTCCCCAGAGATGGAATTATGTCCCAGATGCCCTTATTGTTTCTGCTAGCACGCTTGAGCCAATGGCTGGCTCACGACTCTGGAGATTCTCTATTGAGATGATCCCCACCCTGTCCATTCTAGATAATGTCACCCATTTTCAATTCTTTGAGGACGATCATCATATCCTATCCTTCATGGCCAATGTTGGTGTCTTTGAGGACCAGATAGTGGAGGAGAGAGACCACGATGATACTGGACAAGGGTGATGAAGATGATGGGATCATGGACCTACCAACCAACACCATTCCAAAAGGGATCATTGCACTTGAACAATTCTTCAACTTGGACCCTCGGGGCCGGGAAAAGACATCATCCTCCTCTGAGGGAGGAAAATTTGAGAAAGTGAACATTGGCTAGCCCAATGAAGAGAAAATGATACACATTGGCACCTTCTCCCTTGAGGAGAAGGAGAAGATTCTTGTGGTTCTCCAAGAATACATTGATGTGATCGCATGGGGGTATGAGGATCTGAAGGCATATGATACATCCATCATGACCCATACTATCCCACTCAATCCTAATGTTAAGCCTTTCTAAAAAAAGCAACGACCAGTCAACCCACTGATCGAACCTCTAATTTATCAGGAGGTCAAAAACTACTGTCATCCCAGATAATCTTTCCAATCCGGCACACTATGTGGGTTTCCAACCTCATCCCTGTGAGGAAGAAAAGTAGTGAGATCTGCCATTGTGTGGATTTCTAAAATCTAAACAAGGCCTCCAAGAAAGATAATCATCCTCTCCCCTCGTTGGATGAGGTATTGCAAATTGTGAACGGATCACAAATGATGTCTTTCTTGGATGAGTACTCTGGGTATAACCAGTTCATGGTTAAATATGAGGATAGAGGCAAAACAATGTTTAGCACTAAGTGGGGAATGTTTGCATACTAGAGAATTCCCTTTGGCCTGATTAACACAGGGGCCACATTTCAAAAGGCCATGGATATTGTGTTGGAGGGCCTTGTGAACCGGTGTATAATCATCTGCATGGATGATTTGACCATCTTTTCCCGGGACAGGTTTGATCATTCTGCCCACCTTGCCTAGATTTGTGAGAGATGTCACTGGTATGGAATATCCCTCAACCCTAAGAAATGCATATTCAAGGTCACTAAAGGGAAGTTTCTTGGGTTTCATGTCTCTAAGAAGGGTATATTCATTGACCCTGAGAGATTTGAAGCACTGCTAAACCTACAAATGCCTAGTAGCAAGAAAGAAATGAGGTCTTTCTTTGGAAAGATCAACTTTGTCCAACGGTTCATCATCAGATTCACCAAGATCATAAATCCACTCAAAGAGATGATGAAGAAAGACACAAAAATTGAGTGGATCCCTGAAGCAAAGTAGGCATTCACCCAAATTAAACAAATGATAATGGAGGTACCGATTCTGGCTAGTCCAGACTATTCCCTCCCTTTTTATATCTATTCCTTTGCTTCACTACATTCTTTTATGGCAGTATTGACCCAAAAGGTCAAAGGGGAAGAAACACCAATAGATTTCATGAGCTCCCCCTTTAAGAATGCCAAAGTCTAGTATTCACCTTTAGAAAAATAGGCCTTTTCTCTCATTCACACCATGAAGAAATTCTGGCATTATATTCTCCGGAGCAAGGTGCATGCCATCATCCTAGACCAGGCAGTAAAATATCTACTGATGAAGAGTGAATTGGGAGAGAGATAGGGGAAATAGATGGTCATCCTCCAGGAATATGGTTTGGAAATGAAACCCATGAAGATAGTCTAAGGCCAAGGACTATGCAGAGTGATGGCAAAAGAAACTCCACACATTGAATGTCAGACATATATAGTGGAGTCCATCACCCAGGATCCATGGTACATAGACCTGGTGTACCTATTGTTGAATAATATGTGCCTAGAGGGATTTCCCTCTAGAAAATGTCGCACCCTACAGTTGAAAAATGCACACTTCATGATTAAAAATGCCACACTTTTCTGCAGGAACTATGAGGGAGTGTACCTCCGGTACATTGATAGGGTTCAAGATGCGAGGATAATCAAAGAATTCCACAGGAAGTTTAGAACTGATCATGGCTCAGCTAACGCCACTGCCCATCAGATCCTCCAAGCCAAATATTATTGGCCCTATATCTTTAAAGATGTCTACACTCACGTCAGGAAGTGCCATACTTGCCAAACTATGGTACATCATGAGCGGAACCCAGCTATGCCTTTGCAACCAGTCTTCAAAGCTAGACCCTTCACCCAATGGGAATTTGACTTTATTAGAGAAATCAACCCCAACTAGTTCATCAACCACCAGTACATTCTCACTACTACCGATTATTTCACCCGGTGGTCTGAAGCAATACCTTGTAAAAATAATATGGCAGACGTAGTTATAAAATTCCTGGAGCAAAACATCGTCGCAAGATTTAGAATGCCCTTTGCTATAGTATGTGAAAATGGTCCAACATTTTCTTCAGAAAAATTACTTGAATGGACCTATGACCGGAAGATCACTCTGAAGTTTTCTGGCAACTATTATCCCCAGGGAAACGGTGTTGCTGAATCGACCAACAAAAATTTGCTTGAGGTGATCAAACATCTGTTGGAATAGAATCCTTTGGACTGGCAAAAGAAGCTAAGATTCACCCTCTGGGAGGATCATATTTGAATTAAGGCTGCCCTAGGGACATCCCCATTCCATCTAGTTTATGGCCAGAACCCATTCTTCCCCATTAATTTGTAGATCTTGGTTTTACAGTTTATGCAAGAATTCAGCAACTAGGATAATATCGTGGAGGTTCGGCTCCTAAATCTAGTGCGGATGAAAGAACAAAGAGACACGGCCCTTGAACATTTTGTGCATCACCAAGAAGTGGTGAAATGATGGTTTGACCGAAGAGCCCAGTATAAGGCCCTTCAGATTTCGGACTTGGTCCTCTTGTGGCACTACTACATTCGGGGCCAAATTTTGACAGAAGTTTCCGACGAGTAACTTTTTCTTACGAATTTGGTGTTTTTTTTTGTAATAGGCCCCAATGATGTCGGTATTCTGATGGGTGTTTAATTGACCATTTAAATTCTGACAGATTTAGGGTATACATTAAAAAAAAAAAGTGAAACAGCCTCATCATTTTTATTTTGATTGGAGAGCGGGAGAAAAGGAGTGACAGCTAAGCGCGGGAGAAGGTATGTGATTTCTTCATCTTTCAAGCCTCTGGCATCATATTTGAATTCATTTCATTTTATTCTTGAGGGATTTTCTCTCTAAAATGACCGTATTCTACTGGTGTCGTGCCCTAGCTAGTGCTTTATCTCTATTATTTGATATTATTGGTGTTTGTGCTCAAGGATATCGATTCACTGTATTCAAATGTTTGGATTCACATTTGTTGATATTACCGGTATATGTGTTTAATGATGCCATTGTATATTTCTATCACTGAAATGACTGCATTCTACTGGTGTCATGCCCTAGCCTGTGCTTTAACTCCATTATTTGATGTTATTGGTGCTTGTTCTCAAGGATATCCATTTTTTTGAAATGTTGACTGTGGTTATCAAATGGATAGCCCGTGAGCTTCTAGCTAGGCGCCATTTGTATTGATAGCTTAGGGCATCAAATGTATTGTATCATTGATAGTTGAGACTTTGTTAAAAGGAAATAGGACAAAGAACGATTTTTATTTAGTTTCTCTATTTTGATCCCTAAGTGGCTTACAACCCTAGAGAAGTATATGCAGATTTACAGATCCAGTTGCAAGATACATAGTAGCTAATAATTCACAAGAAATCCATGCATCCAATTTGAATAGCAATTAATATGAAGAACTAGGGTCCTCCAATGGCCCAATCATCCAGACCTTGACTGTCCCCTCAATCAGTGACCCTTCAAAACTAGGATATCATGCAATTAGTGAGTGATCCTTCATTCTCCTGGTCTGCCCTACATCCAAACATATTGGAAATACACAATACAATGATAACAAGTATTTCACAACCCCCCTTCCCCCAAGGAACACTATCAACCATCCCTTCCACATATAATTTCATTGTTTTATGAGTGGATTGAACAGGAATAATTAACATTAAACAAGGAGCAAACTCCTCAACACATCTTGAAAACCATTGAATTCAATAATAAATAAAACCTAACA
Organism: Thuja plicata; assembly: GCA_018584345.1. Taxonomy (NCBI): domain Eukaryota; kingdom Viridiplantae; phylum Streptophyta; class Pinopsida; order Cupressales; family Cupressaceae; genus Thuja; species Thuja plicata. The sequence goes on along the minus strand of MU224053.1, from coordinate 1,799,452 downwards.
CCAACACTATTCCTTTCATAGTTGTAGGAAATATGGGAACCATTTTTGACAGATATTGTACAAATGAAGAGAATACTCCCAAGAGGAAATGCTTCAATGTGGAACAATTGAAGGACA
>MU224053.1:1771765-1789493 GCA_018584345.1 Thuja plicata | reverse complement strand
GATGAGCTAATGAAAGGTAAAACATTCTGTCAATAATATAGACCGAAGAAAGAGAGAACCTATGATGGTCTCTTGAGCTATTTTATCTTTAATGTGCATATCTGTCAGTTTTTTGACATTTCATAATTAATTTTTGACAGCAATGCTATGCCTTCGACAGATAAAATGTTGGACAATCATAATTTATGAAAATTCTTCCGATAGTAATGCTATACATCCGACAGGGCAACCTGTTGAAGAAATGTTGCACGACTGTCAATATTTTGAAAGTTAAAGTGTCGCAAATAGAAATTTTTTGACATGAATTTTGACAGTAATGCTATATATCTGACAGGTATATCTGTCAGAATAAGGTGGAAACTATCGGTATGCCAACAGTTATAATTTCGGAAAGGATATGTTTTCGACAGTTATTTCTGACAGAGATTGTATATTTCCAATAGGTCATGGTGTCGGGCCGATGGATGAACCGCAGGAAATGCCATAATGAAGTTGTTGTCATGTGCAAGTTTTTGATGTGAAGTGGTGTCGGTAAACCGACGGATCTGTCTTATGTCATAATTTCCTACGCAAAAAAGGTGACGGACTCAAGTGTTGAAATACCGACAAATGAGCATTGGAAATCAGACAAATGGCCGTCAAAATTTGTCCTCAAATGTACTAGTGTGGGATAAGGCCCAGGAAAAGAAAAGAAAGCACACCAAATTCTAACGGCTCTGGCTCGGACCATATTTGATCTTAGAGATCTGTGGTGCAAACACCTACAGCCTCAGTACCATGACCGGAGAAGCCGTTCCATTTCTCATCAATGGATAGTTTCTCAAGCATTATTTTGAATGAGGTAAGTTTGTCTAGAATTGTACTATATGTAAATTTTCTCACTTGTAAATATTTCCTTCTCAGTGCTCCGTTTGAAGTGCCTTGTCTTGTAAATAGTTTTGTTGGCCATCCTCTGGGACCACCCCTTTTCTTTTTGTTTTGCTTTCGGCTTCATTCTTTCTTTTCATGGTCCCCTGTGTTTTTCTCCCCTTTTGTAGGCTGGTATGCTTCGCATAACATCTAGTCTCCAGAATGGTACCTTTTGCATTACGGTGAACTCAAAATCTATTGTTAGCATGGTGGAATTGGTCTAGTCTCTAGAGTTATTTTGTAAGTTTGGTAAAAGGCTATGAGTAATCTTCATCGGGTTCATCCCCAAAAGTCTAGAAATCAGTTTAATCAAAATCAAAAGGAACAAGTAATTGGACACACCGAGAGTAGATCGGTCACACTAGTTTGTTGCCCCAAGTCTGAAAAACATTTAAATTCTTCCCGGGTCTGGAGTTTTTCTTCTTTATTTAGCAAATTGAAGTGGATGGAAGGGTGAAAGAAGTACTGCCTTTAAAATTATCTAAGCTTAAGCTTAATGGTGAAAGGAGTACCACCTTCCCATCTAGAAAAGAATAAAATGAAGAGAAAAGATAGAATGGAGAAACTCCGGTATCCGGGGGGGAAATGAGCAAATTTGATGACTTTGGATTGATATATCTAGTGCCTCTTCTCTGCTTCTCCTAGAGGTCATCGGCTTGATTTTCTTTCAAAGCACAGACTTCACAACTGACAAAAGACCATGGATTGAATCATGTATGGGCCAGATTTTCTTAAACACTTCACACCTTGCAAGCAGGATGCTCCAAGTAACGATTGGTTCTGGTTTTGCTAACCAGAGATTCTATGGTTCTCAAATGTGCTAAGGCATTTGTCCCATATAGTCTCCATTTGTTATGCCCTGCATACCTGTCACTACATTTTATGTTCAAAATGTTGGGTCCCCTCTTTTTCCTTTGGCTCTTGCCTTGTCTTATGTTTTCTTTGTTTCCATCTCTAGTTTTTCCATCCCACAAGGTTTTTTTTCTTTCTGCTTTCATCTTTCGTGTCTTCAGGACCCAGTCCCAAAGTTTTTTGTTCTTTCCAAAGCCAGATTCCAAACTCTAGGATTCCCCACCATGATGTCTTCTCCTCACGAGAAGGTATGGACGCCCAGATTCTAGAGGTCGGTCTGTTCTGGATTTGCGAAGAAGAGAGTAACTTGCTTTTACCTTGGGTATAAATAGAAATTACATGCCACTTTTATAGTTACCATGATTAAAAACACTTGTGCATTCAGAGTGATTCAAGGTGAATTAAGGCAATTTTAAGCTGTGAATTACTCCGTGTTTAGTGGATGATTACCAGTTGATTCGAGGTGTTTGTTCATGATCGTTTGAAGGTAGGACTTGTTGTAGGAGTGCTCCTGGTGTTCTCCTTCACTGTTGTTCTTCATATTTTTAGGTAGGCTCTCGGTTTGTTCTCTATTTTCTTTCTATTTCCTGGTTTTCCTGTTTGTTCTCTTTTTCTTTTGGTTTTGTTTCATTCATTTTTTTGGTTATCCCTCTGTGCTTTGTGTTTTTGGTTAGCCTCCCATTGGTGCATTGGCTCTGCGAGAGGGTTGTCCACCCTCTGCACAGTTGTAGATTAATATATACACTATTTAGTCTTAAGGGTAGTGTGTGTAAATGTGTATAATAGTGTAAATAGTTTGTAAAAAGCTTGTAAATATTGTTCTCTTAATGTATATACATTTTGGCCTTCGGCCCTCTATAAATTCTTGTATATATCTAGTGTATATCCTTCCATTTTGGGTTGAGCTTGCCGTCCTCTTGTCTGGTTTTCCAAAATTTGTGAGCTCACCCACACGGTGGAATACCACCTAGTTGGAACTTGGCTCTTGGTTGGTTTCAACCATGGTAATTTCCCTCTCCGTCATCGAATCAATCTTTATGGCACATTTATTTCCCATGCGCACATTTAAGACGCGTTCAGACAGTTGGCATTGTCCTCACCATAACACCTATTTATTGCATGACCATGTGATTCCCACGTAAACCTGACAACTCATCTTCCAATTACATGTCCCAATGATTAGTTTTCCAGACTCCGGGCCCTACGTCCTCACCTAGCCTATATCTTACTTCTGTCAAACATGCTGAAATCCCTGGGCCCAAATAGTGGTTGAATTCCCAAGTCAACATCCTATGCATATCTTTCTACATTTTGATGTAAACTAAATTTTCAAGTGAAGTACGCAATGCAGTGGTAAGTTCTCCAGATTCAAGAGTAGCATTTTATCTTATGAAAATTTTGACAGTTGCCTTACCTTGCAGGTTCTCAAACATCACACTTTCACTATGTTGAAGGCTTCTACATCCTCTCCACCTAGGAGTTAAGATCTCCCCACCATGGTAGTCACCAGGGCAGCTGTCAGGTCTAAGAATGAGAGGGCCCTAGAAAATCTCCCCCTCAGCATGAAATATTTGAAGGAAAATACCCTTATAGGATCAAAAATCAAGTCCAAGGTCCAGTTGATCACTGACACCAGTGTCAAAATGTGGGCAGAAATGCAGACCCTGGTTAAAATGATGTTCATCCAATGAATGGTTGGGGACCAGTTGGCCATCAATGTTGGAGAATATAGGATTCTAAAGGCCACTTGCTTCCCATGTTCCATGCAAGCCCCAGAACTCATTCTCACCCTTGCAGCACACTACAACTCCTCCGTCTGGGCTGTCATGCTTGTCGCCCCAGTCCTAATTGGATATCCTACACCCATGGTCTCCCTAGACACTAAAAATATTTAGGTAGGTTTGGGGATCCCTCAGTTTGATGAAGTAGCCATCGTCACCCAATCTGATGCCTTGGGACAATTCCAACAACAAATGGCTGGAGACCCCAAAGAAAGATTCCAAAAGAATGAAGCTGGAAATCCCCCAATCTGAATTTAAGGAGAGTATCTAGATGGGGATCATAGCATTATGCCAGATCTTTGGGCAACCCCATGCCAGGAATTCTCAAGATGGATGTATTACTTCCTACTAGGCATCTCCATTAGTGAACAATATTTTGATTGGGCCTCCATCATTTTGAACCATGTCGATTCCCAGTTCCTTCAGGTGGCCCATACCTCTAAATTTTAGATGACATCCTATGTTCTCTGGGCCCTAGCACAAAAACACTCTATCACAAATGGGTTTCTCACATTAGGTGTACTTGGGGTTGGCCTGGGCCAAAAGGCTCCCTGGGATTATTTCCCGCAAATCTAATGGGAGGCTAGTTTCCTCAGCTTTTGCCAAGTGTATGATGCCTTCATTTACTACAACCTTCTCACACCTACCCAAGATGTTGGGTATCACCTCTCCAAGGAAGTGATGGAATTGGTCAAAAGTTATGGCCACTACTATATCCAGTTCCAGCAGCATACTTACATTCAGGTAACCGGCTTCTCTGGGAAACCCTATTTGTTACCCAAGCATTGTGGGAACAAAATAATTCTTTTGGAATACTGCCAGTAGATCCTGGAACTGCACACCCTCTACACTGTGAATAAGGTGGTCAATGATCCATTCCCAATAACCTATGGGAATTACTTGTGTAGTATGGTCGCAGCCAAGGAGGTGGACAACAAGCTTAAAAGCTTGGGCTTAGCAGAATTCTATCTGGAGCAGAAGAACTTTGATCTGCTAGGTAAAATAGCAACGGCACTTCCCTGGGAATTAGAGGCCCATATATTCCGCATGGAGGACTTCTAGGAAGATTTCCAAGATGATTTTGAAGTCCAGAGCTGGCACTTCAGCCGAATGCCCATGGGGATGATGGAAAGGTTAAAGTTGCAAAAATTCCCAGGCGACCTTTCGGACATTGGGTCCACAATAGACCCTGGGTACAAAGAGAATGGAATAGAAAAGATGGCTCTCCCTCTAGTAGATTGGAATAGCCAAGAGGGGCCAACTATTGAGGATATCACTCACAACATGGTCAAACATATCCATGCTTATTTCAAAAGGGCGTGCCCATGGAGTACATGCAGAGTTGGCCCGATAGTGCCAACCCTGACTTCTGGGACTGGAACCTCTTCACAGGGAGAGGATAAAGGAAAAATAATAATGGGGACCTCTTCACAAACCCCATCTATGGTCCTCAGAGAAGATCAAATACAACAAACACTAGCGCTCTCTCAGCAAATGAAAGGTAAATTGATCACGCGGTTGGCCACCCTGATACTCATGACCAGGCCCGTTCATCCTCCCTCTTCCCCTTCACTGGAAGCATTGATGGTCTAAGCAATAGGAGCCAGAGAAAAAGAGGGGCAGGCAGCTCTAATGGATGCAGGGCCCCCTTTGGTAACCAGGAGAAAGAAAAAGAAAACTAACTCTCAACCAAGGGCAGAGCCAGAACTTGGGATGTCGAGCATCCCAGAAGTATAAATTATTTCTTCCAACTCCCAAGAGCTAGAAAAAGAGCCTAAGGATGTCCTATAGAATCCCATCCCCATGATGAATTTGATGATTTATTTGGAACTGATGAATTTGGAAACTTGCATGGGGATATCATAAAGTCAACAGAAGAAATTGCTGCACATGATGAACTCCCGAAGCAAGATCCTACACAAGAACAGGAAGCCTAGGTAGAAGAAGAAAAGGGATAGGAATAGGTGGATACCCCCGAAGTCCCAAAGATACAAGTTATAGGGACTAAGGAGGGCAGACAGACACAGGATGAGAAAATGGCATCGGTTGGGGAAACCGGACCTATGGGAGCAACTGTGACCCCAACTGTCGTGCTCCAAATGCCACTTCCAAAGGTAACATTTGGGGAAGTGATCATAGTGGCCCAAATGTTGAATCTTGGCCTGATTCCTCCCCCACCTCAAGAGAATACACTGGTTGAAGAGAACATCCCAGCAATAGAGGCTGATGAACAGCAGCAAGATGAGAGGAACCCCGGGGAAACAAATGATGACCCTAACATTATCAAGGATATAGATACCAGGGAAAAAGATACAAGCACCACCAGAGTAAGTATCACTAGTGAACCTAAAGATACAAGGAAAGAGTTAGAAATGGCTCATACTATCGAAGGGGTGCAATAAGATCCCTAGGAGAAATCATAGGAACAGATTTTGGCTAGAAAGCCACCCCTATCACCACAATGGTTGGTGGAGTCTCGCAAGAGAAAGGCCTTGGTGACCCCTAAAGCCCATCTCTCCTTGGTGGAGATGATGGCACAAATGCAGGACCCTCCCAAAACAAAGAAGGCCCAGACAGTTCATACTCTTCAGACTGGGCCGAGCGGAGATATAGTCACAGTAATTGCGACACCTTCCCCAGGTATAGATGAAGCAATGGCTAAGGCTGATGAGTACTCAATCACTAAGGTATCATTGGGGAAGAGAGGGAAATGGGGTGAACTTGACCTATTGAAGGAGGCGACCAAGGTGGTGGAGGCTCGTTATGAAAAAGAGGCCCAGAAATTTAGTGCAAAAAAAGAAAAGAATGCCAATCTCATGGGGTTTCTGATGAAGCTTGTGCAGCCTCTTACTTCCATTCCCCCAGGTGCCTTTGCATCTGATGTACCTCTCCCTCAGAGTGACATAGATTCATTAAGGGTAATGAAAAGAAAAGCCTAGGCAGTTGATGAGTGGGTTATAGAACAAGTGGGAAACATCTGACGTTTCCTAACATCCACACTCCCAAACTTGTATGCAGCTAGCTGTACTCTACATTAGGCTGAAACTACTATATCCTTCTGAGAGGGAGCTATCAAAAATTATGAGGCATTGAAGGCTAAGATGGAAGAACTCATTGGCATTGGAGAAGAAATTGTCTCCAAGGCCAAAATTTTAGGAGAAGAGTCTTTTGACTTTGTCTGGACACAGCACTCCTGACTTGACCTCACATTGGGGGTAATCAAGCAACTAGTAGGGGAGATGTGCGACAAAGTCTAGGAAGTTTAATATTCTTTTAATTTATACAAGTCATTCATCTCCAAGGTCTCCGGAGCTGATCCCTTCAGCACTAAAACATGCACTCTAGAGGAATATGTCCTGGGAAAGTTTGATGAGCTAATGGAGTCTTGGTATGAATCCCTAGAGGGAATGGATGGAGTGAAAATGTCAAGGCTCACTCGCATGGTGCTTCAGAGTCATGATGTGACCAAGATGGCTATAGAGTTCAAGGAAAATATTCCATATTTGGACGAGCAATTGGAGGTGGCCAAATACCATCGGGCCGGTCTTAAAGACATAAACGATGACGGGATCACCCAGCTTCTACAGACATTCAATGATCCTAAGGAGAAATAAATTCCTCCAGACTCTGGAGATGATCGTCAGGAGATATAATTTTTGTATTCATTCATTCTTTGGGTCTCGAGCTCCGAAATCTAGGATTCCTAAATCCAATATTATTTTTGGAATTCTTTAAGAGTGACCTATGTCCCAATTCCCAAGGCCAATTGATCACTTTCAAGGTAGCCAATAAAAGGTGTTAGAAGGAAAGTAACCACAACAAGGAACGTTAGCTTGACAAGAGGCTTCTGATAGATGGTCTTCCCAAAGCACTACTTCAACATTACACCTGGTGCATCAAAGATAGCGAGCCACTCTCCCATTTATGAGGCATGTAGCCTCAATCCTTGGGGGATCAGATTTCTTCTTTCTCCTCTCAGCTCTCTTCTCAAGGCCGATTGTTCCACTCCTCTTTTCTTATCTTATTCTTCTAACATGTTAGACCTTTTCATCTCGAGGTCTTTTGTAGCATGGCGTAGGTAGTACCGGCCACTAGAAATAATATTATATTGTTAAGTAAGTTAGGTTAATTTTAGGTCAAAACTTGTGTATAAATAATAAGTGTAGCCTCATTCCAAGGGTCAGAAAAATTCATGATTTTGCAGTCCACAGTTAATAGCATTTTAGTTTTCACATTTCTTAGTTGCAAAGCTCAATGCTCCTTAGTTTTAAAAGCTTTTAGTAGATAGATGCTCCCTTGGCACCACCATTGTAACATGCAACAGTACTTGTTGGAGATATATTAATGAAGAAGGAAGGGTTCTATCAATGAATTTGTTAGCATTCTGATCTCTAGGTTGATGGTATTTTATGCTTTATGTTCTTATGTCCTTTTCTTTAATACTTCAAATAGATTAACGAGCTCCTTTCTTTCTACTATTGATTGAATATGAGCTGATGGTTCTATATTTCTTCAGTATTTAGCGTAGTGTGTTAGAGCATTGTTGATGTTTTGAATGTTTAAGTATAACTATAGGTAGATGGAATATTTCTAACTTTGTGGTATCTTTTGAAGTTTATTTGGTAAAGTTAATGAATGCTTGCAGGAAACCCCACTCACTTGAATCCCTGGAAGAGATGAGCCAAGATAACTAGCTATCCCCCCTAAACAAAATAGTCACATTTCCCAACTAAGCTCCCACACTGTCAAGACCTGACTCTCACGTGCTTGAAGACCCAGGGAATCTCATTTCCTTGGACAACCTTTACAGGAAAATTTGGCCAATACTATGGTACCCGGTGACAACTTACATCTGTTGGCGGACCCGGTCACAAAGTCCCATCAAGAGTACCTCTAGTTGAATGTATGCTTTGTCTTTTGTCTCCTCCTTTGGCTTCACTATAACTGCACAATTGACTCCTTTCTCCTTCTTCATAGCTTTGAGAAACTCCTTTCCACTCAAGAGGATCACACTAGTTCCCACATGCTTCTCCTCATTAGGTTCCGACAATAGATCCATTTGAAACTTCTTCCCTAGCTTGGTTATTACATAGTTGTTATTTTCTCTATCATGGATAGCCTTCACATCATATTTCCAAGGTCGCCCTAAAAGAAGATGAAATGCATCCATGGGAAATATGTCACATAGGACCTTGTCCTTATACTCAGCTATTTCAAAATCCACCAAGGTTTTTTCATCTACCACTATTTGTTGACCCTTGTTTAACCATGAAAATTTATAGGGTGTGGTATGAGGTATCCTTCTAAGCTTTAGTTTGTCCACCATCTCTATTGATACTATATTCTCAGTGGATCCAGAGTCCACTATCACTTTGAAAATCCTTCCATGAGACCTACAAGTTGTCTTAAACAAATTCTTTCTTTGAGGTGGATCTATGGTATTAGGTACTTTCAAAAAGTCCTTCTTAGCATCAGATTCTCTCCATCCATTACTGGCGCTGCCTTGGAAATGGGAGAAGTGACACTTTGTGTATCATCCTCTTGTACCAACTAATTCTTTCTATCTCTCATAAAAGATGAGGTAGCCTTTTCAGGACATCTACCCATTGTGTGACCCACTTGATTGTAGTTATAACTTATTCCAGTGAAGACTAAATTAGATCTCCCTTGAGACTGAAATCTACCTCTAGGTGGTCCTCTTCCTCTGTATCCCCCTCTTTGAAAATATCCTCTAAACTAATTACCCCCACTATTATCCATAGATTGATTCTCCTTTGGTCTATTTGGGATTTTTCCTCTACCAAAATCACTCTTGCCTCTGAATCCTCTATTATTGTTACCACATCTTCCCCTTTGGTGGAAGTCATTCCTCCTTCTAGCCTTATCCTCTACTCTCAAAGCTAACTGAAAACACTTGTGCATACTTTCAAGAGCCATCATACTAATTTCATCTTGTATCCCTTGTATCAACCCATTGAGATACCTTTCTACCTTCTCCATTTTTTCTTCTTATCTTCTAGCCCTTAAGCTCAATTTGTGAAACTCCTCAGTATAGGCACTCACTATCATCTCCTTTTGTCTCAAGTTCTGCAACTTTTGATACATCTGAATCTCATAGTTCATAGGAAATAATTGTGCCCTTAATTTTATCTTCATCCTCTCCCAAGAAACTATATTTTTCTTTCCATTTGTTACCCTATCATGTTGCATCATGTTCCACCACACCAATGCAGATCCTTTGAGTCTAGCTTTGGCATAGCTAACTCTCTTTTCCTTTGATGCCTCCTCATAATAGTTCTTGGACCAATTCCACTATGGAATCCTTACTCATTGCCTTATGTGGCATTCTTTCAACCTTGTGGCTTCCTACTTCTTCAGACATACACCAAACTGTTAAGTTATGGCTCTGATACCACTCTAATGCAGAGGGATACCACTCTAATGCAGAGGGTTTAGGGATCTAGTTATTTCTTTCCCCAAAGTACTCCTAATCTCTCCTAATCATCCAATGATTAGTTCTCCTTGTGTTATTATCCAATTTGGATCTCCAAGATCCTCTCTATCAGCTTCTCCTCCAAGGTATAGTTGATTTGTTGAAGATTCAAACACTTCTAGGCACAACTAGTCATATTATCTCTTCAATTACCTAGACTTCTTCACTAGATTTCCTCCTAGAATCCAAAACCCCTTCTTAGGATCTTCCCATACATTAACTTAGGCCCTTATATATGTTCTTGTCCCATTCATATGTCTTTATAACCCTTTCCCACACTTTTGGATACTTTACCAATTCATTTGGCATCAAATTCACTAGGAGGCCTAATTGGCTTGTTTCCTAGTAGGTCTAATTTCACTGTTTTTGGGCTAATGCTCCCAAATCCTTTAAAAAACCCCATGGAAGACCTTGAAAATCTTCAAGTAATATATCAACCCTATCAGAATCCAAAATATTAGCTTCTAAATGCACCCACAACCCTAGTTTCTATCAAGCTCTAGTTTTCATCCTATTAATTAGGCCTCTATACCAGTCTTGATCAATTGTCACCAAATTGATCTCCTAACTTATTTTCACCTCCTCCCACATTTGAATCCTTCAAGGAGACTATCTATTTCTTCTTCTAATGCCTCTAAGTATTTTCCCCAAGATCATGGGTGCTTGAACCAAATCCTTCTTCTCCATGTCCAGGCTCACCTATTCCTAACAGTCAGCCATAGGGCATCAAACTTGGTCTTGAAACCTCATTGAAAAAACAAAAAGAAAAACAAAAAACTTATGTAAAGACTCTAGCCCTCCATCCCCTATGGTTTCATACATTTCCACTGGTGGATGCTTAGGTTAGAGCCATTTTGGGCACTGAGACTCTGCAAATGGAATTACAGACCACTGACCTTACAATTAATGTAACTCTTTACTCCTAGAACTTCAAAGAAAACTAAAGTATGAAAAAGAAAGATAACATGAAACACTACACCCCCATGGGGTCTTATCTCCTTTCCCAATCTATACATAGCCATACAAAAAGAAGAAATCTCTGTGAATTACAAAGATACAGTCAAAGGCATCTGTACAGAAGTACCAAAAAAAGTTTTGCAATCCAAAATTTCATTAACCTCTCAAAATAATCAAATCCATGCTCATATACCAAGCATGATCAGTTACAACTTCTCTAACTTCATTTTGAAACTTCTTTTCAAGAAGTTGCAAAAGTTGCTCGAGCAAGTTTTCAAAGTTGCTAGCAACTTTTACATTTTGAGCAATTTACCTTCTTGTGTCAACTTGATGGTCATGATTGACTTCTATGACCATAATTAGAATATTTAGGATCCCAAGACACATCCTAAACTCAAGATACACAAAAATAACACATTTTGGCTTTCTAGGTCAAAATGACCATAAAACACCTAGTGAGAAATCTTGGCTCTTACAAACATGAATTTGATCATCATTACATCCAACTTATTGGATCTTATTCCAATCCAAACCACAACACCTATTACCACCCTAAAACACACTAACACATCAAAATGGGAGGTTCTCTACACCAGTAGGAGACCTTTTGGCATAGGTAGGGGAAGAACAAATGAACCCATAAGGTGTTTCAACTGCAATCAATTAGGCCACCATGCAGGGAGATGACCTAAGAAGAGGAACAATAACCAAGCTAAGAGAAGAGCACAGTTGGTTGAAGAAGACAACCAAGAACTTGAAGCTGAAGAAGGGATAGTACTGATGATGAGACAAGCCTTCTTGCAAGTACCACACACTCAAGAGACACCCCAAAGGAAGAACCTTTTCAGAACAAGAATCAGGTTGCAAGGAAAGGTATGTAACTTGTTAATAGACTCTGGTTCAACAAAGAATTTGATTTCTAAGGAAATGGTACAGAAGTTATAATTAAAGAAAACACCACATCCTTTCCCTTGTAATGTTTCTTGGCTCACTAAAGGAAAATAAACATTAGTCACTGAACAGGCTATGGTAGAATTTTCTCTAGGAGATTTCAAGGATAAGGTTTTGTGTGATGTTGTAGAGATTGATTCTTGCCATCTCCTACTTGGGAGACCATGGAAATATGACATGGATGCCATCTATAGATGTAGGAAAAACACCTACACTATCATTAGGGATGGAAAAAACTTCACTATGAAGCCACTGCCTGATCAAAAATCAGAAAAGGAACCCACTGCAATCATCATAGGGGAGAAATAAATGGTAAAAACATTAAAATAATTAGAGGAAATTTTCATACTAATCATGAAACCTAAGGAGAAGGAGGAATCTAAATAGATAGCACCCATACCAATAGAGGTCAAGGAATTACTAAAAAAATACAATGATGTTACTACAAATGATCTACCCTCTTCCCTCCCACCCCTTATAGATATCACTCATCAAATTGATCTCATACCAGGCTCCTCATTACCAAATAAGGAACCCTATAAAATGACTCCCAATCAGAATGTAGATATTTCTAAACATGTCCAAGAAATGCTAGCCAAAGGCCTAATACAAAAAAGTCTCAGTCCTTGTGTAGTTCCTTCTATTTTGGCACCTAAAAGGGATGGAACATGGAGGCTATGCACTGATAGCAGGGCTATAAAAAAAATAAAAATTAGGTAGAGATTCACCATCCCAAGAATTGAAGATCTTCTTGATCAACTTGGGACTGCTTGTTACTTTTTCCAAAATAGAGTTAAAGTCAAGATACCATCAAATAAGAATCAGGCCAAGAGACAAATTGAAGACTACATTTAAGACCACTAAGGGGTTATTTGAATGGCTTGTAATGCCATTTGGGCTAAGAAATTCCCCAAGCACATTCATGAGGCTCATGAACAAAATTTTCATTGATTACATTGGCAAATATGTTGTTTTTTATTAAGGTAACAACAAGTTTTGAAGGGACCCCGAAACCCTTTACATAGAAATAGAAAGATGAATAGGAAGCAACAAGAAAAACAATGATCTTTCAAGCATGAAAGAACATTGATAAAGGGATAAAACCTAGATAGAACTTTAGAGTTCATAACAAAGAAAAACAACAAACTACAAGCAAAAAAAACTCCCAGCAGTCGAATAACAAAAAACTTCCAGCAACCAACAACCTCCAAGAAACTAAACATTTTCCATCTGGTCTTGCAGCATCTAAAATTCAACCATATGAAGTTCTAGGCACTAGATCTATTCCCTCAGCTTGGTAATATCTTTGGCCTGGATATCAGTTTTTTTTTTTGTGCTAGAGCGTGTCCTAGATCCAAGACCCAAAATCTAAATTTCTTGGGGGTCTTCATTCTCATGCTTTACCTTGTCATTTTAGTTACTCTCGAGAAGATTATAAAGAGAATTCAAATTATCCACAGAGCTTTTCATGCCAATTTTTCTAATGTTAGCAAGTTTTTTTAGAAGTGCTTTTTTGTTGTTTATCTTATCAGTCATATTTTTAAGCCTGTTATCTACCATAATGCTAATCTTTTTATCCATGTTGTTAACCTTATCAAACACATCATTACCTTGCTGATACATAACTGATTCATTGTGCATTTTGTCCACTATATCCTCCAGCAAAGAAATTATATGTTCCATAATTTTATGGTTAGCTTTCATCTGATTGATGTCATGCTGAATCCACTTATCCATTTTGTAGCTATTCTCCGCTTTGTTTCTAGCCATTTGAAGGAAGGTAAGAGAAGCGATCCTTTTAAAATAATTACATTGCTGATACATAACTGATTCATTGCACATTTTGGCCACTATATCCTCCAGCAAATAAATTCTTTCTTCCATATTTTTATGGTTAGCTTTCATCTGATTGATGTCATCCTGAATCCACTTATCCATTTTGTAGCTATTCTTCGCTTTTTTCTGGACATTTGAAGGAAGGTAAGAGAAGCCATCCTTTTAACATTGACCTCCCTCTCATGGATCTCATCATTAAGGCTTCTATTCTTCTGATCATTCTTCACTTCACCTTTATCATTTGGGTTTTCATGGATGTGCTCATCATTGATAGTTTTAATAGTTTCCTCATTAGGGATAGTGGTCTCCTCTGCATTCTTATTATTTACCTTTTCAATCTAAAAAAAATCCATTTTCTCCTTCACATTGTGAGGGATATGAGAATCTTGGTTATGTTCCTCCTCAACAGTTTTACCATCACGATTCTAAGTAAGGGTATTCTTATCCCCCGACTCCCTGTTAGAATCCTGATTATCTTGATCCTGCTCCTTGTCCACCTCATTATTGGCGGTGAGATCCCCAATGTGGGTGTCATTGATATTGTCAATTTCAACCGTGATCTCCTTGAGAATAATTTTTTATGTCTTCTGGTCTACCTCTTTCTGGCCTTTACCCTCCAGCTGCTCAACTTTACTATTTTTAGTATTAAGATCATCATTTTTTCTTGGGTATGTCATGATACCCTCATCCTCAGAAGAGACAACTTCCTAATCATCGTCTATTTTCATGCCCTCAATAACATCATAGATAGATAAGGAAATATCAGGCTCAACAGGGCTCTTACGGCTTTTTTTAGCTTTAGGATGGAAAATATGTTGTTATCTACCTTGATGATATATTGATTTTTAGCAGCAGCAGCAGAGAAGAACACCTAAACCATTTGGAGCAAGTGATAAAGAGACTTCATGACCACAAGCTCATCATCAACTTGGAGAAATGTAACTTCATGCAAAGGGAACTTACCTTTTTGGGGTTTGTTATCTCAAAGGGAACATTAAAAATGGATCCTAGTAAGGCGAAAGCCATTTTCAATTGGCCCACTCAAAGAAATCAAGGTGAGGTAAGGAGCTTTCATGGTCTTGCTACCGTTTAAAGAAATTTTATAAATAAATTCAGTCATGTATGTGCCCCTATGCTAGACACCATCAAGGGTAGTAAGAAAACTAAGTTTTATTGGACAAATGATGCTAACAATGCTTTTGATCACTTGAAGAACAGGGTTGCCCAATATCCTATCTTGACCTTACTTGATTTTAGGAAGGTGTTTACTGTGGAGACAAATGCTAGTAAACTAGCCATTGGAGCTATCTTAAGACAAGAGGGGAAACCCATAGCTTTGTTCTCTAAAAAACTAAATGATGCTAAGAAAAGATACTCAACATATGACCTTGAATTGTATGCAGTAGTTCAGGCTCTTAAAAAATAGGGACACTACCTTTTATCAAAATAATTTGTTGTCTATACTAACAACCATTAATTAAGTTTTCTAAATTCTTAGGAAAAACAAAGTGTCAATAATATAAAGTGGATGGAACAATTACAAGCATACACATTCACATTGAAGCACAAGAAAGGTCAAGCAAACAAGGTTGTTGATGCCCTCAGCAGAAGAGTTGTTTTGGTTGAAGAAGTGCAACTAAAAAGCATTGGGATTGATGCTTTGAAGCATCTATATGTAGGTGATCCAAATTTTGGAGAGGCATTCAAGGTGTGTTCTCAACTTGTAGGCAAATATCACACTGAGTTCTCTGAATTTCTCATTCGGAATGACCTTTTGTTCAAAGGTTCCCAACTTTGCATACTTAGGTGTTCTATGAGACTGAACATCATCAAAGAGAAACATTGTGGTGGTGTGGGTGGTCACTTTGGCATAGACAAGACCACAAATCAGATCAAGATGAGTTTCTTTTGGCCTAAGATGGCTAATGATATCAAGAAATTTGTGGAAGAATGCACTATCTATCAACAACCTAAGGGTGTATCCACTAATTAGGGATTATACCAACCTTTTCCAATTCCTAATAGGCCTTGGGAGTCAATCTCTATGGATTTTGTAATGGGCCTTCCCAGAAGTAAATAGGATTTTGATAGTGTCTTTTTTATTGTAGACAGGTTCAGTAAGATGGTGCATTTTGTACCTTGCAAAAGTACAAATGATGTCTCCCACATTGCTCACCTCTTCTTCAAAGAAGTTAGGATTAATGGACTACCAAAGACAATAGTCTCATACATGGATGTTAAGTTCCAAGGACATTTTTGGCACACACTCCACAAGAAATTGGGGAAAAAATTAACCTATAGCTCTGCCTATCACCCAAAAACTTATGGCCAAACAAAAGTGGTGAATAGATAATTAGGGAACCTTCTCAGTGTTTAACCAAGAAGCATAACCAGAGTTGGGATATCATCCTCCCACAAGAAGAGTTTTCATTTAATGATTCTCTAAATAGATCCACTCGAAAAACACCTTTCCACATAGTTTATGATTTGCACCCAAGAGGCCCATTGGATCTGATAGACCTACATTTAGACTTTAAGATCAATGCTCAAGGAGAAGAACTAGTAGAACTCATTGCCCAAGTTCAACATGAAGTAAAAACCAAACTACTACAGACAACTCAAAAGTAAAAAGAGAAGCCAGATAAAAGGAGAAAATAAGTTCATTTCTAGATTGGGGACAAGGTTTGAGCATACCTCTAGAAAGAGAGGTTACCAAAAGGAAGATACTCCAAACTCCACATGAAGAGAGTTGGCCCATGCACAATTTTGCACAAAATGGGAGAAAATGCCTATGAAATAACTCTTCCCCCTACCTTGTTTATTTCTCTAATTTTTAACATTGTTGTTCTAACCTCTTACAAAGATGATGTATTTTTGATGATGTAGGTACTTCTAACAACTTAGGTCCTTCAGATGTTGTGCCAAATCTACCTCCTAGCCAACCAATACAATTGGACAAAAATTTTGGAATCCAAAGTCCTCAGACAGACTAGGTTGAAAACATATATGCAGTACCTTATTAAGTGGAAAGGCCTCCCCAATATTCATGCTACATGGATGACTGAAGACCAAATTAAACAACATGGCACTTCCATTGATCAACTTGACTCAAGTGGGAACTTGAGTTCTAAAACTCATGGGGAGTATGATGCATGAGAACCCACTGCAAAAACAAGAACACCTCATCAAAATGTGACTCCTAGGGGGTCTTGAGGATGCCTAAGTCCTAAGGGTATCATATTTAGTTCATTGACCCAATCGTAAGGCCATCTTTTGTTCATTGACCCAATCGTAAGACAGTAGTGTGTCCCACTTTTTGGGACAAAGGATTTTAGACTTTCTCCAAAAAAAAAAAATTTGGTGGCTTCGCGTGAAGCCACTACTTAGCGTGAAGTGACTGATAGGCTTTTCCTGAAGTATCCTATGTGGGTGACTTCACTCGAAGTACCCCACGTAGGGTACTTCACGCGAAGCCATTTTTCGCCAGAATTTGTATAAATTTCCGACTACCCATTTCATTTTTACTATTCACTTTTCTAGATTTTGTGGACCCGGGGTTTAGAGTGAACCAGTGATGACAAGTACATCATCAGCAGCTCCCGAGCTTCTTTGACCTCTTGTGATTGTTACTAGTACCAAGTACACACATTTTTCTCATTTTTTATTGTAAATTTTATGTTTTATATTTATTTTAGTTAATAATTTGTTTTAAATAATATTTAGTTTGTAGAAATGTTAGAAAATGATAGTTGAATTTTAGAATATGTTAGAAAATTATAGTAGTATGTTAGAAAATCATAGTAAAATGTTAGAAAATATTGTAAAACATTAAAAAATCATAGTATATTTATGTTTGCAAATATTAGAAATTTGTAACTTAGTATACATTAGAAAATATTAGCAAATTGTAACTTAGTATACATTAGAAAATATTAGAAAATTACATAAC
>MU224053.1:1732285-1766709 GCA_018584345.1 Thuja plicata | reverse complement strand
TATGTCTGATAACATCTCTACTATTTGATGAAGGACGTGTATTATCATTCCAAAATAATGTGACCAAATTCTTGATTCCTCCATCAATCCTATCAGAATGAGGATCTCTACACATGATTTCCCAACTTCCTTCCAAGGTACTATCATCCAAAAGCATTCTCCTATTAACATATCGTGATATTGTTTTCCTACTAAAACCAATCTGAGATGAAATTGAAGATATTTGTCTTTTTTGGAGCATAGTTTTACCTACAATGGATGTCAACATAAATTTTCTTGTAATGGTCTTATCTTTAGTTTGAGATCGCTTCCCTACCTAGTTTAAACCTTTCCTAAGATTTTCAATCATATCAGTTTGCATGTCAACAACTTTTCTCTTTTTTGATGTTGCATCTATACCCAATAATTTTAATGCCCCTTCCAAATTTTTGTTTATAAGTACAACTGAAAGAAATTGAGCTTGTTCAAGTGTTTCTAAATTATAAAATTTAGCCAATATTTCTTTTTCTATCATATTCATTAACCTCTTCTTAGCAAGAATTAAGGGTTGAACATTAGCAAGTGATCTCAAATTTTTCACATTCATTGTAAGTAAATGATCTAAGTTTCTACAATTAATATTTCTCTTTATAGTTTGAGCTAAATGTATATGTTCATCCATACCAATAGGAGGATGTGATCCTGAACCTTCTCCAACATCAATTGTCTGAGCTTCCGTAGGGAGTGATCCCGACCCTTCTTCAATGTGCAATTATTTGACTTGACTTGACCCTCCTACTTCATCTTGTCCTTCACCTTCTTTAGTTTTATGATAATATGCCAATGCAGCTTCACAATTTCTTTGTTCAACACCAGGAGATCTTTTTCTAGCAGATTTACATTGTCTTCCCTTCTTGTTCCCCATTTCTTCTCTTCAAAAATGTCTTCCAAATCTATTTTTTCTTCAAAAAAATGCTTTGATATAATATTTCTCCTCTTCAAAATTATGCCTTCAAAAAAATAGAAATAAAAATCTTTATTCCAAAAATACATTTGTAAAAATTGAACAATAATAGAAAAAGCAAATTACTTGCTGCAATTTGGTTAAAAATTGAAAACAAAAAACTTTAGATTTATACCATTCTAAATTTTTCAAAAAAAAAATTACAACATGGCCAACCTACTTTGTGTGAAGTAGGCAAGATAAAAATCTGGCAAGATGGTTCTCACTAGATTTTTCACTCAAGTGGCTTCGCATGAAGGGTCTTCACTCGAAGCCCCTTAGACCCCTTCGCGTGAAGGGGGTCTTCGCTCGAAGACCCCTAAAATGAAATTTTCTTGTTTGAAAAAAAACAAGTCCTAAAAATTGGTCTTCCAAGGCCTGGGACAAGGACCAAATCAAATATTTTTCTCAAATACATGATGCCAAATGATGCAATTTGGAACAAGCTTTCTAATGAATATAATTTTAATACATATTAAGTTTGTTATCACTTTCAAATATTACTTTAATTAAACATAGGTTGTTTGGCGATTAAACAACCTGTCTCTTCAAGGCTTTGGGAAAAATAGTAAATTACAACAAAAAAAATTATGAAAAATATGTCGGAAAAGTGTATTTGTGTTACCTTTCTATATTAAAAAAAATTTAAATTTTCATATATACATTTCAAGTTACAGTGATCAAAGTGACCTTATGTCTAAATTACAGTTACTGTCACTTTAAAACTTAATAAACTATGAAATATTGACCCAAAATGAATGAAACCAATTACATCCTCTAGATATTGAAGTTATAAATATAATTTTGAAATAATTATATCATTATCATATTTTTAAAAAAAGTTAAGCTGATCCAAGTGAAAGTCACTTATTAAAATCACAGTTTTTTCACACAAACCACTTTTCGAAGGAGAAGGAAAAATGAAGTTTAATGAATTTTTTATTTTTTGAATATATTTAGAAACTAGAAAGAAAATTCTAAAAGACCCTAGTTTATATCATCTTCAAATTCCTTACAGTTTTGCGGCAATATGTGTTTGAAAATGAAGTTTTTTCCCAAAATGTTGATCTTTGTGTCAAATTTGGCCAAAAAGTGGGACACACTATTGTATGTGCCCCTATGCTAGACACCATAAAGGGTGGTAAGAAAAATAAGTTTTATTGGACAAATGATGCTAACAATGTTTTTGATCGCTTGAAGAACAGGGTTGCCCAATATCCTATCTTGACCTTACCTGATTTTAGGAAGGTGTTTACTGTGGAGACAGATGCTAGTAACCTAGCCATTGGAGCTATCTTAAGACAAGAGGGGAAACCCATAGCTTTGTTCTCTCAAAAGCTAAATGATGCTAACAAAAGATACTCAACATATGACCTTGAATTGTATGTAGTAGTGCAGGCTCTTAAAAAATGGAGACACTACCTTTTATCAAAATAATTTGTTGTCGATACTGACAACCATGCATTAAGTTTTCTAAATTCTTAGGAAAAACTAAGTGTCAAGAATATAAAGTGGATGGAACAATTGCAGGCATACACATTCACATTGAAGCACAAGAAAGGTCAAGAAAACAAGGTTTCTAATGCCCTCAGCAGAAGAGTTGTTTTGGTTGAAGAAGTGTAACTACAAAGAATTGGGATTGATGCTTTGAAGCATCTATATGCAATTGATCTAGATTTTGGAGAGGCATTCAAGGTGTGTTCTCAACTTGTAGGCAAATATCACACTGAGTTCTCTAAATTTCTCATTCAGAATGACCTTTTGTTCAAAGGTTCCTAACTTGTCATACCTAGGTGTTCTATGAGATTGAATATCATCAACGAAAAATATTATGGTTGTGTGGGTGGTCACTTTGGCATAGACAAGACCACGGATCATATCAAGATGAGTTTCTTTTGGCCTAAGATGGCTAATGATATCAAGAAATTTGTGAAAGAATGCACTATCTGTCAGCAAGCTAAGGGTGTATCCACTAATTAGGGATTATACCAACCTTTGCCAATTCCTAATAGGCCTTGGGAGTCAATCTCCATGGATTTTTTAATGGGCCTTCCCAGAAGTAAAGAGGGTTTTGATAGTGTCTTTTTGATTATAGACAAGTTCAGTAAGATGGTGCATTTTGTACCTTGCAAAAGTACAAATGATTCCTCCCACATTTCTCACCTCTTCTTCAAAGAATTTGTTAGGATTAATGGACTACCAAAGACAATAGTCTCATATAGGGATGTTAAGTTCTAAGGACATTTTTGGCGCACACTCCACAAGAAATTGGGGACAAACTTAACCTATAGCTCTGCCTATCACCCAAAAATTGATGGCCAAATAGAAGTGGTGAATAGATAATTGGGGAACCTTCTTAGATGTTTAACCAAGAAGCATAACCAAAGTTGGGATATCATCCTCCCACAAGAAGAGTTTGCATTTAATGATTCTTTAAATAGATCCACTCGCAAAACACCTTTCCAAATAGTTTATGATTTGCACCCAAGAGGCCCATTGGATCTGATAGACCTACCTTTAGACTTTAACATCAGTGCTCAAGGAGAAGAACTGGCAGAACTCATTGCCCAAGTTCAACATGAAGTAAAAACCAAACTACTGCAGACAACTCAAAAGTATAAAGAGCATCCAGATAAAAGGAGAAAATAAGTTCATTTCCAGATTGGGGACAAGGTTTGCGCATACCTCAGAAAAGAGAGGTTACCAAAAAGAAGATACTCCAAACTCCATATGAAGAGAGTTGGCCCGTGCACAATTTTGCACAAAATGGGAGAAAATGCCTATGAAATAACTCTTCCCCCTACCTTGTTTATTTCTCTAATTTTTAACATTGTTGTTCTAACCTCTTACAAAAATGATGTAGTTTGTGATGATGTAGGTACTTCTAACAAATTAGGTCCTTTAGTTGTTGTTCCAAATCTACCTCCTAGCCAACTAGTACAATTGGAGAAAATTTTGGAATCCAAAGTCCTCAGACAGACCAGGTTGAAAACATATATGCAGTACCTTGTTAAGTGGAAAGGCCTCCCCAATATTCATGCTACATGGATGACTGAAGACCAGATTAAACAACATGGCACTTCCATTGATCAACTTGACTCAAGTGTGAACTTGAGTTCTAAAACTCATGCGGAGTATGATGCATGAGAACCCACTGCAAAAATAGGAACACCTCATCAAAATGTGACTCCTAGGGGGTCTTGAGGATGCCTAAGTCCTAAGGGTATCATCTTTAGTTCATTGACCCAATCGTAAGGCCTGGTTCCAAGATTGGCATCCATAAGCCACTTGGTCAACCATTGGTCAAAGGGTCCCTAGAGCCTAGTATTTGTGAATTTTATGTTCTTAGGATGTTTTAGGTATATTAGGAACCTTAGGTTCACTTTCTGCAACAAGATTGCATCTTTAGTGCAACTTTGCAAATGTTGTCAAGCAACTTTGACAATATTTACATATTTTTGTTTCTAAAGTCTTAATGACTTCCCCAATGGACATATGGTTTGAAATCTATTTGTAACCATTGGGTAAAGTTTTCATATCCCTTTCAGGCAGGTGGAAAGCAATCATGATGTAATTTTTCTCTTTGAATCAATAAAAATAACTGATTTTCCTGTAGTAGTTGACTTGCAACTTTGGGTATGGATCTGTACAGACAAACCAGGGAATGAATCCAATTGGGAAGTAATAATTATTGAGTTAAATTTCATTTTCATTTGGTTTCAGATCTTGATGATCTTTGGTTTGTAAGTTAGAGCATTTTCTTTATTCACTGGTCTGAAACCCTCCAAAACTAGGGTTTACTCACTAAATTTCATTTTCCTCTCATGTCCACCCTTGGAAAATTTCGATCCTTGGTGGAATGAGAGGTCTACATGTGAAATACATGATTTATAAGTTTTTTTTAGGGAAATCTATGTTGGAGCATGTTTTGAGTAAAGAATGGTCGGCATCTCTATGTAACGACCAGCAACCAGAATGGTGCAGCAATGACTTCCATGAGATTGGGGTTTATTCAGACCTTTTCATTGGAGTTAGAGGAGTTTGGGACCATTCCAAGTGTATTCCAAGTCTTATTTTCATCTTACCTTAATGATTTAGGGTACTTCCTTTGTTAGATAAGACCTAATTGTCAATTATGCTTGTTTAAATGTGTGATGTTCAAGATAATTCCCTTTCACTTTAGAAACCTTGGCTTTAGGGATTGTTATTACTCCATAGAGGGTACTCAAAACTATGATTAGTTCCCTAGGTCCATTGTGAAGTATTGAAGTTATGTCCATTAAACCCTATGTGCAGGGCTACAAGGAATTGAAGGCTTGATTGTGGAACACATATCTCAAGGATACCCTAGACTTTCCTAATGGTGATAACATGTCTTATTAGGCTTAATAATACCCTTGTAAAATTTTCTCAACCCCTACAACTCTAGTTGTCACTTAGGGTCTTATGAATCAATATTTGGAAGTTGATTGCATAAGTATGGATTGTTGAAATACATTGCACATCTTGAATCTAGTATCAAACCTTTGTCAAGATGTTGTATGGAGTTGTGTGATTGTGTTGTGAACTTTTGTAAAGGTGTAAGACCTAGGTGGAGAGGGTTTTGTGTGTGAAGACCCCCTTTGGAGAGTTGGTAAGGAAACTAGTGCCTAACTTTCCTTATCATACCCTAGATCTTGCATCAATTAACAAAGTAGATAGAAGTTTCACTAGGAAGGCATTTGAAAATCAACAATAAGCTTACCTTGGATCAAAAACATTCCTTAATTGACATATTGTAGTCACATAAATATGCCTTTTCTTGGGACTAAATTGATATGAAGGATGTGGACCCAAAACTTTGCACACAAAGGATCTACATCAAGGAAGACAACAGACCAATTAGACAACCCCAAAGGAGAGTAAACCCTAAAGTAAGGGATATTATCAAGGGAGAGTTGCAAAAATAATTGGAAGCAGGTTTCATCTACCCCATCTGTAACGATCAATTGGTATCTCCCTTGGTCATTATTCCTAAAAAAGGAGGGAAATAGAGAGCTTGTGCAGACTATAGAGAACTAAACTCAACAAATAAGAAAAATCACTTTCCATTACCTTTCATAGACCAAGTTCTAGACTCTCTGGTAGTGAAGAAGTATTTTTCATATCTTGATGGTTTCAGTGGATATAATAAAATTAAGATTGCACTTATGGATCAAGATAAGATCACATTCACTTGCACATGGGGAACTTATGCATATTTTATCTTTCCATTTGGCTTATGCAATGCACTAGCAACCTTTCAAAGGGAAGTAAATAGTATTTTCTTAAAAACCTCTCATAATTAGATTCAAATATACATGGATGAATTCACCACTTATGGGGATTCCTTTCAATAAATAGCAGACAATCTGAGTAATTTTCTACAAAGGTACAAGGATCACAACCTCTCATTGAATAGTGAAAAATGCTTTATCATGATGCAAGGAGTAGTTTCACACCCCGCCAGGGAACCCAGGACAACAAGCCAACTAACTACTAAGAGATGTGAATATTATTTTTTTTTGAAATATTACAACTAATCAAAGTCCTCTCAGGTTCCCTAACACTGCTATTAAAGAAACATAATCTAATCTATTCATTTACCCATTAAGACAATGATTGATTAATATAAGTTTGCAGTTCATTCCTTTACTCTTAACATTAAGTTACATGTATAATCTTACCATCAACATTTTACCATGCATCCATGTGAGTTATCCTTTACTAAACTTATGTCATCATTTACACTATTCATTAATCATTCAGGTGAAAGATAAGCATTCGATGGATATGCAATTCTTTATATACTTTATTATTTCATACGCATTTGTGAAACATAATAACCATAATCCAATATTAAATTCTATTGTTATTTATTCATAAATTCATTAATTCATAATAGTTTTCCACAACCATGCATCAAGAGATAGCACATTCATTCATAAATACATTATTTTATACTAAGTCTAAGATCATTTCTTGGATACCAAAAGTAATAAAAGATACATGAATAAATACCCTAAACAATTATCTTTTCATATTGATAACATATAATATTTTCCCTTTCCTTTTTCCTAGATCTACCCATTCCATTATAAATTGCTATGAATTACATTGATATACATCATATCATCAGATCCAATGATTTACAAGATATGTCTTCTACAAGAATGCCCATGCATAAGCACATCTTTACATATACAATAAGAAGTCTTCAAAACTAGAAATCCAGAAGGAACAGGAGCCAAGAACATCCATTGGACCACGAATAGAACCACGATATAAAAATATTAACCACCCAATCACGTGCATCCAAAAATATTCCACTCCCCTGTGCTAGGAGACAAAGACCAATGTCCACGCAAGAAGGTAACAACTAGGATACTCCTAAGGTGATGGTGATGATAGCCCTTCGCAAAACATCACACAACTAAAAACACAAAAAGATCATGGGGACATAGAGAACATTGGTAGAAACTCTAAGACACATGCTAGGTGATTTTCCTCACATATCCCTCACCCCTTGGGTTACCCTGGTCAGCCACTCTGGGCCCCAGCCTCTAAGTAGGCACATGCGGAACTGAACATCTCTCATAGGGATGAGACTATTCGATTGTGCTATCGTAATAGCACCTTCTCCCACTCCCATCCATAGCCTTTACTAGCACTACCAGCATGGGAGAAGCTTATCTTAGTTAATGTGTAGTTCCCTTCCCATAAATTATTAATGTTTTCACTTGATTAAACAACTCACCAGTGGGTTACCCTGGTACTAGCCACTTAGGGCCCCGACCCCGTACTGTGAGCCACTCACCTAGTGCTCTTAGGTTCCCTACCAAAAAAAGTCTCAAAAGAACATAAGTAATATATAACAATAAATAAGAAGCCATAACAATGTGACAACATCAAATAATTGGGTTTAGGAAACCACTAGTTGTCATGAATCCTCTAGACAACCCTAAACCACACTCAGGTACTCAGGTGGATAAAACACATCCATATTGCATCCAATGCATCAAAAATGGATTCACAACACATAATTACATCAATTAATTCAACCCAACACAAATCATAACATCTTAACATCATTAGATTGGGTTTAGGAGATCATTGATTGTCCCTAATCCACCAGACATTCCTAAACCCTAATCTAGCATACAAGCAGATAGATAACACATAAAAAGACATCAAAATGCACCAATCATCAAGTATTATGAAAAAAACCATATAACCAGTTCCTTTTGGTACCAACTCAAACCACAAAACATCATAACAAGATCATATTGCAGAAAACATGTTGATTCCTAAAATTTGGCTAAGTCTAAAATTCCTAAAACCTTCAAAATCTAGAATCTTTATTTGAACTCCTAGGAGGCTGAAACCACTCTCAAATATCGTGGAAGGTATTACATAAAATTTAACTTAAATTATAAGGAATTAAAAGTATGTATCTTATACTTAAATGTTACATTTGATGTTCTGCCCTAAGGCTGATATCGGACTGAGACCACCCAACCCTAATCCGGCTTCCCAAACTATCCAAAACTTATGACAAGTTTCTAAATGATCATAAACATAATATCATATGAAAATCAAGTGTCCTACAAATTTACACACCCCCTAGGGTCAACCCGGGGTCAAAACGACACCCTAAGCCCTTTTAGAAACCCTAAAAACCAATCTGGAAGAGTCCTGCGCAGGTGGAACCCTAAGTTGTGCAGGTGGTGACCTAAGCTGCATAGGTGGTGACCTAATCTGTGCATGTGGTTCAACTTGCATAGGTGGTTCTTTCTATGTAGGTGGTCATGCATCCTGTGCAGGTGGTCCCCAGTTCTACGCAGGTGGGAAAAGTTTGTGCTTCTCAAAGGCAGCAACTTGCAGATTGGCCTCTCAGGTAAAACTGGGTAAGATGGAGGTCTGGAAAGTAGAATTAGAGAGATACCCAGTTGATATCCCTCTGTTCTCCTTCCAAAACCACCCTCAAACCCATCCTACCTTCAAGGTATGGTTTTCTATTCCTACCACTAGTTGCAAGGTAAAGAAGGTGACCATCAGAAGACATTATCCTAATCAAGATAGAAGTCTGCATAATCGACAACAGAAAGAGGGTCTATCTATAGGCCAATACATTCTAAGGTGACCATCTGTAAAGAGGAATAGATAAAAAATAGTTCATAAGCATTATTCTTAATAAGGTATACATTCATGATTTAATTCATACTAGACAACATAATACAAAATATTTCCATTGATCACACACACATTGTAAATAGTAAAACAACCACATGAAAGCATAGCAGCCACATGAATAGGATTCTCTTTTCCATGTAGATCCTACTTGGAGTCCTACGGAGATACCCCTAAATTACTTATGATTCCACTCCAGCCAAGCCTATTCTCCTCAAGCCTTCCAATCCACGAGATATCCTTCAAAAGCTTCCCCTAATATTTCTCATAGTTTTAGATCTATAGTTCTCTGTAAATAATTTCCCATTCTCTTCCTCCCCCTCTAACCTCTACATCTCCTTCCATAAATATGTTGTAGGATTGGTTGCATGGGAATTTTCAACCGATGCAACCATCTGCAACTATTTTCTAGTTATTAGATTGAGCTTTAATAGGTTTTAGATAGATTATAGTGTAGATAGTTTTCCCGAGAATGCCTTAATTAAACTACCACCTTTGTTACTTATGTTTTAATTTCATGCTTAAGGTAAATTCTTTTTATTTTATTCTAGCTTTCACCTTAGATAAATATTAGTTACTTTCTCCTTTAAAGGAATAATATAATTTCACATTATAATTAATTCCTTACTTAACAATAAAAAGGCACATAAATAAATAAATACATAAATACACACACATATATTAAAACATTTATATAAGCATATTTATATAGTCATATATATAGACATATGCATATGTGTGCACCCATATGCCTATGTGTATATATATATATCCATGCAAATATTATTATTATAATCATGCATTAATGAATACACTTAGAAAAGGCTTATTACCACATATTTAATTCCATAATACCATCAAATTAATACTAACCGATAATCCAACCATAAAACAATATTCACCTAGTCCTAGGGACTATAACAAATATCCACAATGATCAAATACTAATCATCTATAAATAGACATCAATCTATAATCAAAGGACAAATCCCAAAAAGACCCAACCCGGGAGCAAGGATCAGGGCTAGGCTTAGTCTTGCGGGACCTGGTATTGTCTCTATAACAACAAAAATGATCAAGGATTTTGGGGCATGCTCAGACCTATGAAGCTAGGTGAATTCGATGCCCAGTACCTACAAGCCTACATCATAGATAAGAAATACATGTTCACCGATGTACATATAAAAGAAGATATTGCAGACAGATGATTGGGATTGATACATCGTGTGGACCTCATCCATGTGAGTAACTATGACTTTGTCCTGAATCATGAAAATACATCATGCATATACACACACACACACACACACACATGCACACAAAGAATGTAATGTTATCATAATGAGGGTTAGAATTTGAGCATTGGGCTAGTCAATAATCAATACTAATAATAAATCACCATAATCATAATAAGTATCCTAAATCATTAAGTGACATACAAGATTCATCGACAGTAAATTTAATAGAAGAATATATTTATATCTATCCAGCACATAACATCCTAATTGTGTTCAGAAAGGTATTGAAAGTCCTTTATACATTCATGGGGACAAATACATACATAAATGATACCTTCAGACAATATGTCTGATATTAGAATTCTTAGGTACAAGCTGATAAAATTATTATAAACAACTTATAGGAAAACAAGTATTAATCTATAAGGAAACATCTAAAGCTCTTACTTCATTCAGAAAGCACAAAACTTGTATTAGGGTTAGAGGGGTATTACATCATCCACCCCTTAGATTTGACTTACTCCTAGAAGTCAGTAGAGATAAAATGAACTATATATCACATGTAAGTTGTAAATTGTTATCCAATAGAATTGCACATTACTACTCTAGAACCTAATTTAATGACTGCAGGCATAATTCTCCTATGAGGAGTGTTGACAAATCCTATCTTATTATAGTGTATATTAGCTTGGTTCCAAGGGTAAGAGACTTTCAAAAGAATTACCTATCTGATTCTTTCACTTTATGCAGTAAGCTTATCAACAAATACTAAGATCAGAGTATTACTTCAAAATTACTTCAACAATATTATCATTAACTTCAAATTCTAAGGTATTCATGTTTACTCACTAACATCAGTATATTATAAAAATGTATGTTTTACCAATTTAAATTATCACTTCCTTTCCCACTGTCAAAGTTCCTATCTATGGTAACTAATATAAAAGATGGAATTTCTGATAACTTTTCTATTTTTGAGACACAATCTAATCCTACATAATACAACATATGGAACTTTCTTTTGAATAGGGTTCTAAAATTTGTGTTCCTTACCATCTATGCATGACAAAAAAGAGAGGTACATAACATTTATATTTATTATTTTGATGAGAGGAACACAACAACAATTGTTACTTAGCTTTGTAATCATGAAACTAAAACAATCCATACACTTACCTTTTGCGATAAAGCACAATTTTATAATAAATATTTTAGAAGACGTAAAACAACCTCTTTTAGCAAGCAAACAATATTCTTTTTCATCAAGATGTAAATATACTTTCAATACTTACGACACATACATATTTTCTAAGTCATCTTTCATAATAATTGTAGGGTTTTATTTCCAAAATGCATTCACACCTCTAGAGGAGATCTAATCAATTTCCCAAATTTTCATGTTAGGTAGTTTCCATATAGCATTTAATTAATGTCAAACAATAATGTACAAGAGTTCTTTCAAGTTCCATATTTCATAATGATTATAGATCCATCAAGAGAGGAAAAAGCACATGATTCCTACTACTATCTTCATAACCACAACAATTATATCAGTAACATTAACTAATGTACATAAATTTCATTTCTACCCTTTACCTATTTGTAACATTTCCCTTATACCCATTAATCTTTTGAGATAATACTGTATCCAAGTAGAAATTGAGTAACATACATAACAATATTCTTATAGCAATTATTTACCGCAACCACTTCTTTTCATATTTGATTAATCACTTAGTATTGTTAACTACTACTAAGGTATCAATCACAATGTATATAAAACTTGAATTTGTTTTCATAATACTCATCTAGGATCCTAACAAATCTAGAAATACATATATTTATTAAAACAACTTACAGTGTTACTATAGATAATCCATTGTTGTACATACTCTTCTCTAGACTTTCTTGATTGTTAGCTTAACTCATTTACTATGCAAATTAACATGGCATGCATAAATAATATAGCTTCTTACCAAAACAGGGATACAAATTCTTCTTTCAAAATGAAAATGTGAATTATAGCCTATGATAAAATCTTGGGGACGTAAGTCCTTCACCCAAGGGTTTCTTAAGTAAGCATTTACAAATTTTCCGGATATATTATTGCCTTTTCTAAACAATTTTAGTCCTTCAAAACTTATTTCTTAAGAGGGAAGAGAGAGACAAAGAGAAATACACATGGAAATAAATTATTTGTTTCTTACCTTTCAAGTTCCTACTTCAAGAAGTCACAAGAGAGGGGAAAGAGATAGATCATTCAAACTGTTATTATATAGAAAACTATCTATTACAACCTTATTCACTCTTGTGTCCTAGTTCCTCCTTTCACACAATGATCTATGCCACCACTCTCTTTCATATTTTTCCAAGAATAAGAGAAAAATTCATTTTCAAATTTTAAACCAAGACATGACACCAAATTTTTCACATCTTTCCTAGGTAAAAATTATTAGCCATGAACTTTAATTACTACCATTCTAGTCCTATAAGAATAAAATCAAGTACTACCACAATCATTTCTTTCTTCACATTAAGGGTGCAAAAGCAATTCATTTCTAAGAAGGAAGTCAACTGGTCATTTATAAGAACATAGAGTGCACAACATTTCCAATAAAATATATTATAGGTACGGTCATGAGATAATATTACCTACTACGACAATTAAAACATCGAGTATCCTTTTTACTTTTGGCTTTCCTAGAGATAACAATGTCATTTATCAACAAGGAGATGACACACACAAGTCTAAAGAATTCTTTAATATTCTATTTATAGAAAGCATCCTTTTAACACATCATTAATTTCAGAATGCAAATCATAAGTTATAATCTAACTCAATCATAGAGGAATTAGTTTACCTTTATAAGAAAATGTATCATAAATACAAGAAACAAAGCCTTCATTTCCTCATATTCAAATTTTGTTGGCATATAGATGAAAACAAGGGAGACAGAGATAAAATATTCAATGTTATGCATAAGTGAGATATGAGTCCCAGAGTTCCCAGTGTGGAAACCTAGGGCTCTAATACCAAGATGTCATGCCCCGCCAGGGAACCCAAGAGGACAAACCAACTAACTACTAAGAGATGTGAATATTATTTTTTTTTTGAAATATTACAACTAATCAAAGTCCACTTAGGTTCCCAAACACTTCTATTAAAGAAACATAATCTAATCTATTCATTTACCCATTAAGTCATTGATTGATTAATATAATTTTGCAATTCGTTCCTTTACTCTTAACATTAAGTTACATGCATAATCTTACCATCAACATTTTACCATGCATCCATGTGAGTTATCCTTTACTAAACTTATGTCATCATTTACACTATTCATTAAGCATTCAAGTGAAAGATAAACATTCAATGGATATGCAATGCCCTATATACTTTATTATTTCATACGCATTTGTGAAACATAATAACCATAATCCAATATTAAATTCTTTAGCTATTTATTCATAAATTCATTAATTCATAATATTTTTCCACAACCATGCATCAAGAGATAGCACATTCATTCATAAATACATTATTTTATACTAAGTCTAAGATCATTTCTTGGATACCAAAAGTAATAAAAGATACGTGAATAAATACCCTAAATAATTATCTTTTCATATTGATAACATATAATATTTTCCCTTTCCTTTTTCCTAGATCTACCCATTCCATTATACATTGCTGTGAATTACATTGATATACATCATATCATCAGATCCAATGATTTACAAGAGATTTCTTTTACAATAATGCACATGCATAAGCACATCTTTACATATACAATAAGAAGTCTTCAAAACTAGAAATCCATAAGGAACAGGAGCCAAGAACATCCATCAGACCACGAAAAAAACCTCAATATAAAAAGATTAACCACCCAAAAACATGGATCCAAAAAGATTCCACTCCCCCATGCTAGGAGACAGAGACCAAGGTCCACACAAGAAGGTAACAACTAGGATACTCCTAAGGTGATGGTGATGATAGCCCTTCCCAAAACATCACACAACTAAAAACACAAAAATATCATAGGGACATAGAGCACATTAGTAGAAACTCTAAGACACATGCTAGGTGAGTGTCATTGCATAGCCCTCACCCCTTGGGTTACCCTGGTCATCCATTCTGGGCCTCATCCCCCAAGTAGGAACATGCAGAACTAAACATCTCTCATAGGGACGAGACTGTCTTATTGTGCTATTGCAATAGCACCTTCTCCCACTCCCATCCATAGCCTTTACTATCATTACCGATATGGGTGAGGCTTATCTTAGTTAATGTGTAGTTCCCTTCCCATAAATTATTAATTTTTTCACTTGATTAAACAACTCACCAGTGGGTTACCCTGGTACTAGCCACTTAGGGTCCCATCCTCGCACTATGAGCCACTCACCTAGTGCTCTTAGGTTCCCTACCAAAAAAAGTCTCAAAAGAACATAAGGAATACATCATAATAAAAAATAAGCCATAACAATGTCACAACATCAAATAATTGGGTTTAGGAAACCACTAGTTGTCATGAATCATCTGGACAACCCTAAACCACACTCAGGTACTCAGGTGGATAAAACACATCCATATTGCATCCAATGAATCAAAAAGGGATTCACAACACATAATTACATCAAGTACTTCAACCCAACACAAATCATAACATCTTAACATCATTGGATAGGGTTTAGGAGATCATTGATTGTCCCTAATCCACTGGACATTCCTAAACCCTAATCGAGCATACAAGCAGATAGATAACACATAAAAATACATCAAAATGCACCAATCATCAAGTATTATGAAAAAACCATATAACCATTTATTTTTGGTACCAACTCAAACCACAAAACATCATAACAAGATCATATTGCAAAAAACATGTTTATTCCTGAAATTTGGCTAAGTCTGAAATTCCTAAAACCTTCAAAATCTAGAATCTTTATTTGAACTCCTAGGAGGCTGAAACCACTCTCAAACATCTTGGAAGGTATTACACAAAATGTAACTTAAAGTATAAGGAATTAAAAGTATGTATCTTATACTTGAATGTTACATTTTATGTTCCGCCCTAAGGCTGATATCGGACTGAGACCACCCAACCCTAATCTGGGTTCCCAAATAATCTAAAACTTATGACAAGTTTCTAAATGATCATAAAAATAATATCATATGAAAATCAAGTATCCTACAAGTTTAAACACCCCCTAGGGTCAACCCGGGGTCAACACGACACCCTAAGCCCTTCTAGAAACCCTAAAAACCAATCTGGAAGAGTCATGCACAGGTGGAACCCTAAGTTGTGCAAGTGGTGACCTAAGCTATGCAGGTGGTGACCTAATTTGCGTAGGTGGTTCAACTTGTGCAGGTGGTGCTTTTTGCGTAGGTGGTGCCCAGTTCAATGTAGGTGGGAAAATTTTGTGCATCTCATATGCAGCAACTTGCAAATTGGCCTCTCGGGTAAAATTGGGTAAGACGGAGGTCTGGAAAGTAGAATTAGAGAGATACCTAGTTGAGATCCCTCTATTCTCCTTCCAAAAATACCCTCAAACCCATCCTACCTTCAAGGTATGGATATTTATTCCTACCACAAGGTGCAAGGTAAAGAAGGTGACCACTAGAAGACATTATCCTAATCAAGATAGAAGTCTGCATAATCGACAACAGAAAGAGGGTCTATCTAAAGGCCAATACATTCTAAGGTGACCATACATAAAGAGGAATAGATAAACAATAGTTTGTAAACATTATTCTTCATAAGGTATACATTCATGATTTAATTCATACCAGACACCATAATACAAAAGATTTCAATTGATCAGACACACATAGTAAATAGTAGAACAACCACGTCAAAGCATAGCAGCCACATGAACAGGATTCTCTTTTTCGGGTAGATCCTACCTAGAGTCCTATGGAGATAACTTTGAATTTCTTCTAATTCCACTCCAGCCAAGCCTATTCTCCTCAATCCTTCCAATCCATGAGATATCCTTCAAAATCTTCCCCTAATCTTTCTCATAGTTTCAGATCTATAGTTCTCTGTAAATAATTTCTCGTTCTCTTCCTCCCCCTCTAACCTCTACATCTCCTTCCATAAATATGTTGTAGGATTGGTTGCACGGGAATTTTCAACCGATGCAACCATCCACAACTATTTTTTGGTTATTATATTTAAATTTAATAGTTTTTAGATAGATTATAGTGTAGATAGTTTTCCCGAGAATGCCTTAATTAAACTACCACCTTTGTTACTTATGTTTTAATTTCATGCTTAAGGTAAATTCTTTTTATTTTATTCTAGCTTTCACCTTAGATAAATATTAGTTACTTTCTCCTTTAAAGGAATAATATAATTTCACATAATAATTAATTCCTTACTTAACAATAAAAAGGCACATAAATAAATAAATATATAAATACACACACATATATTAAAACATTTATATAAGCATATTTATATAGTCATATATATAGACATATGAATATGTGTGCACCCATATGCCTATGTGTATATATATCCATGCAAATATTATTATTATAATCATGCATTAATGAATACACTTAGAAAAGGCTTATTACCACATATTTAATTCCATAATACCATCAAATTATTACTAACCGATAATCCAACCACAAAACAATATTCACCTAGTCCTAGGGACTATAACAAATATCCACAATGATCAAATACTAAGCATCTATAAATAGACATCAATCCACAATCAAAGGACAAATCCCAAAAAGACCCAACCCGAGAGAAAGGATCAGGGCTAGGCTTAGTCTTGCAGGACCTGGTACTGTCTCCGTAACAACAACAACGATCAAGGATTTTGGGGCACGCTCAGACCTGTGAAGCCATGTGAATTCGATGCCTAGTACCTACAAGCCTAGATCACAGAGAAG
Source organism: Thuja plicata (assembly GCA_018584345.1). NCBI lineage: Eukaryota > Viridiplantae > Streptophyta > Pinopsida > Cupressales > Cupressaceae > Thuja > Thuja plicata. The sequence continues at coordinate 1,749,374 of MU224053.1, read as the reverse complement.
AAATACATGTGCATCAATGTACATATAAAAGAAGACATTGCAGACATATGATTGGGATCGATACATCATATGGACCTCATCCATGTGAGTAACTATGACTTCATCCTGAATCATGAAAACACATCATGCATATATACATGCACAGACACACACACAAAGAATATAACATTATCATAATGAGGGTTAGAATCTAAGCATTGGGTTAGTCAATAATCAATACTAATAATAAATCATCATAATCAGAATAAGTATCCTAAATCATTAAGTGACATACAATATTCATCGACAGTAACTTTAATAGAAGAATATATCTATATCCATCCAGCACATAACATCCTAACTATGTTCAGAAAGGTATTGAAAGTCCTTTATAAATTCATGGGGACAAACACATACATAAATGATACCTTCAGACAATATGTCTAATATTAGAATTTGCAGGTACAAGTCAATGAAATTATTATAAACAACTTATAGGAAAATAAGTATTAAGCTATAAGGAAACATCTAAAGATCTTACTTCATTCAAAAAGCACAAAACTTGTATTAGGGTTAGAGGGGTATTACAAGTAGTCCTAGGACACTATGTCTTTGATAAGGGTGTTCAATTAGATCCTACTAAAATAGAGGTAATCATAAATCTTGCAATATTTACTAAGAAGAAGGATTTCAGAGGTTTTTTGGGTCATGTTCGTTATTATAAGAGACTTATTCAAAATTGTTACAAATATATGATTATTGTTTATTGTCAATTATGTCAAACATTTTGTTTTATATGTTTCAAAGGAGTTTGAGTTTGTATTTTCCCCAATATTTTTTGTCTGAAAGTGTGTTATTCTTGGTAATGTGGTGTTTTATGATAAAAATTTTGTATATTGGAAGACTGGTACACTCTCAGTACTATATGATCTCAGAATAGTGGAAGATAAATATGTGTCTTGTATCTCAGAACAATGGAAGACAAGTATGTATCTTATATCTTAGAATAGTGGAAGACAGGTATGTATCATGTATGGTCTCATAATAGTGTGTCGTCTCTACAAAGTTATTTTGTTGTCATTAGTTTGGTCAAAGTCATGGAGTCAAGGAGAATCAATCGGTAAAAGAAGATAGCTAAGTATAAGATGAGTCGGTAATGCACACCGAGCTAGTCGGTAAAGAAAAAAGGTTAACAAAGCACTGAACACCTACAGTTATTGTTTGACATACTACACATGGTGTATGTAGTACACTAAGTTGATAGTACACCGAGTGATGAAGATCATTTAACTGAGTATTGTGAAGTTACTCAACCGAGTTAGATAGTTAATTCAAAACATGATCAGATAAAATTTATGATTGTCAGAGCATTAATTAAGCATCTACAAGAAATTATAATAGTTTGTTACATGATTAATGATTTAAATAATCCAAAGTGAAGATATAAGGTAGAGATCAAACGAGAAAAAGAAATTTCTTTATTTCCAAGAAAAACAACAAGTACCGAGGTAAAAGTGACATGGTGACTGAGATGGAAAGAAGATCTAATGGTCAAAATAAATTTACAGCGTACCTAAAGCATAAGATTAAGAGGCGCAAACTCATCTATATTATATGAATTTGTATGTGAGAAATATACATAGAAGAGGAAAGAGAGAGTTATTATTTTTATTTCTGCAGAAGTTAAAGGAGTTATTGAAGAACAAAGAGCAGAGAAGAGAGCACCGAGTAGAAATTCAGTTACAACATAGCAGAATAGAACAATATTAAGTTTGAGATTTAGGTAAACTATAACACAAATCAGATCACATAGATTCTAATCAACATTCACATTTTATGCATTTTTATAGACATTTTTAATTTATTTTATAGTATTGTATTGAGAGATTTAAATCCCAATACTGGGTAGATCTTAACCGGTCTTATATTTGTAAATCCTTTAAAAAGGTGCATCTCTAAGTGTAGATTTTGTAAAAATCTTTTAATCAGGTAGACCTAACAAGTCTTATATATACTCTTAATTGGGTAAGCTATGAGAAATAGCTAAACTTTGTATCTCTAACCAAGCACCCTTTATACTGCAATTAGTGAAGGTTGTGGTGGTCATCCCCACCATAGTTTTATCCTCTAACCAAGGATTTTTGCATTACCACAATCATGGTGTTATGAGTTCTAATTATTTAATGTTTTGATGTTATGGGTTTATAAGCATTATATTACTTTCATTTCAAATTTATGAAATCGGTAATTAGCAAGAAGCAGTATATGGTTTAATCAGTGAATGTGATTAGAAAGTTTTTAGTGGTACTAATTCACCCCTCCCCTCTCAGTCGCAATTTTTCATAGTTATTCCAACAATTGGTATCAGAGATAGTACTCTTGAGTTAAAGGTTTGACCACATGAGAGTTAAAAGATCTTATTCATGGAAATTTTTAGGCAATTTAAAAGGATTAATGGTCTTGAATTTAATTTTGAGAGTGCACGAGAGTTAATCATGGATCTAAGAAAGAAACTTGAGAAGTCTCTGAGGATCAGAAGGAAACTATATAATGAACTAAAGGTTAAAAAAGAAAGAGTTGATATACTTTATACATAATCTAAAGGAAGCGTGATTGATGAATCTAAGATTCATATAAGAGAACTACTTGAAAATAATGACTCACTTACCAAGCTGCTGGATATTATGAAGAAAGATCTTGAAGCTAATAGCATAAGAATAACCAAACTGATTGAAGGTAAAAGAACAACTGAGGATGATAAGAGAATTGCAGAAGATGATAAAAGATAAGTTGAAATCTGGTCAACTGAGAAAGATAATGAAATCTTAATGATGACCCAAGTCACTATAATATGATCGACCAACTTCTGAATGCAAATCAGGATTACACACGAACAAAATTTGAGAACCAGGCACTGAAAGGTGAGATTGAAAGAATGGACAAAATCTTGAAAGATGAGAAGGATGAAAATGAAATACTGAGAAGAAATGAAGAAGTACTGAAATCACTAGACAAACAGGTTAAGAATCAAAAGTAACCGAATGATAGATCAAGAATTGGATTCAGCACTACCAAGAAAGGAGAATCATCTAATGCACAGAAATATAAAGGTATTGTACCCCCACCGAAACTAAAGAAGCCAAGCTATAATTATTGTGGGAAGCCTAGAAACACTGCTAATGTATGCAAAAGTAGAAAAGTTAAAGTACCAAGCACACCTAAATTTGATGGTTATTTCTTTAGATTTAATAAGTATGGACATCAAGCTTTTGAGTGGAGAATGAACCTTACTAAAAACACAAGGAAATCTAAGTTTGATGGTTACTGCAAGAATTACAACAAGTATGGTCACAAGATTGAAGAGTGTACAACAAAGAAAAGAAATGATAAGTAGATGCCTAACTAAGACAATGCAAATACCAACCAAGTAGGCACATCTATACCATGTGATTATAATACAAGGATTTCATGTTTATCTTGTGGAAGATATGGACACATTGCTACAAACTGCATATTGATGCATGAAAGGTATAACATAAGATCATGGAGGAGCCCTGACATGGAATTTTTTCACTGTCATAGGGTAGGACACCTAATAAGAAATTGAAGATGCCACAGAGATCCACCAACCAAAGATGAATCTACAAAGAGTGCACCATCTACTGTTGAAGAAATCAGAGAATAAATGAACAAAACCTGGAGGAGAAACACTTGGGAAGATGGAACATCATATGGAACCATAGAAAACACCATCTCTACCAAGTCTGGTGCACTGAGCTCCACCTAATTGGTGAGAGGTATGTAGGAACTACATGCTTATTATAAAAATTACTTTAGTTCCTAAACATTAGAGTTAAGAACCATATCAGCATATTAAGATGCATTTGGATAAGTTGTGAAAATTTTGGTTGAAAATTATAATGTATGGTTATTTTGTTTAGTCGGTTAAGCAAAGTAACTATGTTGCCAGTATAAAGGTAAATGAGACTCAGCAAGTGCATTTAATGCAAATAGTTAAAGATGTTGGAAACCCTAATCAAGGAAAAGCTATAAATAGGTCATTTTTTTATTCATTTGAACCTAATTTTTTCAAAGAGCATTTGAGCACACTGCAGAGCGATCATTCCTTTGAGTAATCAAGCGATTTTGAGGTATTTTTGAATATTTGTAAGAGCACTGAGTGACATTTCTAAGATATTTGGTTATACCGAGTTGTGTTTGCAAAGCCATATTTTATCAAGAATACCCTAGTTTGCTAAATTGTTATATTTGGAGGTAATTATGGCACCGAGGATGCAAAGACCATTACTAGTGAAGAATGTTGAATTGATGAACCCTAAATACAAGTTTCCCCAGCTATAGCCATAGAAATTGACATAATGGGAGCATTATCTTCAATCTGGTCGTGAGTACTTTTGATTAAAGATGTCTACATGTTTATTCACTGCAAAATTGAAGATTTTTGTGAAGCAGAGATTGATGCTTCATTTAATAAGTTGTGTGTGAATGGAAGAGTTAAGGATAAGCATACACATCTGGAAGCAAAAGGATTAATATATGCAATACATTTACTAAGGGTATTCAAGATCAAATGGGTAAGGATGGTACTCAGCCAAGTACATGACCAATTTATGTGTTTGGATGAACAGATTAAGATAACGAAGGATGTTTTGCACATCATTCCTGGATTCCCTATTGGAGACAAACCCAAGGCAATTAAGAAAATTGACAAGGGTAAGCTCACCAAGATAACCAAGGAAAAATGGGATGGTAGAGGAATGAGGATATCTACTATTGAGGATCCTAAGTTAAGGTATGCATGCAATATGATATCTTACCAAATGTTTCAATCATCCCGAGTGGATAGTGTACCATGTGGAACAGTAGACCTGACATTTAAGATAGTGAAGAAAGGACTTCTAATAGATCTTTGTGAAGTTCTACTGAAGCAATAGATGAAAACATGAATACAATAAAAAAGGCAAAGACCAACACTTTGAAATTTGGCTCATTGTTGGTATGTATTTTCTTTTACTATCAAAATTTTTTTCTCTCAATTGGAGATGTACTATGTAAAATTGGTAGGCCTATCATCTATCAGATAAATGAGTATATATAGAGTATTGGAGACAACTTTGATAAAATCATGTCTGATTACCTTTTGAAATTCCAAGCTAGAATGCATAAAAGATACAGAGCTCCACCTCAACTAATTGCTAAATATCAAGATAATATATGTTTTGAGGTAGATACTAATGTTTGTATAATCAAGGATGTTGAACTGAGAGTTGAATGGATTCAACCGATGGGATATGAGATGGATATTGATATTGGTTCAAAACAGATAGAAGCTTTATTAGATAAACCAATTGATCCTAATGAAAAGAGGTATGGAACCTATGAAAAGAGGTATGGAACCTGTGAGGAAGTAAAAGATAAAATCAAGCAAGGTATATTGGTACCTAGGTTAATCAAGAAAGAAATCAAGATGACTGATGTTTTATCAAAAACTCTTGGAGTTGATGATACATCAGATAAGAACACTGAGAATGAACAAGCTATTGTAGTGGTTGACAAGATAAATGTACAAATTTCATCACCAAGCATATGAGGTACTCGAAGGAACACTAGATCTTCATTAAAACTGAGAGAAAAAAAATCTGTAGAGGTATTACAACCGATAGGAAAGACTTATGTAAGATATAGAGGAAGAAAACAAGTCTATACCAGTTGCAGACCTTTCATGAGTTCAACAAAGTCTGGATGATTTTCTGGAAGGACTAAAGAAATCAAGAGGATTTGGAGGTTTCAGAAGAAAAATATGAGAAAAGGAATGAAGAAGATAAGAAGAATATTGAAGAAGCTATTGTCGTGACTTTTCTAAGATACAGATTGACACCTATTAAACTTGTAGACAAGATAGTAGTGGAACTATACAACAAAATTGATGCAAGATGGAATTATGTTATCAATGAAGAAAAGGAAATGAGAGAGAGGTCTCTAGTACACACTATTCCCAACCTTATACCATCTAAAATTCATGAAGCATTAAAGAAGAATTCAAACAAATTTCTAGTCAAGGAAAGAGCCCTAAGAATAATGAATAAAGACATACAATCTGTAGAGAAAGAAACAACTGCAAAATGGAAAGACATATTTCACATAGATGATACCGAGTATCATGAAGCAGAAAAGGAACAAGATGCAGCCATTGCTGATAAGATAAAGGAAATCAAAAATCAAATAGATCATATTGATCTAACTACTGATAATGCAGAGATTATTATTGAAGATATAATTGAGGAAGAATATCTTGCAAAAGAGTTGTCAAAAGGTGAAGATGTCGTGGACACACAAGTGAATGATACCGAGTGTATGGATGTTGATAATGCACCTTTTCTAAGAAAACATACAATCATGACATGTTGTGGGTCCACAACGCATGCCCATTTTGGCCACTTGGCTTAATGGGGACCCCATTTTTTTTTTCATATAATGTTTTCTATTTTTGGTAGTTTTCTAGTCCAAATTTGTAATTTGGATCATCGTAAGAGTGGTGGCTTAGAGTAGTTTCTTGTTTTCAATAAAATGCTACTAAAAAATGCATTTTGCATATAGGATACAAAGATGTCAAATCCTCAACCAGTGAAAAGAATGTTAGAAAAGAAAATAGCTCTACCAATGAAGTACCATTTCAAAGGATACCACAGCCCCACTAAGGTGGGCAATTTGCATGGTGAGATTACCGACAGAGACATAGGTCATGAATCTATTCCACAAGAAACATCATTCAAACACCTCAAAGGAATGATTGCTACATGTGAACATAGGCAAAGATTTTCAACTAATGTTCCAATTCAAATAAAATATGAAGAAAATCATGAAGGGTATTGGAGAATTTTATAAGTTTGAAGCATGCCTTTCCAGGTTTAGGGAGAGGCAACAGGGAAAACTGAATTTATGAAGTTTCTCAGTTCAAATGAAGTCGAAGAAGTTGCAAATAGATTCTTTTTCAAAGCTCACCCAAGGATCCTACCAAAAATTCATTTTGGACTTAGCCATTTTCAAGTCATGAGGTTTTTTGCTGGTTTTTCACAAGTCCAAAGTTCTAGATTTTTTTTTGCTTGACTTTCGCTGTCTGAAAGTCTGAAGTTTTGGATTTTTGCTATACTTTTGGAGTTTTAGGCTCTGCTGTACTTTTTAGAGTTTCAAACTTTGATAACCTTTTCGTCCTTTCAGACTTCCAAAGTCCAAATATTTTGGAGTCATAAGGATACATACTTAGTGAATTTTGACTAAAGGAATCTTTTGGCCTTTCATACTTTTGGCCCTTCTCAAATGATGCAATTTTTTACCTTTTGGCCCTCCTATCCATTCGGCCTTTTTGTCCTGCGAGAAATTTTGGCTTTTCGGACCTTTTGGCCTTTCGGCCTCCAAAAAGGCCAAAACTTTCAGATTTCTAGAGTCAATTTGACACTTGGCCATTTTTGGATACTAAGAACTACATAGTAGAGGTCGGGGGCTGAAAATCTGAGGGCTTCCAGTGAGATCATCATTTTGTATGCCATTTGAACTCTAGATCAGATTGATGGTTAACTTGGGTTAATTTTGGAAGGAGTAAGGGTCCCCTATCAGTTCCCACCAAAAGAAGAACCTCCAGATGAAGATTCCAAGAAAGAACTCCAAGAACCAAGAAGAAGACTCCAGTTCACAGAAGAAACCCTATCTTCTTTCTCTTTCTTTCTTGATGAGTTTGATCCCTCTTGCATGGAAAACCTAATTGTAAATGGATTTAAAATCTATGCAAGCTATTCAGTATCAGTTAGCAATAGTTTCTTTTCAGCTAAGCTTTAGTTTTAGTTTATTTTCATAAATTTAGACTCTATTGTGCCCTAATTTTGGCATTCAGAGTTGGTAGATCAAAAACTCTATATATTGTAATCAAATCTATGTAATAGGATCAGATTCTTAATACAATAAAGATCTACATTTGGTGCTTCATTCATGGTGTGTAAATTTTTGTCATCTATGCGAATTGGTGAATTGTGTGTATGCATTACTCATTACTTTCAAAGAGCCTCTTGTTTTTTTATGTTTCAAATTTGCGTTTACCTTAGTTGGAGTTTGTTGTTGTCTATCTACCTTTCTATGACAAATGCATGGAAGGGATAATCTATTGGGCTTAATGATAAATCCTTCTAGTGGGTTTGCACATCTTGGTGGCTCCACGATTTGATAGATTTTGAAAATCTTGCACAAGTGAATTCACCTTCTCTCCAAATGCTTGCATCCATTGGGTATAGAATTGTGACTTGGTGTGATTTATATCTCTTGGGTTTGTTCCAAATCTCCCCATCATTCAATTCACAAGGAAGGGTTTACAGCAGTTTATGTCTGTAGGATTTCATTTTAGTAACTTACTTCATTTCTTGTTACCTTTCTCCTTTGAATTTTGTCTCAATCTAAAAGTAATCACTTCAAAAATACAAAATTGTATTTTTATTTCAAACACTAATCTTGTTAAAATGGAAAATACCAAAAAAAATACTAAATATTTTTTTGTAGTTTGATGTCTTGAATGTACCAGAAAAGGCCTCCTCATGAACATTCTCATTTATCTTCAACTGAGTAACCAAGTAGGTTGTCACCCGATCCCAGATAACCTTGGGAATAACTTCATTATTCTTTCAAGAGAGGAAATCGAATCTCAATATCCTAGCAAGTTGGCTTGTGTAAAAATGATGCTCAACAGAAGTGGTGCTAGAAGGAGGGCCATTTTGAGAGTCATTCTAAGAAAAACTTAGAAATCAAATCATTGGTGGTATGCAAACCCTCCATCATCACACTAAATAGAAGTGGCGCTAGAAGGAGGGCAGAATTAAGACTGAAAAGTTGGTTAACATCGGATCTTTCTTACCAGAGTGATTCAAGTGAGTACTTAGATCATCTCCTTAAAGAGGTGAGTTCCTTAAACTCACTCATCACTACAGAGCTTGCAGAGACAAAGGAAAGTCAAGAGAGAACCCCTCTCACCATCACACTAAGCCACAAAATCTACTCGAACAACAATGACACATCGTTGTCCTGACTGTCCTCGCAGCCATAAACCAAAATCAAAACTTACAAAATTAGAGAATTAGTGGTATGCAAACTCTCCATCATCACGCCAACTGAAGGATGTCAAATCAAAATATTTCATGGTTACATGCACGCTTGAATGGGTTGGATCTTGACAAGATATAGCTTCAATGGGTAGTCTTTTGTGTATACTAGGGGGTCTCCATGAGATTCCTTTACCTGCACATAATAGGCTTCCTTTGTTCTTCCCTAATAATGGACAAAAGGATACAAATCATGTGAGGATTTGCAAGGATCTAATGCTTTTTCTTAAAATTAAACATGAAGATGTTGTTTGCAATCTATTTGTAAAGACATTTATGTTGGAAATATTGTTTGGAAAGCTACAATGGAAACAATTATTGTTTTGTCATTGATGTCAAACCTTAACTAGTGAGACTATTGCTATCTGTTTGAGTACCATATCTATTGATTGATGGAAGAGATTTAACAAGAAGACCAAGAAGAATGGTTGAGTTATGAGGAATTACAAAGGGTACTTTATCAGTTGGCACATTGGAAAAGTGATATGTTGTTTATCTTTCACTAACAGTTTACTGAGAATATTTTATGCCGAGCAAGTTTTGTGTCGACTGAGCACCAATGTGTGTCGAGCATATTTTTCTGTATGATCTAAGTGTTAGTAAATTGTCGAGCAGCAGTATTTCGATGATTGATGAGATTTAAGATCTTTGGCCGACATAGTTGATTTTATTGGGATATGTAAATTTAATTAAAGATAAGCATGTTTGATCTACACTATGTAAATGCATGGGTAACCGTAATTAATGCATGGATCAAAGATTTAATTGGTGATTGTATTGGAGAAATAAATTAAATTTAATGATGGAAAGATCTATTAGATCTGACCTAACCTAAGATCTACGATCTTAATTAAGCAGAAAAAGATGTATCTGACCTAGATGGAGAGGTATATGATAACCTCAAGGGGTTATTCATGAGAGAAGAGTGAAGATAGTTGTGCATACAGAGAATGCAAGAAGATTTCATGGTTAATTGACTGATTGGAAAGATCTAAGCAAAGAAGGCTAAGAAGAGAAGCAAAGAGAGATTGCTTGATGAGTTTCCAAGCAAATCTAGAATTTGAGATGAGAATGGAGGCCACTCAGTAAATTAGCATTAGAGCTTAATTGGATCTGGATTGCAAAGTAAGTTGTATGAATCAGATCAAACTTGTTGATTACTTTCTAACCATTGTATCAGTTGAAATCCTTTAACCAGGTTGACCTAACAGTCATTGTATAAATCCTTTGAGAAGGGTGACATTCAGATTGGAATGTTCTAAGTCCTCTAATAAGACCACTCCTGACAGGGTGATTAAATCCTTTAACTAGGTCACATTTAGCAATGTGTTTTGTAACCTTTAACAGGGTTAGCTCTTAATAGGGCATCACTTCATATGAGTGAAAACTTGATAGCATGTTATTGGTGGTTTTTCCCAAATTGGGTTTCCACGTTAAATATTGGTGTCAACTTGTGTGAATGTTTGTATTGTGTTTTACTATTAAGTTTCTGCAAGCTTATTTCATCTAAACAGTAAACTGCATACTTATATTGTTGACTTCTGCTATCACTGCCAAGCAGATCTAAGTTGTTTAATTTGGTATAAAGTTTTAATGGGCACATCTAAACCTATGGATAACTAATTCACCCCCCATCTCAATTATTCTAAATTCATTCTAACAATTGGTATCAGAGCTTTGGTCTCTTGGAAAAAGTTTGAAGGTACTTGGAGCAAAACATCAAGATGTATAAAAGGGAGGTACCAAAGTTGAACAAGGACAACTTTATAGCATGGAAAAGTTTGATGAAATTTTATTTGGCTGGTATTGGTGATTCTGCTAAGTGTCTTGTTGATCAAGAATATGTAGCCCCTGCAGGAGCTCTCAATGTTGCATAGTTAAGAGAAAAGCTAGAACATAATCAAGCAATGTTGGAGATTGCATCATCCCTGAACTATCATGAGTTCAAAGACATAAAGGACTGTACAAGCACAAAGAAAATTTGGGATACTCTTGAAACCATCTATGGAGGTGACACAAATGTGCTAAGAGCCAAATCTAAAAGCTTGAGAGGTAAGTTTGATGAAATAAAAATGCAGGAAGGAGAAAATATAGTTTCATATTATGGTGGGATAAAGGAAGTTGTAAATGCTATTAGAGGATCTAAAGGAACCATTTCTGATAACACTATCATGAGAAAGGTACTGAGAACACTTCTTCCTATTTATGCTATTAGAGTATCTATAATTCAAGAATTGAGATGTACTCCTAACAACAATTTGATTTTGGAAAGTTTGGTAGGTATACTTACTGCATTTGAGATGTCAAATTTTGATAACTATACTCCAGAAGCCATTGAATCTGTATTCAAGTACCAGATGGTCCTCAAAAAATCAAACAAAGGAAAGAAATGTGTGGACAGTGATAGCGACACTTCTGATGATGATCTAGAAGAACTTGAGGCACTTATGGCTAGAAGACTATCAAGAGGAAAAGGAAAATTCAAAGGTAAACTTCCTATTATTTGTTTTTCATGTAACAAAGTTGGTCATATTACTGCAAGATGTCCTGATAAGAATGACAAAGATGAGAAAAGAGACAGCAAGTATAAAGACAGGAAGGATGACTGATACTTTAGGAAATACAAGGATTACAAAGATAAAGGTGAGAATTCCTGCTATATAGTTGAAGAAACTTCTGACAATGATTCTAACAAATCTAATGAAAATGATATAGAAGTTGTGTATGTTACAATGAAAGATGAATCTAATGATGATGATGATGAGAAAACTGCACTAATTTCTTATATGAGTAAAGGTGATTGTTGGATTGTTGACAGTGGTTGTTCACATCACATGACCAGTGATAAAGACAAATTTGAAACCTTAGATCAGTGTAAAGGTGGTTATGTTAAATTTGGAAATGATACACCATATCATGTTAAAGGGAAAGGATCAATTCAATTGACTAACAAAATCAGATGTGATGATTTATATTGGGTTGATGATCTTAAGTATAACCTATCGAGTGTTTCACAGCTGAATACTTCTGGTTACAGAGTTGAATTCCATCATAGGAAAGCAAAGATCTATGATGCCATGGAGAATTAGTTGGAGGTGGTGAGCAAACAAAAGGTAACTTTTTCTATCTGGATTTAGCTGATGAGACATGCTTGTTTGCACAATATAATGATGTTTGGTTGTGGCATAAAAGGTTGTGCCATGTAAACTTTGATAACTTGGTAAGCATAAGCAAATTGAAAAATGTTAGAGGGATGCCTAAGTTAAAGAAATCTAAAAATGCAATGTGTAAGCAATGTCAATTAGGAAAGATGATTAAATCTAGTTTCAAAAGCAAAACTCATACTTCTGAGAATATTCTAGAACTGGTTCATACTGACCTTTGTGGACCTATATTTGGTGAGAAAAGTTACTATGGAGACAAATATTTTATCTTATTTGTTGATGATTACTCTAGAATGATGACTGTTATGTTTCTTAAAGAAAAATCTAATGCATTCTAGTTGTTTAAGTGGTACTTGGCAAAAGTTGAAAAGGAGACAAGTAAAAATCTAAAATGTCTGAGATCTGACAGAGGAGGCAAGTTTATTTCTAATGAGTTCAACAAGTTTTGCAATAACAAAGGGATAAAAGGATAGATGTCCGCACCTAGGACTCCACCACATAATGGTATAGTTGAAAGAAGAAACAGATCTATCAAGGATTGTGCCAGAACACTAATGATGGATAAAAATGTTGCACAAAAATATTGGAGAGAAGCTATAAGTACAGCAATTTATACCCTGAATAGAGTACAAGTCAAAAAAGGTACAAATACTACACCTTATGAGCTATGGTATGGATATGCACCTAGTGTAAGCTACTTTAAAATTTTTGGAAGTCGATGTTTCATACTGAAGGATAATAGAAATGGAAAACTTGATGGTAAAGGTAAGGAAGGAATATTTCTTGGATATTCAACTAAGAGTAAGGCATATAAGTGTTTGAATTATAACACCGAAAATTGTGGAAAGTGCAAATGTTAGAATTGATGAATATGCAGAAAGAAATGAAGAAGAAAGCATGACTGATCCTGAGAGTTACAAATCATTCACCTATCCTAATGAGGTAGATTCTAACAAATTACCTGAGACTAAAACTGAAGTTGTCGAGCAACAGTCTACCCCTGCGGAGTCACAGAATGAAATTGTCGGTCAATAGGAGGTGACTGTCGAGCTATCTAATGGAGATGTCGAGTCATAGTTTCAACCTGAATTGAACATGAATGATCAAATTGAAGCACAAAAAGAACCTACTTTGGCAAAGTATGTTAGAAGGCACCATAAACCTGATCAAATCATAGGAGAAAAATATTTTGCAGTCATGACAAGAGGCAAATTGAGAGAAGACCTGCTTGTTATGTGATTTTGATCCTAAAATAGTAAAAGATGCTTTAGACAATGAAGACTAGATTCAAGCCATGAATGAAGAAATTGAATAGATTGAAAAGAACAATACTTAGACACTTGCACCTAGGTTGAATGATAAAAATGTAATTGGTACTAAGTGGGTATTCAGAAACAAGCTGAATGAACATGGGCAGGTAACAAGAAACAAAGCTAGAATAGTATGCAAGGGTTATGCACAAGAGGAAGGAATTGACTATGGAGAAACATTCGCCCCAGTTGCAAGATTGGAAGGTGTCAGAACCTTACTTGCATATGCAGCCTACAAAGGATTTAAAGTCTATCAAATGGATGTGAAGTCAGAACTTCTAAATGGAATATTAGAAGAGGAAGTCTACATTGAACAAGTTGATGGATTTTTTGACCCAAGAAAAAGGAATATGGTTTTCAAGCTACACAAAGCACTATATGGATTGAAGCAAGCACCTAGAGCATGGTATGAAAGATTGCACAACTATCTGATGAAGATTGGATTTGCAAGAACCAATGACAACAATAATTTGTATTTGAAGACAGAGCAAAGTAAAGGTAATTTATTAGTTGAAATCTTTGTTGATGACATTATCTTGTGTAGACAAGATATGTTATGCCAAGCATTTGCAAAGGAGATGCAAACTAAATTTGAGATGTCTATGTTTGGTGAGATAAAAAAATTTGTTGGCTTACAAATATATCAGATCAAGAATGGTATCTATATTACTCAATCAAAATATGTCAAAGAGATATTAAAAATTTTTGGAATGGAAGATTCAAAACCAATGAGTACACCCATGGCTACTGGACAGAAGTTAACCAAAAATGATGAGACAAAAGAAGTGAATCAAACATTGTATAGATCAATGATTGGAAAGATGTAATATGTTGTACATAGTAGGCCTGATATTGCATTAGTTGTTGGTATTGTTGCTAGATTTTCTGCCAATCCAAAAGAAACTCATTTGATGGAAGTAAAAAGGATTATGAGGTATTTGAAAGGAACAGATGACTATGGTCTATATTATAGAAGGAATGAGAAATTTGAACTCAGAGTTTATACTGATTCTGATTGACCTGGAAATGTAGATGACAGAAAAAGAACCATAGGAGGAGAATTTCTTTTGGGAAAAAGATTAGTTTCATGGACAAGTAAGAAATAGAACTGTACCTCACAATCTACAGCTGAAGCCAAGTATGTGGCAACAGCAGTTAATTGCTCTAATATTGTGTGGTTGAAAATACTACTAAAAAGTATGAAAGAAGAGATCACAGAACCACTTATCATATATTGTGATAACACGAGTGCCATTAATATTTTGAAGAACCCTATAATGCACTCTAAGACAAAGCATATAGCTATCAATTATCATTATTTGAGGGAGCTAGTTCAGAAGAAGGAAGTGAGATGGAATATGTGAACACTAAGGAACAGTTAGCAGACATATTTACAAAGGCACTACCCAAGGATGCTCATGAGTATCTGTGAGGTAAATTGGGGGTAATTCCCCTAGCTACAGCTAATTAGTTCAGAATGGTATTGTTGCATCAAATACTATATTTAGAATATTTTTCACATTGATGCACATACAGTCACACTTTAGGATGCTGCCTAAAGTTGTGAAAAGATAGACAAGGACAGTAAAAGAGTATAAGTCATAAACAAGATGACAGGAACAACATGATATAGAGTTTAGAATAGAAGAATCTGTATGATGAATATGTCAACATCTTTGGCATTGTTATCAAAGAGGGAGAAGTTTACTGAAAGAGGGAGAATTATACTGAGAAAGATACAGAGAGAGTTTAATACTTAGAGAACAAGAGATTGATGAATAGATACAAAAAGATATCAGTGTGATTATAGACACAAAGGGAGTAATGTTTTACAGATGAGAATCGGAATGAAGCTAAAGACATTAATAAAAAATTGTTCATACCAAGGAACACAGACATTTTTGGATTGTATGGTAACTATGTTTGCAATATTATTGTTTTATTATTTTGTGTTGCCATCAATGCCAAAGAGGGAGATTGTTGGAAATATTGTTTGGAAAGCTACAATGGAAACAATTATTTTTTTGTCATTGATGTCAAACCTTAACTGGTGAGACTATTGCTATCTGTTTGAGTACCATATCTATTGATTGATGGAGGAGATTTAACAAGAAGACCAACAAGAATGGTTGAGTTATGAGGAATTACAAAGGGTACTTTATCAGTTGGCACATTGGCAAAGTGATATGTTGTTTATCTTTCACTGTCAGTTTACTGAGAAACGTTTATGCCGAGCATTTTTATGTCAGCCGAGCACCAGTGTGTGTCGAGCATATTTTCTTGTATGTGTCGAGCGTCAGTAAATCACCGAGAATGTTTTATGTCGGTTGAGTAGCAGTATTTTGATGATTGATGAGATTTAAGATCTCTGGCCGACATAGTTGATTTTATTGGGATATGTAAAGTTAATTAAGGATAAGCACGTTTGATCTACACTATGTAAATGCATGGGTAACCATAATTAATGCATGGATCAAAGATTTAATTGGTGATTGTATTATAGAAATAAATTAAATGTAATGATGGAAAGATCCGTTGGATCTGACCTAACCTAAGATCTATGATCTTGATTAAGCGGAAAAAGATGTATCTAACCTAGATGGAGAGGTATATGATAAACTCAAGGGGTTGTTCATGAAGGGAGCGGAGATAGCTATGTATGCAGAGTATGCAAGAGGATTGCATGGTTAATTGACTGATTGGCAAGATCTAAGCAAAGAAGGATGAGCAGAGAAGCAAAGAGAGATTGCTTGACGAATTCCCAAGCAGATCTGGAGTTTGAGATGAGAATGGAGGCCACTTAGTAAATTAGCATTAGAGCTGAATTGGATTTGGATTGCAAAGTAAGTTGTATAAATCAGATCAAACCTGCTGATTAATTTCTAACCATTATATCAGTTGAAATCCTTTAACCATGTTGACCTAAAAGTCATTGTATAAATCCTTTGAGCTAGGTGACCTTCAAATTGGAATGTTCTAAGTCTTGTAACAAGGCCACTCCTGACAGGGTGATTAAATCCTTTAACCAGGTCACATTTAGCAATGTGTTTTATAACCTTTAACAGGGTTTACTCTTAACAGGGCATGACTTTAGAAGAGTGAAAACTTGATAGCATGTTATTGGTGGTTTTTCCCAAATTGGGTTTCCACATTAAATACTGGTGTCAACTTGTATGAATGTTTATATTATGTTTTACTGTTAAGTTTCAGCAAGCTTATTTCATCTGAACAGTAAACTGCCTACTTATATTGTTGACTTATGCTATCACTGCTGAGTAGATCCGAATTGTTTAATTTTAGTATAAAGTTTTAATGGGAACATCTAGACCTATGGATAACTGATTCACTCCCCCTCTCAGTTATTCTAAATTCATTCTAACAATTGGTATCAGAGCTTTGGTCTCTTGAAAAAGTTTGAAGGTACTTGGAGCAAAAGATCAAGATGTATAAAAGGGAGGTACCGAAGTTGAACAAG
>MU224053.1:1719729-1729863 GCA_018584345.1 Thuja plicata | reverse complement strand
CTGATTCCCCCCCCCCCCCCCTCTCAGTGTTTCTAACAGTGTGTTATCTTAATGGGTATTTTTAAGAGATATTATTATTTTGGGGGGATTTGTTGTAAATAAAGGGAGATTGAGAATATTTTGTAAATCATATGGTTATCTCCCATATTGATTAAATTCTTTGTATAAAAAGGGGTGAAAAGGGAGTGTGAGTTACTGGATTTTTCTAGGTTTTTTAGTGGTGATTTGGGAGGAAACATTGTGAGAGAATTTCAGAATTGGAATTAGGAATTTGATAGTGAATTTTTTCCTTATGCATTTGGGGCTTGTAGCAAGCTTGTTGCATGTGTAAAGGAGGACTTCTTTTGTAATTCATTATCGTCCAAGGAGACGTGAATCTTGTAACAGGTTGAAGACCTTGTAACCATTTTTGGAGCAGAATCAAGGATTGGCCACTCCATTGGAGGGACCCAGAGACGTAGCCAATTGGTGAACTCCGTTATCAACTTGTGTTTCATCTTCTCTCATCTTTCTCTCTTTTCTTCAAATTATCGTTATTTAATTATTATGTTTATAAAATAATTTTAATTACATTTTGAAGACCTTCGTTTACTTGGGCAAAAATTTATTATTCACGTGCAACAGTCCTAGACCCTAACATCAGATCAATAATGTTATGACTTTAATTAAAATAAATAGCCTATATGTATTTTAGGTTTAAATGTTGATTCAACATAAGAGTTCAACTTAACCTAATTAGATAAGGTAAGATTAATAATTCTCATTAAAATCTATTAAATAGGTTTTTTTTAAAGCTATATTTTAATGAAGATATTTATGTGTGACAATAATAATTATGTCAATTAAAGTGTCATTAAATCTTAGGAAAGGGGATGATTTAATTAACATTTTTGGAATCATCATAACATTTGAATCTTGTTAATAAATTCATTTAGAGTAATAAATTTGATTTAGATAATTAAACCTAACTAAGCATTGTCACTTAGCTTGAACTACATCAAGTAACCATGTCAGGGGATGTTGACATTTGTCATGATTCCCCTCAACCTCAATCAAAATTTACCCAGATACCTTTAGGAATTTATTAATTCCATCGAAGATGTAAACTCTGTAGAGAACATAGTAAACACTTAGTAAACACTTGGACCCTTTTAACTGCAACCTTAGTTAAATTAATATATTCAAAAAAATTATGTTAGTGTGTTTTTGGTTGTAAATTTTGGGCATGAAATTGTCAAAGACCATCAATGCATCATCATCAAATCAATCCATGTCTTATCAATCTCATCATTTCTGAGCGCATTGTCAAAGTTCATCGATGCCTTGTCATTATCAGTTTATTTAATGACATTGTCAAAGTTCATCAATGTTGTTTCAAATCAACCTTGTCAACCAGTTTCAAACCAATCAATTCAAGCACATTGTCAAAGTTCATTGATGCCTCATCATCACCAAACTGATCCAAGTCAAGTAAATAGCATTTTCAAAGTTCATCAATGTTATCCATCATCGTCAATCATTATTCAAGTGCATTGTCAAAGTTCAACGATGCCTCATCATTTCCTAAACCATTTTGAAACCATCGGAATTCTTCCTAATACTCATCAAAATCATCAAAAATCAACTCAATTTGGCATCAATGTCATTAATTTGATCAACGATTAACTGATTTATCCTCTTGGGATGAATAACCCATAGTTTATCCTTATGTCCTAATTGAATAAAAAAATTAACTTTATTTATTCCCTCTTTCCCCTTTCTCCCACAATTAATTAATTTTGATTTAATTAATTGGTCCTCTTTTTGAATTATGGAATTTCCTAAATTCATTATTCCTAATTTCTAATTTGGAGGGAGAAAATGAATTTAAAATTCAAAATTCTAACTCTTACACCTTCCCCTCAATTAGCTTCATCTCCTATTTTCTAGCCACCACCTTTCCCTTCACATTTTCTCCCCTAATTGTGTTTCCAAATTTCCTAATTTACCTCCATCTTTCCCTTCCACATTTCCACTAATTATGCATTGATTTATGCATTCCCTTTTTTCCATCCAATTTTTCATAATTATGACAATCTTCTAATTTGCACACCTAATTGTCATTTCTACAATTTGGCTCTCCCATCCTATAAATTGATATCCATTTTTATCAATAAAACTAACCACACTAGTGTTAGAATTAATTTAGAATAACTGAGAGGGGGGGTGAATCAGTTATCCTTGGGTCTAGATGTGCCCATTAAAACTTTATACCAATTTGAACAACTCAAAACTGCTCGGCAGCAATAACATAAAACAACAACATACATATGCAATTCACTATTTAGATGTAATTAGCATGTAGAAACTTAATAGTAAAACTCAACATAAACATTCACACAAGTTGACACCATAATTTTAACATGGAAACCCAATATGGGAAAAACCACCAATAACATGCTATCAACTTTTCACTCTTCTGAAGTGAGCTCTATTAGGAGCCAACCCTGTTAAAGGTTACAAAACACACTGCTAAATGTGACTTGGTTAAAGGATTTAATCACCCTTTCAAGAGTGGCCTTGTTAGAGGACTTAGAACATTCCACCTGAATGTCACCTTGCTAAAAGATTTATACAATGAATGTTAGGTCAACCTGGTTAAAGGATTTTGACTGATACAATGGTTAGAAAGTAATCAGCAGGTGTGATCTGGTACATACAGCTTACTTTGCAAATCCAGATCCAATTCAGCTCTAATGCTAATTCACTGAGTGGGCTCCATTCTCATTTCAATCTTCATATTTGCTTGGAAATCTGTCAAGCAATCACTCATGCAATTCTATGCTTCTCTGTTCAACCTTCTCTACTAGATCATGCCAATCAGTCAATTAACTATGCAATCCTCTTGCATACTCTTCATACATAGCATACTTTATGAATAACCTCCTAAGGTTATCTTATACCTCTTCATCTAGGTTAGATACATCTTTTTCTACTTAATCAAGATTGTAGATCTTAGGTTAGGTTAGATCCAATGGATCTCTCCATCTTTACGTTTAATTTACTTATCCAAAGCAATCACAAATTAAATATTTGATCCATGCATTAATTATGGTTACCCATGCATTTACATAGTGTGTATCAATCATGCTTATCCTCAATTAACTTTACATATCCCAATAAAACCAATTATGTTGGCCAGAGATCTCAAATCTCAACAATTACCAAAATACTGTTGCTCGACCAACGCTATGTTCCTCAGCAATTTATTGGTGCTCGATCATCACTAACTTCACTTGGCATATACTGGCGCTTGGCACAAACTGTTCTCAGTAAACCATCATTGAAAGATAACCAAATCATTACTTTTCCAATGTGCCAACTAATCTAGTACCCTTGTGATTTATCATAACTCAACCATTCCACTTGGTCTTCTTTTTAAATCTCCTTCATCAATAAATAGATATAGTACTCAAACAGATAGCAATAGTCTCACCAGTTAAGGTTTGACATCAATGACAAAACAACAATTGTTTCCATTGTAGCTTTCCAAAAATATTTCCAACAATCTCCCTCTTTGGCATTGATGGCAACACTAAACAATAAAACAATAATTTTTTACCATAGTTAACATACAATCCAAAAAGTATGCCTGTGTTCCTTGATATGAACAAATTTTTGATTAATTTCTTTAGCTTCATTCTGATTCTCATCTATAAAACTTTTCTCCCTCTGTGTCTGTAATCACACTAAAAAATTTTTGTGTCTATTCATCTATAGACTCCCTCTTTCATTAATCTCTTCCTCTTTGACAACAATCTCTTTTTCAGTAATCTCTCCCTTTATCTCTAAGTATAGTCAATTCTCCCTCTTTCGGTAAACTTCTCCCTCTTTGACAACAATGCCAAAGACGTTGACATCTTCATCATGAAGATTCTTCTGTTCTAAACTTTGTATCATGTTGTTCCTATCATCTTTCCTATGACTGATCCTCTTATTTGTCTTTGTCTATCTTTCACATCTTTAGGCAGCATCCTAAAGTGTGATTGCATGTGCATCAATGTGTCAAATATTCTGAATATAACATTTTATGCAACAATGTCATTCTGAACAAATTAGCCTCAGTTAGGGGAATCACCCCTAATTTACCTCGAAGATAATCATGAGCATCCTCGAGTAGTTCCTTTGTAAATATTTTTGCTAACTGTTCCTTAGTATTCACATATTCCAGTCTCACTTCCTTCTTCTGAACTAGCTCCCTCAAGTAATGATACTTGATAGCTATATGCTTTTTCTTAGAGTGCATTACAGGGTTCTTAGAAATATTAATGGCACTCATGTTATCACAATATATTACAACTAGTTCTATGATCTCTTCTTTCATACCTTTCAGTAGTATCTTCAACCACACAATATTAGAACAATTAACTATTGCTTTTACATACTCAGCTTCAGCTGTAGATTGTGAGGTGCAATTATGCTTCTTGCTTGTCCATGAAACTAATCTTTTTCCCAGAAGAAATGCTCCTCCTATGGTGCTTTTTTTGTCATCCACATTTCCATCCCAATCAGAATCAGTATAAACTCTGAGCTCAAACTTATCATTCTTTTTTTAATACAGACCAAATTCATCTGCTCCTTTCAAATATCTCAGAATCCTTTTTACTACCATCATATGTGTCTCCTTTGGATTGGTAGAAAATCTTGCAACAATACCAACAGCCAGTGCAATATCAGGTCTACTGTGTACAATATATTACAACTTTCCAATCATTGATCTATAAAGGGTTTGATTCACTTCTTTTGTGTCATCATTCTTTGTCAGCTTCTGTCCAGTAGCCATGGGTGTACTCACTGGTTTTGAATCTTCCATTCCAAAATTCTTTAGCATCTCCTTGATATATTTTGATTGAGTAATATAGATACCATTCTTCATCTAATATATTTGTAAGCCAACAAAAAAATTTATCTCACCAAACATAGACATCTAAAATTTAGTTTGCATCTTCTTTGCAAATGCTTGGCATAACACATCTTGTCCACAAAAGATAATGTCATCAACAAAAATTTCAGCCAATAAAGTACCTTTACTTTTCTCTATCTTCAAATACAGGTTGTTGTTGTCATTTGTTCTTGCATATCCAATCTTGATCAGATAATTGTGCAATCTCTCATACCATGCTTTTGGTGCTTGCTTCAATCCATATAGCACTTTGTGTAATCTGTAGACCATATTCCTCTTGCTTGGGTCTACAAATCCATCAACTTGTTCAATATATACTTCTTCTTCTAATATTCCATTTAGAAATGTTGACTTTACATCCATCTGATAGACTTTAAAACCTCTATAGGTTGCATATGCAAGTAAGGTTCTTACTCCTTCCAATCTTGCAACTGGGGAAAATGTTTCTCCATAATAAATTCCTTCCTCTTGTGCATAACCCTTGCATACCAGTCTAGTGTTGTTTCTTGTTACCTCTCCATGTTCATTCATCTTATTTCTGAATACCCACTTGGTACCAATTACATTTTTATCACTAGGCCTAGGTATAAGTGTCCAAGTCTTATTCTTCTCAATCTATTCATTTTCTTCATTCATGGCTTGTATCCAATCTTCATTGTCTAAAGCATATTTTACTATTTTAGGCTCAAAATCACATAATAAGCATGTATCTTCTCTCAACTTACTTCTTTTCATAACTGCAGAATCCTTCAATCCTATGATTTGATTAGGTTTATGGTTCCTCCTTACATAATTTTCTAGAGTAGCTTCTTTTTCTGCTTCAGGTTGATCATTCATGTCAAATTTAGGTTGATTCTGGGACTCAACATCTCCATCAAATAGCTCAGCAATTACCTCATGTTGCTTGGCAACCTCATTCTGTGACTCGGCGGGTGCTAGCTGTTGCTCGGCAACTTCATTTTCAATTTTTGGTAATTTATTAGAATCTTCCTCGTCCATATATATAAATGATTTGTAACTCTCAGGTTCCTTTGTGCTTCCAGCTTCATTTCTTTCTGCATACTCATCAACTCTAACATTTACACTTTCCACAATTTTGTTAGTGTTAGAATTCAAACACTTATATGCCTTACTCTTCATTGAATAACAAGGAAATATGCCTTCCTCAGCTTTAGCATCAAGTTTTCCATTTCTGTTATCCTTCAGTATGAAACATTTTCTTCCAAAAACTTTGAAATATTTTGCATTAGGTGCATATCCATACCATAGCTCATAAGGTGTAGCATTAGTACCTTTCTTGACTTGTACTCTATTCAGGGTATAGACTATTGTACTTACAGCTTCTCTCCAATATTTATGTGCAACATTTTTCTCCATCATTAGTGTTTTGGAACAATCCATGATAGATCTATTTCTTCTCTCATCAATACCATTCTATGGTGGTGTCCTAGGTGTGTACTATTAGTAATAACTAAGAGGGGGTGAATCAGTGGCTTAAAAAAAAATTCTTTATACTAACCACCGATCAAATAAACCTCAGATTATTATGTCCCTTACAAGCTGCATGCCATGAAATACTTATAATAATTAACTGTCTGTTGGTTTTCCTTTTCTGACCTTTTTCTCCTTGATTACCGATAAGCAATAAAACTTATTTACCGACACTCAGTAAATATGCAGAGTATACCAATAAATCCAAAAATGCATATGTGAAATGTAAAATAGTAAAGTAATAAATCATACACACATAACACATGGATTTTAAAGTGGAAACCCTGTTAAGGGAAAAAACCACTGGGACCGGTACGCCAAATTTTCACTCTTTTGAAGTGAGCCCTGTTAGGAGAAAACCCTGTTAAAGGTTACAAACACACTGTTAGGTGTGACCTTGTTAGAGGATTTTATACATAGAGGTTGTCACTTAGTATCGGGAAACTTAGTTTGCTACAATCCTTAAATCAGCCTCCTTCTTAGACTATCAATAGGCTTTAGGAAAATCTAGTGCTACTTTCATAAATCAACCTTTTTGGCACTACTTGGGATGTACCTCAATATATAGAAGACTGTTAAGTCCTGCTCTGTTCAGAGACTTGATGTTTCAATTGTTAAACTGAAACATAATGACATGTTTCTAATGCAACTTGAATTGCAGATTTTTAGATCTATTTAAGTACAATACCTCTCTGATCAATATATCAATTTAATTCTTTGTGCTCCACACTTTTTGCTCTATGATGATATGCTTCATTGTTTTTCGGTGTCTGCAGAATTCTTTAGCTCTCCTTCAGCTTGATTGATCAGGACTGTATGAATTTATCCTTCATCAGTTTATCTTCAGCATCCTCTTTCTATTCACTCCCCATTTTTGGGATGATGCGGAAATGAATTAAGCTTGTCTCTTATAGACATGATATTCACCATTTCTTGATTCTTGATTCTTAATTCTTGGCTGCAAAAATAATCCAACCAATCTGATTTAAAGCTTAACTCCTAATTTATCTCATTTTTATCTTCTTGCCAACTGTACAAATATTTTTTAAATAAATCACTTGACTCTGGTCGTATAAAAAAATGAAAACAACCAGTTAAGTCTATCTTTAGCTCTTTCCAGCTACATATTTTGTCATTTTCTAAACTCTTTGTTCTGTCGGTCAACTCTGTAGTTAGTCATCGGTGACAAGTGCCAGTTCCATCGATGTGACTCCATTCAGCTTCGGGATCTTTGTCCATCGGGCATCATTGGATTTTACTCATCAGGTAACTTTGTTCTTAGCTCGTCAGGCATCCTGTGATTTTTCTTCATCGGGCAATATTGTCTTCTGCTCGTCAGGTATCACTGTGACTTTGGTTCTTTGCCTTTACCGATGGTGTGCACTCCATTAGTGTTATCTGTCACTTAGTGAATACTTGACTTTTATACATTGTTGAAAGCATAATCTTTGTTCCATTGATTCTCTAAAGTCTTTGGCATTATATACATGACCATATAGATGATATCAAGTTGACATCAATGAAAATACAAACCATTAACTGATTTAATGTCTTGCATTATCTTCAAATTAACATTATAAACATTTAATCAGTTACATGTCATCAATCTCTCCCTTTGGCATTGATGGCAACATACAATATTATCACACTATACTATTTCTAATACAATATGAAATATAATTTTTGAGATTCATCAAACTACCAAATAGTTTGTTTTTATAACCGATAAAAATGTCTGACCATCGGTAAGCTCTGTGTTATCTTAGATTTGATTCTTGTAGCTTTCTGTGTTTCTTGTTTTGATGTGTTGCGTCCTTTCCTTGTTTCAATATCTCTCTTTTGACTATTCTTCTTCTTTGATGTCTCTGTCTCTTGTCAGCAACTCTCCCTATGGATATGATCTCTCCCTGTTGGAGAAATCTGATAATGGATAATCTATCTTCTTTTTTGAAGACTATGATAATATGGATACTTTCTCTCCCTTTGAAAACAATGCCAAACAAATATCTTACAGATATCAGACATTAATGTCAAGTGATCTTTTCTCTCCATCCATAATATATTCCTTGAATTTCCCTTATCCATCAGTGATACAACGATATGCTCTGGTGCTCGGTTATGATATATACCATCTTGTATATAGATATAGCTTTGAAGTTCATCCTTTTTGCTTGCATCAACATGAATGATATTCTAATAATATATAGGCTTATGTAGCCTTCAATCTTTTACTGACTAGTAGAAAAGGGTTTGACCCCTAGTCTCTTTCTTAGGTTCTCAAATGTATCCTTGGGCAGTGGCTTGGTGAAGATATCACCTAATTATTCTTTTGATTGCACATTCTCAAGTATCACTTCTTTTTCTTGAACTTGTTCTCTTAAATAATGATACTTGATTGCAATGTGTTTAGTCTTGGAATGCATGACTGGATTCTTGGAAATGTTTATTGCACTGGTGTTATCACAATAGATAATCATTGGTTCTGGGATCTTTATATGCATACCTTCCAGCAATTGTTTGATCCATACAATATTTGAGCAGTTGGCAGCAGCAGCAACATATTCTAATTCTATAGTAGACTGAGAGATGCATCCTTGCTTTTTGCTAATCCATGTGACAAGTCTATCACCCATAAAGAATGCTCCTCCAGTTGTGCTCTTTCGGTCATCAAGATTTTCAGCCCAATCAGCGTCGGTAAACACTTTTAGTTCAAATTTTCCTTCTCTTCTATACCATAAGCCAAATTCCTCAATATTCTTCAGATATCTTAGGATTCTTTTCACAGTAGTCATATGTGATTCCATAGGGTTATCAAAAGATCTAGCAACAATTCCTACTGCATGTGCAATATTTGGTCTAGTGTGTACAACATACATGAGTTTTCCAATCATTGATGTGTACAAAGTCTGATGTTTCTTGTTCTGATGTATTGTGTCCTTTCCTTGTTTCAATATCTCTCTTTTGACTATTCTTCTTCTTTGATGTATTTGTCTCTTGTCAGCAACTCTTCCTATGGATATGATCTCTCCCTATTGGAGTAATTTGATAATGGATAATCTTTCTTCTTTTTTTGAAGACTGTGATAATATGGATACTTTCTCTCCCTTTGACAACAATGCCAAACAAATATCTTACAGATATTAGACATTAATGTCAAGTGATCTTTTCTCTCCATCCACAATATATTCCTTGAATTTCCCTTATCCATTAGCGATACAACAATATGCTCTGATACCAATTGTTAGTAATAACTGAGGGGGGGGTGAATCAGTGGCTTAAAAAAAATTTCTTTATACTAACCATTGATCAAATAAACCTCATATTATTATGTCCCTTACAAGATGCATGCCATGAAATACTTATAATAATTAACTTTCTGTCGATTTTCCTTTTCTGACCTTATTCTCCTTAATTACCGATAAGCAGTAAAACTTATTTACCGACACTTAGTAAATATGCAGAGTATACTGATAAATCTAGAAATGCATATGTGAAATGTAAAATAGTAAAGTAATAAACCATACACACATAACACATGGATTTTAACATGGAAACCCTATTAAGGGAAAAAACGACTGGGACCAGTACCCCAAATTTTCACTCTTCTGAAGTGAGCCCTGTTAGGAGCCAACCTTGTTAAAGGTTACAAACACACTGTTAGGTGTGACCTTGTTAGAGGATTTTATACATAGAGGTTGTCA
>MU224053.1:1664054-1676161 GCA_018584345.1 Thuja plicata | reverse complement strand
CTGAGGGCCTTCATCACACACCTTTGCACTCCATGACTAGGGAGCTATGAGTCGATATTTGAGGCCTCATTCTTGAGCAACCTTGAATGGAATGATTCATAGAAGTGTGACACATTTTTAGCACACAGAATGATTCTAGAATGTATGTGACATTTGATAAGTCTGGTTGTAGGTTGGTAAGGGTAAGTTTGGTAGTTGCTAAAGGATCTCGGACATGGGCTTTATTTAAGTTGCATGCTTCTACTCTTTGTAATTCAGCTTTTGTAACTAGGACTGAAAATGCATGTATGTTGTCGCACCATAGATTGGATCACATTTATGAAAAAGGTCTTAAGACCATTCTAGATAAGAAACTAGTTGAGGGGATTTCTGATTATTCTAGGTTAGTAAGAGTGATTTTTGTGAGCACTATGTGTTTGGTAAAAAAAAATAGATCTTCATTTTCTAAAGGAGTTAATAAAGATAATAAAATTTTAGAGATTATTCATTCAAATGTATGTGGTCCAATGGATGTTGACTCTTTGAATAGATCTTAGTAATATGTTTCCTTCATTGATGATGTCTCAAGATATACTTGGATTTATTTTATGCATTCAAAATCTAAATTTTTCACTAAATGTAAGGAATTTAAGGCAACGGTTGAAAAGCAATAAGATTACAAGATAAAAGTATTGAAATCTGAAAATGGGTGTGAATATTTCTCTAGGTAATTTGATGAGTTTTGCAAACATACAGGAATTGTTAGTCAAAAGACTACACCTTACACTCCCCAACAAAATGGGGTAGCAAAAAGAATGAAGGTGTGTATATATAAAGTATACCTTCATGAAATTAGGTTGCAATCTATCAATTCTATGGAAAGAAAAGTCTAATTTAACTCAACGAATTGACAAAATAATATTTAGCATTCTATGGCCCTCTAACTAAGCATACTAATGAAGCTCTCAGCCTTAATCTCCATGTAATGTCCTCATTTTTGTCAGCATCTGAGTTTAAGAGATTAGCCTATTATTGTGATCCTCATAGGCTAATTATTGCGGATAGAGGATCTTTTGAGGCATAGACTTGGCTTGGGAGGGTCTTATCTTTCCCACAATTCAATGAGTTATAGGTTGGTCTTCATTTGGCTCAAATTGGACTTCATTTGAGCTTAGTTTTGGCGTGCTTACTATTTGTGGTAAGTCAGGTATTGATTGAGATGGACCCTTTCTATTTTTGGAAATTGCATTTGGCCACATGGAGAAATAATAGGTGTGACTCCTATTTCAGACGACATATTAAAATGCTGAGTATTTTAGGAGTTATTAAATTGTAGTGGCCAAATTATTATTAAATCATTAAATGGCTTATTATAAATTTATAAATTAACTTTATATTTTCACTTAAGTTGAGGGTTGAGTCATCATTGGAAGGGGCCATTTATTTAATTAATTATAAGCCTAAGTCACATTATTATAATGATACTTTATTATAATAATGTTTTTAAAGGAAGTTGCTAAAAAAGAGTTGTCTTGAGTGGAATTCATTTGGGAAACTTTTGTTAATGGGGGATTATAAATATGAGCTCATTTGATAAGAAAAGGCATTCGATTATTGATTAAACTTTTGACTTTGTGGCTCTGTGCCAGGATTTCTGAATTGTGCCCTTGCTGAAGTATAAGGGTTTCAAATCTACAACTGAATTATTGTAGATTCCATTCTGAAGGTTTGCTTGCAAATAATGCTGAAGTATAGCATTGTGCACTACGAATCTCTACTGTTGAATCTATGGCTAGGAGAGAGAATTTATACTGAGTTTCATTCATTATTGTTGGAGTTTGCTGAGAAGTCGATTACACACTGAAGGTGTAATTATTGTTGTTGAATCACCTTGTGTTGGTGAATCACACTGTTCTATTGGCATTGAAAGGGGTCTAAATGTGCGCGTTGAAGGTGACTGCATAGCTGTGTACCTACATTGTAAATACACATGGAGTTACAGCCAGCTATGAGCAACTAACAGGGATCCCAATTTTTGGTGCAATTAATACAACACTTGGCGTGGGAGAACATACAGGGCATGATCTTGAATGCAGGCTATTTCCTTTGGCATTGCATGGGGATTTTTATTTGTGGCGTCAACCTGTTGACTATAGCTTGCATTCAAGGACTTCCGCAATATAATAAAGACCATCATCACCTTGGATCGGTACGGTAGATGCATGGTATTTCTGCAATTTTGTTTGAAGTATTGTTTCTTTCCAAAACATCTGGTATTTGATGTCTACATTGAGACGTGAGAGAATTATCCTGAATGCTATGTGTTATTTGATACTTGGAAAATTACAAAAGTTAGAACTATTTGCTAAAATATTTATAGGAGTTGTTTTAATATTCAGAAATTAGAAAGTGTTACTTATTTGGGAAAAGTTGAAAAGATAGTCAATCTGAAATTTGTGTTTGAATAAATTCGTTAAATTTTTGAATTTCACCAAATAAGCATTTGAAATAATTGTGTATGGTTGGCTGAGGAATGTCAAATTGGATTTAAATATTTAAATCAAGGAGTTCTTGCTAGAAAGTGTTATATTTGTGCAAAAATAAATTGAATTATTAGCAGAGCCAAGTTGGGCTCATTATAGTGGTATCAGAGCGGTTTCCTGCCAGCCTGTAGGAATTTGGGCTCAGTTTAAGTGGTTCAAAATATTGTTAGTTTTTGCATTTAGTATTTCATTCAGTGATTTTTTATTCACTTTCATAACTCATGACAAGAGATTCATTCCGGGTAGACACTATACCCATAGAAGTCATACTTTACTGCCTTGGAATGGTGCATTTGATGGTGATGTAGTGACAATGGGAGCAAGAGCAGGCAATGATGTCATTGTACCAGTAGCTACTCCCATGTTAGATGAGCCATCTAGTGTGGTACTTAGCACAGTACTTTAGATGTTAAGGTGTGCATTTCTAATAGTACATATGATGTTGCAGTTCAAGAGTTTATACCATCTAAAGACACAATTTAGTTTCCTATAGAGGTCGTTGGTGATGATCAGAGTTCCAGTGAGGTATATATTATGGGGAGTGCATACTACTTCACATTTGTTCACCATGTTCAGGATTTGTATCGGGTGCAAAGTTGGTCTATGCCTAAGCTAGATTGTTTGCAAGATGATTGGGTAGATTTACTGGAGAAGAGTGTGTTGAGGTCTCCTACTAAGTTGTGTTCTAGTGATATTCTGATTTCTACAGTGCAGGTACTAGATACTATTTTACAAGTTATGTTGTTGGTCCCAATGATGTTATTGATATGCAGCTAGTTTAGTGATAGCAGGGATGTCACATGCTTCTACCTATGGGATCCAGGTGGAGGTTGGAGTTCAGTGTGTTATCAGATTGCTTGAGGAAAAGCAATCTTAGGGAGGGCGGACTGTAATGTCCTCATTTTTGTAAGCATCTGAGTTTAAGAGATTAGCCTATTATTGTTATCCTCATAGGCTAATTATTGCAGATAGAGGATCTTCTGAGGCACAGACTTGGCTTGGGAGGGTCTTGTCTTTCCCACAATTCAGTAAGTTATAGGTTGGTCTTTGTTTGGCTCAAATTGGACTTCATTTAAGCTTAGTTTTGGCGTGCTTACTATTTGTGGTAAGTCAAGTGTTGATTGAGATGGACCCTTTCTATTTTTGGAAATTGCATTTGGCCACATGGAGAAATAATAGGTGTGACTCCTATTTCAGATGACATATTAAAATGATGAGTATTTTTGGAGTTATTAAATTTTAGTGGCCAAATTATTATTAAATCATTAAATGGCTTATTATAAAGTTATAAATTAACTTTATAATTTCACTTAAGTTGAGGGTTGAGTCATCATTGGAAGGGGCCATTTTTTTAATTGATTATAAGCCTAAGTCACATTATTATAATGATACTTTATTATAATAATGTTTTTAAAGGAAGTTGCTAAAAAAGAGTTGTGTTGAGTGGAATTCATTTGGGAAACTTTTGTTAATGGGGGATTATAAATATGAGCCCATTGATAAGAAAAGGCATTTGATTATTGATTAAACTTTTGACTTTGTGGCTCTGTGCTGGGATTTTTAAATTGTGCCCTTGCTGAAGTATAAGGGTTTCAAATCTACAGCTGAAGTATTGTAGATTCCATTCTGAAGGTTTGCTTGCAAATAATGCTGAAGTATAGTATTGTGCACTACGACTCTCTACTGTTGAATCTATGGCTAGGAGAGAGAATTTATACTGAGTTTCATTTATTACTGTTGGAGTTTTCTGAGAAGTCGATTACACACTGAAGGTGTAATTATTGTTGTTGAATCACCTTGTGTTGGTGAATTGCACAGTTTTGTTGGCATTGAAAGGGGTCTAAATGTGTGTGTTGAAGGTGACTGCATAGTTGTGTGCCTACATTGTAAATACACATGGAGTTACAGCTAGCTATGAGAAACTAACAAGGATCCCAATTTTTGGTGCAATTAATACAATACTTGGCATGGGAGAACTTACAGGGCATGATCTTGAATGCAGGCTGTTTCCTTTGGCATTGCATGGGGATTTTTATTTGTGGTGTCAACCTGTTGATTTTTGCTTGCATGCAAGGACTTATACAATATAATAAAGACCATCATCACCTTGGATCGGTACGGTAGATGCATGGTATTTCTGCAATTTTGTTTGAAGTATTGTTTCTTTCCAAAACATCTGGTATTTGTTGTCTACATTGAGACATGAGAGAATTATCCTGAATGCTATGTGTTATTTGATACTTGGAAAATTACAAAATTCAAAACTATTTGCTAAAATCTTTACAGGAGTTGTTTTAATATTCAGAAATCAGAAAATGTTACTTATTTGGGAAAATTTGAAAAGATAGTCAATCTGAAATTTGTGTTTGAATGAATTTGTTAAATTTCTGAATTTCACCAAATAAGCATTTGAAATAATTGTGTATGGATGATTGAGGAATGTCAAATTGGATTTGAATATTTAAATCAAGGAGTTCTTGCTAGAAAGTGTTATATTTGTGCAAAAATAAATTGAATTATTAGCAGAGCTAGGTTGGGATCATTACACTCCATTAGTGACATTCCTAGAATGAGAATTGATGTATGATGATGCCTAATCTAGCTCTCAACTCTCAAATTTCTCTCAGATGATATGCTCTTGATAAAATTATCTATAGTATAGATGCATTTTCTCATGAATGTCTAGGATTAATAATGCTCTCAAAATGCTTGGTATTTATAGGATTTCCCAAGGGTAGCGGGTAGAGTTAAGTTGATCATGATCAAAGCTGGGTTGAGTTGAAGGCTTTCAAATGGTTTCAAATGGGGAGACCATTTAAATGGTGGTCTCAAAGGTTGGGACAAAGAGACAAATTGAGTGGTGAGGATTTTGAAGAGTTAAATGAGTGATCAAGATTGCAAAGTTTGGAGGGATCCATGTTCTTGCAATTCTTGATTCTCATTGGCTCTTTGAATTCTTGTCTCCTTTGTTGAAGGAAATTATGATTTAATCAATTCAATTAATTAATTAAATTATCCATGTAAGGGAATAGGTTGATTTGATTCTTGATTTAAACTATACAATTAATTGATTAAATCAATTATATAACTTTGATTTATCCCTTTTAGGCTTATATTTAATTAATTGATATATTTATTAATTGATCCTTTGATTTGATGTAATTTAGTCCCTTTTGATTGAATTAGTCCATTTGATTTGATAAAGTTGCCTTTTAATCTGATTAAATACACCTAACCAATTTTAGGTGTCTACAAATGCCCCTCTTTGAATTAATGTGCAAAGGGCATTGATTCAAAGAAAATCAATGTCCTGATTTGATTGACTGATTGATTGATATAATAAAATGTCTGATGCGATGAACCTGATTTGATAACTTGATACAAAATGAACTGACTGATGCAAAACCCTAATTTGATTGACGCCCCACTGATAAAGATTGAAAATTGTAATGCCCCAGGTGTGAATGATGTAGATTTGATTGATAAGACATTGCCCCTAATTTGAAAACAAAACTTGATATGAATCCTTGATCTTGATATGCTGCAGATATGATGCCCCCTTGGGAAATGAATCGAAATGATTTGGATGATTTGATTGAGTTTGGGAAATTTTGATTTGTTTCCCGATAAAATCAATTCGAAAATGCCCCGGTTATGAGAGAAGATGACAATAGATATGATTGAGAAAATGTTTTTGATGTTTTAGATAAGGTGATGATGTTTGGATATTACTTGATGTTAGTCAGAATCACTTGGTTGATGTTGTATTGATGTCAATCTGATAGGATAGGTAGGTTGATGGATTGATTTGATAAATGGATAATTCACTCTCAAGATCTAGAGAGACAAACAAATCGATGCGCTCAAGATGAGAAAATGGATGATAGGATAAATGATTAACATTAAATGATCAATTGGATGATTTGACTGATTGATATTTGATTTGATTGAAAAAATATTTTCCTTTGGAACATTAATGGTGTGAGGCTCATAGATATGGACATTTGATATGATTCAGGTGTAAATATAGATATAGGTGATGGACAAAATTAGGTTTCCCCTAGTTGATCAGATGATTATATTGCCCCTAGGTGAGCATATGCATAGTGATGATATCCTTGATGTAGCATTAATCATTTGATGGATCAGACATTTGATGATGTAACCATGATTAACTTCCACCCCCTTTTGGGAAAATCCCATAACAACTAAAATGAAAGATTAATCTATATGAATCCAACTAACTGTCACTTTTTCTTGCAAAAGAAATGCAAAAGGAGATATTTTCGTCATTAAGATTTTTGGAACCTAAAAAAGGTACAACCCTCACTGGTTAGATTTACAAACCATGAGAATATGAATACCACTTTCATCGGATTCAATGTTGCAAGTGGATGTTGGCATTAAGGTATGAGAGATCTAAATGTCCAAGGTATCCTTTTGCACAAACAGATAGGTATTAAATCCCTTCCATATGCACAATGTCCTTGATGACTCTTTGATGGTCATGTCTTTAGACAAAGTTGCATATTTTAATAAAACAACCGTAAAACAGTCACACATAAATCAAGAAAAATGGCATGCTTTCGTCATTGCTGATCTAGATGAACATCATTGATTGGCTAGACAGACATGACTTGAAAATTCAATACCTCGTCAAAACCTTAGTTTTATTATTGTTGTATCCATATTTCAAATAGAACTTCATCCATTTCAATCTTTTGGTTTTGTCAAATTTTAATCCTAATAACAATAAGTCAATGAAGGTTAAGGATTATGTTGGTGTCAAAATTGGATGAGAAATTGAACAATGATGTAAATCAAAGGTTCAAGTGTCTATTTGGTTGGTTTGATGCATTGATTCATGTGAATTGGTGCCTGCTTTGGTGAAATCCGCTGATTTGGATTAATGCCCCTAGTTGAAAAGAAATTGTTAAGCTTGGGAAAACTTCCAAAATATGATATTAAATCTCGATTTATGCAAGACATAGCTCAGAGACTTTATGCAAGATTTTTGAGTTTTTGAAAATTTTAATGTTTTTTGGATTTTTAGAGAATTTTTTTTATTTTTAAAGATTTTTTTATTTTTTATTTTATTTTTTAGAAATTACCAGCTCTCAAACAAGATCACATTGGTTTGTCCCCAATGTCTAGCAAGGTATAGGACATGACAGATGGATAAACAAGCTGATGTATCAGAAATGGATAAGCAATGATGGATGAAGCATTTGTAGTGAATGTAACTATGGGACCATCTCCTCAAGATTACCCAAGCTAAGAAAAAATGATATACCAATGTGAAGCATGTTTTGGATAAGCAATGAAAGCCAATGATGCAGTGCTAGATAGCATATAAGAAAACACAATGATGTCATGAAAGTGGGTGGTCCAAAAGAGCGGACGTGTCAAGAGGCTTTTGAGAACTTGTTTTACATTTTATGTCCTTCATTTCGATCAAGACCAAAGAGATCAATTTGTATATAATATGGATAAGATAACACAATCAGGATAAAGGAATGATGGGGTCTATGAGAGGATAGTTTGGGATTATGGAAAGACTGTCGAGGAATAATGAAGGTAGATTTGGGATAATCAATATCATGATAGGGTAACATGGATGCAACAAGTGAATAAGTGATGGAAAGGATAATGGATGTCCAGATACATGATGCTCATGGATATGTTCAACCTTTTCAAGATCAAAGGTGAGAGAAGGAATATGGATGCAAGTGAGATGAATGGTAGGAAAATGGAGGATAATGTGGATGAAACTTGTCCCCAAGTGTAGAGTGCAAGAGGGAGGAATTATGCATGATGCCTGTTTGCCAATTTTTCATCATGGTACTAGTCCAAGGAACCACAATAAGTGGTTTTCACCATAGGACGCATTTATTTATCTTTACTTTTGATACCAAGGCGGATGTTTACCAAGTTTTTACCAAGGCACTTGTTCTCTTTTTTTTTTTGTATTTTTCAATATTTCTCCAACATCTAGATCTTTGGACAATGCTCTTTTGAAAGATATTCTATAATAAATCATAGCTATGGCTAGGATTCTCAAAGATATTGATAAGGTGATGATAATGGACACATATGAAGGATAAGCGTAGATGGTGGTGAAGATTTTATGCAATAGATTAGATAAGAGGGATAGAAAGATGGAAAGTATGATGACATTATTTTGCCATTAGTATACTCAGAGAAAAAACATAGACAACAAGCATTACCGGCAGACAACAATCATCACCGGTGAACCACAAGAAGTACCGGTGAAATGCAAGCATACCTGATAGGACAAAGAATTTTGAGAAAAATGCTAAGTATAAATGTGACAAGCATCATCGACGACCACAAGCATCACCGATGAACACAAGCATTACCGGCGACATAGTTTTCAGAACTAACCTGACAAAAATAGAAAAGGCATACCCAACGACTAGTTCAAGAAGGCATACCGACGATCAATAAAACTGACCATCAGAAGCGACAGACAGATCAAGAACCTGTAAATTGTGGATCTGAGTTTTACACGATGATTAAAGCAATGTAATTTTATTTATAGAGTTTTATTTTATTTTAAATAATTATTAGATGGTCATGCAAGCTTTATGTAAATGCTTTAAATTATCCTAATGGATCTAAAAGCGTATCTAACTACAGATCAAGATCAAGTTGTATATCTTGGATCTAGAGTTAACTTGCGATGCATGAATCAAGAATTGAACCTAAGCTAGTATAAATAGATGTTCATACTCAATTGTGAGTATATGAATTCTTAATAATTGATAGCCATGAAGAGCATCTAAGGAGCAGAAGGTAGAATTCATGCAAAGATCAGAAACAAAACACATCAGTTATCAAGAACACACAGAAGCTACCGACGAGCAGATAAAGGTAATACTCAATCATGGAAGATGATTAATAGTATTTTTGGAGCTTTATAGGATCTGTTATTAGCAATTGAAGATTGCATTTTATCATCAGATCAAAGACCTATGTATTTGCATCTAACAAATGCATCACATCTAAAATCCTTTTGTAGAAAGTGGACTTAACCGTCCTTTGTAAATCTCTTAACAGAGTGCACACTTAACAGTGTTGTTGAAAGCTTCAAACGAAGTAGATCTTAACAGGTCTCTACTATAATACTCCTAACAGGGTAGGTCATCAGAAGTGACCAAAATTGTAAGCCTTAACCGACTCTTCTTATCTGCAGATAGTGAAGTTTGTGGGTAACAATCCCCACCGCAGTTTTTACTTCCTTAACAGGAGTTTTTTGCGATATCATATCTTGTGTCACATGTTATCTAATTTCATGAATGTTTCTATTATTGTTACATATCAAAAAGAATGTATGATATGATTTCATATGCATAAAGAAAGATGAACAGATAGATAAGTTAAATTACAAACTGATGACTAAGGGTTAATGGGCTAACCAAGAAAAGTTTTAGAGGTACTGATTCACCCCTCCCCTCTCAGTACAAATCATCTCAATATAATTCCAACAACGTAAGTGTTGGATAATGGATATGAGGATAAGAAGCATGTATGTCATGGATGGAAATGTTGGCAAGATAAAATTTGACACACACTTTGAAGGGTGGTGGAATGGTGGAGGAATAATGGATGAAGGAGGTAAGGATGTAGCTAAGATAGTGGATTTTGGGATATAGGAACCCAAAGTAGACTTGGAAGATGGAAAATGTTTAGAAGGAGATGGAATGGAACCCTTTGGAAGCTTGAATGTCAACTTTGATTTTTCTTTTGTGTAAATTTTTTTCAAAAGTGACTTGGGAATCCACATAAATGTTGATTTTTCCTTCTTTTGTGATGCTTTTGAATGCATTTCTTCAATGATGGATTTAGGAACCCACATTTTCTTTGATCTTTCTTTTTTCTTGGTGGACCTTTGTGGTCTCTTGGATATTTATTTTTGCTTTGTGGACCTTTGCGGCCTTTTGGATATTCTTTTTTTATTTTCATTCACATGTCGATTAGATTGGACATAGGGATCTTTACACACATGTGTATTCTTGGATTTTTTATTCTTATGTTGCACATCCAAATTGCTTCCAAAACACTTGGGAATTTTGGGTGAATAGGAATGATATGGAGGGTTAATATGGATTGGTGTTTGAACATTCTTCAAGTATGTGTGCCTTCGTTGATCTTGATACATGGTAGGGTAAGTGAATGGAGAGCTAGGGATGGTAGGCATGATTGATGGAGGAATATAAGGAACCAATATGGATGGAAGGGATGAAGACTTTAGCTTTGGGACATGGGAACCCAAAATACATTTGGAGGATGGTGAAGGTGTATGGTTGCATTTGAATGGAGGGAGATAAGGTGTAAAAGGGATTTCAACATCTTTGGAGTGAGATGCATTGCTGAGGTTCTCATCTTTAAGATTTATCTTTATACCAATAGGCTCATGAAGAACTTTCATAGGAGAAAATTTGATAGGATCAAGTGAGGTTTGAAGGGATTTATGATCATGCAAGGGATTTGGAAGAATGATGGTTTCTTGAGGTGAACATGGAGGAATATGACAAGGGGTTGATGGAATACTTTGATCTTAACAAGGATCTTTGGATGATGTAGAGAGGGTTTTTCTCTTGATTTTCAATATGTTCATTGGAAATGGTGGAAGGGATATCTTGATCTTGCTTGGGAAGTGGACAAGATATAGAGCTTGGAAGGACACTTTTTTCTTGACCTGGAAGGATATCAACTTGGAAGAAATGAAAGGGTGCAAGGGGATCATCGTTGAATTTTATGGATATGGGACTTTCATCAAATATGGGAGGAGATTGTATAGAATCTTGATCTTGATCTTTATTGATATTTTTTTCTTCAAACTTTGGATTATCCTCTTGACATGGATCCACTTATAAGGACAAGATATGAGTTTGGGTATGCACAAAGTATTCTTGAAGGAATGATGTAGGATCCTTTTGAATGGGTATAATGCATTGAAGCACATGAAGGTTTGGGGTCTAAGATATTTGAAGCATGGAAAAGATTTGTAGAAATATGTAAGTTAGCTTGGGTTTATTTTAGAGGTATCCCTTGAGGGTAGGCATAACTAGAATGAAAAGCATTAGGTTCTTTGTTCAATGGAGGTATTTTGGCTAGCTTTGCTGCTTTAAGAGATGAATGAATGGTTTAAGAAGTAGAGGCAATAAGAGAACCATTTCTAAACAAAGGTTCATGCATTAGATATTTCTTGAGAGTAGTATCTTTCTCTCCATTCTCTTGATCAAAGATAGGATGATCATGAAGTTGATCTTGATCAAATATGGGTTTGTTGTGCTTAAATGCTTCTTTTTTTTTTAAGATGAAGATATAGATGACTCGTGTTCATAGAGAAAAGGAAAGATTGATCTTAATGATGGATTGTTATATGATGTATCATTTTCTTTTTCCTTGTCCTTCTTTAAGGTTGATGTGCCATAATGTTGGAAATAATCAAGACTAACCAAGTTACTGAGAGGGGAGGGGTGAATCAGTAACTCTTAAAACTTTAAGTCATTTCTGCACTTGTATATATTTAACCATTCATTCATCTAATCTACTGCA
>MU224053.1:1628456-1645666 GCA_018584345.1 Thuja plicata | reverse complement strand
TATATATATTATTATATTGTTCAAATATATTGTAATTAAAATTTGTAAACAATATAATATAATATTAAATATAATAAATTAAATGATAGATAATTATATATTACGTAAAAAAGGGTCCTATAACACCAAATCAATTGAACCAATCAAAAAGAAATAAATAATTTATATCATTTATTTAATTCATAAATAAATATTTAAACATTAGAAATATTCTAATAACAAAAAATAAGAAAACTAATTCACTAATGTGCAAATGAATGCAATAGTATAGCCTATAGCAAGTACAATTAAACTTGATATGGAAAATATCTCCTATTTATCAATAGATAATAAACTGTTAATAAAAAACATCAAAATCTATTGCTGAGAAAAAGGCAATCCAGTCAACAAATCATTTTACTTTGGACTATCGTAGCATTCTACAATCTAAACCGTGGTTAGTGGAATTCTTTATGACAACACTAAATTCCCATTAGCTTTTTACTTCGACGGCTGTAATTGCAAATCTTTTGGATGCTCTGCTTGTAAAATCATTCGGTGAGTGTATCAGATCTCTCTACCTGGATTCTCTTTGTTTTGGTCCCTCATTTATTTTACCTTTTTCTGTTTTGGAACTTTTCTCTGTTCATATATCTCATTAAGATCTGGGTTTCAGATATAGATTTTGTCGATATGTTTGTGGGAGTTTTGACTGTCGGTTTTTAGTTGTCTGGAAATGATTAGATGGTATGAGGAAAAACTGTGGCAATTGGTTGGAGGGTAGACTAATAAGAATGGATATCAATACTGGGTGTCTTTTATGGTCGGGCCAGTGGGTTAATCATGAATTTTGTTATATACCGATTTTGGTCACATTGATTTGGGTGCAATGTCAAATGTCTGGTTGAATTTTCTCAATTGCTGTGATATAATGATGATGAAGATAGACACGGGTTGTTGATTTGAGGCCACTGTTAATCTAAATGTGAATTTAACATATGAGACAGTCCTTGATTTAATCAAGGGGATTTGTTTCCATTGATATAATATATTAATCAAATTTTGTACCCTTGGGTTTTGTCTCTCATAATCAATACCAAAGTAAATCGTAGTGATCCAGGTTCAGATTCCCTTCCTTCAATGAGGTAGGGCTATGAATCTGACAGATAGTTGTGATGTTGCAATAATGTGTTTGCATTCAAGCTGATCCAAATTAGCAACTCTTAAGATTGTTTAATTACCATATCTAAGTAAAAGATATATATGTAGTTTAATTATTATACGGGCACGTCAGAGGAATGGGAACTGTATCTGTTTTATATTTTCCTTTTAGGTCACTTTTTGGTTTTACATAATTGCATACATATAATATGTAAATGGGATCTGCATTTGCAGGTTTTGAGGAGAGACAGTTGTTGTGATGCGCAGACAGGCAGTGCCAAGCTCTGAATCACTGCTCACAAGAGCAGTGAACAAGGTCTTCAAATTTGTTCGCTTTGCAGAATTTGAAATACTTTTTGTGCTCTTCCTGCTGATTGTGTTCCTTATTTTCAAAGACATCGTGAGTTTTTAATAAGCTTCATTTCTTTTGGACCCATTAGCATATGAATTCCTGTTTATGAAACATATTTATTTTCTTTCAGGCAATACAAGGCATATGTATTTTTGAGAGGGCAATATTGTAAAGGGGTATTTTGATGTGTATTTCCAATTTATATATCAATGTAACTCATCTGTGGAGTACGATATAAGTTTTGACTTTTATGAATTTTTGTTGTTTCTAACTTTCAGCAGTGCATCCTCATACAATACCATTTTTTTAGCAATCAGCAGTGCATTAATGTCGACTCATGTTTCATTAGTTATTAATTACTAAAGATGGCTCTTGAAGATGATCTCCATGTTAAAGAGACAACTGCTTCTGGAAAAATGATATTATTTTATGGTTCTTATTCTTGTTTGTTGGTTTGTAATTGCTTTTAGATTATGTCACATACAGACTGAGAGTTCAAACCTAGGTTATAACTTATTGGTAATTTTTGGAGGGGAGATGGTCTATAAGAACCCTGAGACATTGGTTTTCCGTTATTTTTTGCAAGGGGGCTTTTGTGCTAAGTTGTTGGAAGTTTTGCCTTCACAGTTGTCACTGAGTTGTTTTAGTCTGCTTTAAGTCCGTTATCTTGTAAAACCGACGTTGTCTAGATTTTTTCTCTTATAGCTTATTGTCTAGGACTCTAGAGAGTATGGCATTCCCATGCCCTAGAATTGCAAGCCTTTTACTTGGTTCTCTGTCTCTTTTATGCTTAATTAGCTAGATTTCTTTGCAGTCTTTGGCTTCTGGACAATAGAAACTCTATAATGAAGATGGTTAGTGTGAGGATGATCTTGGTGGTCTTTTTCTACTATATGTAGTGTGACACACTATACAAGATAAAAATCTATTTCAGGAATTTAGCTTTGTGTAGGCAGTTTAGCACGCTTTTATTACTTGGTTTCTTGTAATTGGATCCCAGACCATAAAATGGACCGTTGTATGACTTTCACTTCTATGAAAAGTATGCTCTGATTTAAGTTGAAGCTTGCTTGCGCTAGTAATCCATGGCATTAAGACATATAACTGTTATTTATAGAAATCTTCTGTAAAAGGCTGCATATAATTGTTACTGATATGGTTTTCTTGAGAAATGACTGAATACAATTCAAGTTATTAATCACATGAATGACTCAGCTGTGGTATCTGCAGTATGCCAGATTTCAATGTGAGGAGTAGTTTTTAATACTTGGTGATCTGTAGATTCTCATCATCACCGTTGAATTGGTTTCATTTTAATATTGAGATGGCAACATTCTCAATTTTGTGATGGATGAAATCTTTATCATATATTCTGAGGATGGTGGGTTGCTATATTTTGCAGACCTCTAGGCCTGAGTACAATAAAATTCTTCTGAAGGATGGATGGAACTAGTCTTTTTCTATTCTAAGAGATGATTCTGGAGGTTTTAGATCAGATCTTCTATCTGTTATATACAATATCAGGTATGGTTGTACTAAATGTATATTCAATTCTGATAATTGTTTGTGGTTGTGTTCTTGTTCAAGACGTATGAAAATCTGATTTAATATTTGAATTATAAACATTGAACCTCTTTCTGTGTAGATCTTAGCACATGATCTTGTTCATGATTTTTATTTGTCATAATAGAAAATGTTTAGCTTTGGGAATATGATTGCTGTTTTGCAGCTCTTAGATATAATTCTTTGTCTTCTCAATTATATTCTAGTTTATGACTTGTAACCACTTCACTGAAAGTGAAAACATTTACATTGTGATGTTATATCTGTTCATAATTTTATTTACATTCTTCTTCAATTTTAACCTTTTTGAATCCTAAGGTTTTTTGACTTTTTGTTGAAACTCTTCTGTTCTATTTTGCAGGAGGAAAACTAGTCTAGTTATGAGGCACAAGGGTTGTGTTTCGGAGTAATGTTATGGTTGAAACAAGCTTAAACAATGCTTAATATTCAAGATTATATTTAATTTAGATTTTTCATGCTTTCTAGTAGAGCTGCTAAGTGGGATGGGGAAGTGTAGTATTGAGGGATTTGTCATCTTATGTATGAGATAAGAAATAAGCAGCAATATTATCAATCAGTATACTAGATTGTTGCTTCCCAGATGAGATACATTTATTTTGCTCTACTACACGTTTTCATTCTGCTTGGCTTGTTGCATGTTATTACAAAGAAGACTTCATTAAAGATCAAAGATGAAGATATCCAATTTTGTGAATAGAAGTTAGAGGAAATGATCTGAACACATGTTCAAAGGAGGAGGCTGTGCTTTCATTGGTGTATATCCAAGTATGCGCTAGACTTAGGTTCAATTGTTCTTCTTCTTCATTTTACTTCTCACCACCTTATTCTTAAGGGGGAATATTTATGTAAACAATATGCAGCTAGTCATGTAAGCTTAATTTTGTTTTCTTGTTTTGTCTTATACGATCCAAATCAAGGGTCAGACTCAGACATCCATTTGATGGTCATCCACCAAAGTTTTCTTTGTTTTTTTTTAAAATAAAGAGTGGGTATAGATGTGTGAATAGTCGTGTAGATAATTGATAGGATTAATACAAGCTTTTGGTAAACTTCCGAGCTTGCTGAAACAGGAGTCTATTTTTGGCAATGTGTGCTTGAATTTCTAGGATGAGAGATGAACTTTTGAGGATGAAAACATTTCATAAGTTTTTGGGGAGAGTAGTGGAAAGGCAGGGTGGACAGCTAGGCACACACATGCACATGCTTGTATGCATCCACACATGAATGCACCCATGCACACATGTACCCACGAATGTGCCCGCACTGGCATCCATACGTGCACACACACACACACACACACACTTGCCTGCATGTGCGCTCAAACCCACACATGTACACCTAATAACACAATTCACAGAAAATGGACAAAATTAAAAAATAAATACAACATTGAGAACACATGACACGACTGATAATTGATAAGTTATAACAAATAAACAATGCCTATTGTGAAATCATAAATGTTAATTTAAAATTAAAACCCTTTTGAGTTGTCAAAATATGTAACGTCTTACATGCGATATGGGACCTTAAATTGAAGATCTAGGTTGGAATTGGGATAGATAGAAGCCCCATGTTGGGAATTAAGTCCTCCTAAAATGTAGGCGATGATATTGACAAAGTTGAAAATGTTTCACTATTGAAATTGGAGAAAATGCCTGGTCATTGGCCAAGCTATGCCTTAAAATCTAATATGTGCGCTGCTTCTGTAAAGTAAAAAAGTATACACATGTTTCCGGTCAAAGAAAAAGTATGCACATGTCAATTGTGATTTTGAGGCACCACCGAGGATGATCAGCTGAAAATCCAACCTGCACTATTGCCTCATGAATTGTTTGGGAAAGCTGCTGCTGTATGATTAGTTC
Source organism: Thuja plicata (assembly GCA_018584345.1). Taxonomy (NCBI): domain Eukaryota; kingdom Viridiplantae; phylum Streptophyta; class Pinopsida; order Cupressales; family Cupressaceae; genus Thuja; species Thuja plicata. Next base: position 1,640,725 of record MU224053.1, on the reverse strand, counting down.
TCGCCATCTTTGCTACCCATTTTGAAAATTCTATTTACAAAAACAATTTGATTTTCTGGTAGGCAGGATATTAGCATGATCAATTGTTTTTCTTGTCCATAAAGATAAACAATTCTCAGCAATAGAAAGACAATATCCCAAGAAAGGAATATTTCATTCTTGCAGCTATAATTTTGTATAACATACTGCTATATAAATATCATGACATCCATCAATAATTCTCATGCTAACAAGTAGCTGGTTTTTTGCAGCATGTCAATTATGTGATGTTTTATTATGATTTGATTGCATAGTTTTTGAGTCAAACTCATTTATCCATTTTTCATGAATGGTGGTTTACAAGAACCCATCTCTCATGAGCTTGAATGGTCCACTTAGCTACATTGCATCTAGGTGATACTCAAGCATTCAGACTTTTTGAGAGGTCACCCATCCTAGTACTAGCTGGACTTAGGGTTGCCTAATCAAGGATCTCCCAAGATCAAGCTCACTTAGCTTGTTACTACATTTGCAAAACCTTGAGCAATTGTTTGCCTAACCTGCTTGTTGATGGGGTTTTTAGGCATGCCACCAACGCAGAATAAGAGTCCACCGAGGGTGAGTCCTATCCTCTCTTGAACAAGGATTCTCGAATGCTATTGAAACTAATCAAGTGAGAGATCCCCAAGGTTCCTAATCATCAAATCTTGACTGTGCTTGGTTATACTCAGTGGTTTGATGTGATTTTTTGGTTTTCACAAAGGGGACTTACACATTTGTTCCTTGGCAGCAAATACAATTCCTTCTCTCTCCAAGAGTTCCTAATCTAACTTCACTTTCTGGAAATAAATTGCAAAAGGATAAATGTTTCTTTCTGGAAATAAATTGCAAAAGGATAAAGGTTTAGAAGAGTTTCCTCCTATCTATTCCTAATGAAAGCCATAATGTTTGATAGCTATAGCTCCAAACTGGATATGCTTTGCCAGGCGATCTCAACTACATACAACCAGTGCTATCTTTTGGGTTATAAAAATATTTTTAAATCACTAAGCATTTGTTACACTCATATGCATGCAGAAATAACAAACAACTCAGCAATCGAACAAAATTTCATAAATAAGTTCAGACTAACCATGCACTGTAACCCACGTTAGCAAGCCACAAATGGTATGAACATGAGAAATACAACACATTCAAACAAAATAACAATCATGCATTTAACTAAAACTAAACTGAAATAAATTTGGAGAAGGTAGAACCATGCAACTCACAAAAGGCACAACTTATCATCATACCAATGAGAAGTCTGCACTCATTTTGGCAGCATAACGACAACAATTCTGAAAACCCTTCTTACAAAATGAGGAGAGGCTATGCCCTTTTATAGCTTTTACATTTCAAATCAATGGCCAGGATTAATCCCTCTTCAATGGCCAGGATTTACCATCTGGAAGCCTTCTAGGATTAAAAAAACTATCCTGCACCTACCTCCACTAGAGGACAAAATACCTGCACCAACATTCAATATAGGAGTAAATAGCTTCTTTTCTCAAGGAGAATAAGCCAAAATAGTATAGGAGATATTATTTGCCTTTTCCTCATTTCATTTGCCTCGACTTTTAGTAATTTTCATTCCCTTTTACAATAAAGTACATTTTCAATTATTTCCACTTAAAATATTTCATTCTTTGAGTGACATTCTCCTGATGTCTTCTGGAATCTCCAAAATTCTGAAAGTATCTCCTTGAGCTCACTCCATGTGTATATTTGTGCGTAGAGTGCTGACGTGCCCTTGTGGATGTTCTCTGCTCCAATGACCTTGTAGCTTCCTCTGATCTTTGAGAATCTTCATCTATTTGACATTCCTCATCCCTTTCCAAGGCATCTTCCTCATTCATATGTGAACACCTGCATGAAGGCAATACACAGCCATCACCTTTCATAGCTAAGAACATCAAATTCAATATCATTCATATATATTTCAGAGCATCGTACTCAAGGAATCATGTTAATGCAATGGATCATCCTTTGATAGGAAGATTAAGACAATTTCAGACCTTGGGATAGGCCATGACTCATTGTGTCGGGATTTTCATAAAATCCCAAATTACCATTGCTATTCATCACGCTTTGGACTTGGACTTCCACCTTGAAACGGATTTGGAACTCAAGCTTAGGATCTTGGACTTGGATTAGGGCCCTTAGAAATTGGAAACTCGGATTCTGAATTCTAAAAGTTTGATTGTGTGCCTTAGAACTGGAACTGGGAAACCTCGGACTTCTGTATTTGAAACCCTGAATCAGAATTTGGAATTCATGATCTCTGAGGTTCAAAATGGACACTATATTTGGAATTGGAAACTGGATTCAAAACTTGCAGCTTTCTGATTTTGGATTCTGGGATCAGGATTTTGATTCTGTAGAGGCAGACTTGGATCAGGAATTGGAAGTTTGATTTTTCAATTCACAACTTGGATTGCGCACCTCAGATTGGCACTCTGATTTTGAGGATTCAATTTTTTATTCAGGAACTTAGAGATTCCAACTGAGAATTCAGATTTCTGATTTTAGATCAGGAATTAGAATGGAATCATATCCTTCTGGTTTTTGGAATTTGAATCAGGAATTTGAAGTTCTGATTTGTTTTTTGCAATTTGGATTCTTGGAATTCCTGATTTCTGATTTTGGGAATCTTGGAATTGGATTTCCGATTTAGGGTTATGGTTATGAATCTATAAATCAGATTTTGGAATTCGCACTGCTGGTCATGATTCTGAAACTTGGATAGGATTTTGGAATGGAAATCAGAAATGAGATCCGGAAATTTGAACTTGAAAACTCGAATTTATGATCTTTGGAAATCTGATCTCAGACTTTGCAATTTGGAATCCTGGTTTAGGAGCTGAAAGTTTTCTGATTTCTGGTACTCACACTTGGAATATGTTTGAGGATTTGGCGCATGAATAAGAAATTTTGAAAATTTCCACTTTGTTAAGTATTCCCACCTCTAGGCACTTTGCGCATGAATTGAAAATTTTGAAAATTTCTGTTTTGTAAAGTATGCGCAACAGCAAGGATTTTTTGAAATTTCCATTTAGCAAAGAAACGCTCGAGATTGAAATTTTTTGAATTTCCATTTTGCAAAGAAATGGTCGAGATTGAGGAAATGGAAATTTCCGTTTTGAAAAGAAATGCGTGAGATTGAGGATTTTGGAAATTTATTTTGCAAAGAAATGCGCAAGATTGAGGATTTTGAAAATTTCCATTTTCAAAGAAATGCGTGAGATTCAAGATTTTGGAAATTTCCATTTTGCAAAGAAAGGCGCGAAGTTGAAGGTTTTGGAAATTTTCATTTTGCAAAGAAATGTGTGAGATTGAAGATTTCGGAAATTTCCATCATGCAAAGAAATGCGAGAGATTGAAGATTTTGGAAATTTCCATTTTGCAAAGAAATGTGCGAGATTGAAGATTTTGGAAATTTCCATTTTGAAAATAAATACTAAGTGCCCAAAAACATCTCTTTTGGAACTTTCAAATTTCCCTTATACCCCCACTTTTCATTTTGCAAAGAAATGTGTGAGATTGAAGATTTCGGAAGTTTCCATTATGCAAAGAAACGCGCGAGATTGAAGATTTTGGAATTTTCCATTTTGCAAAGAAATGTGTGAGATTGAAGATTTTGCAAATTTCCATTTTGAAAAGAAATTCCAAGTGCCCAAAAACATCTCTTTTGGAACTTTCAAATTTCCTTTATACCCCCACTTTTGCACTTTTTATGAAAATTTCCTCTTTTGAATGATAAGTGCACGAATTAGATGAAGTGGAAATTTCAACTTTGTAAAACAGACCCGCTTTTCACATTTTCTTTAATAAGCGCACAATAAATACTTTTTACAAATTTCGAAAATTGTGAAATAATGAAACTTCATTTTCCAAACTTTAGCGCATGGAAGCCTCACTAAAGAAATTTCGCACTTTAGTTTACTTATTTCGTGAATTTCAATTCCTTCCCCTTTTGCGTGTGAAGTATGGTTTAGGAAATTTCATTGTTTTGTGAAATTTCAAGCTCTTAGACTTTAGTGCACAAATAAACCTTTAAAAAATTTCACATTTCTTGTTTTCTTTTTCTTTGCTTAACAAAATTTCACTTTTACATGTTTTGGTGCGCGAAGACATACATAGGAAATTTCATGCTTTCACATTCTTGCGCATGAATTGACCATTTAGGGGATTTGGCACTTTTCATTTTTCTCTATTTAAGCGCACAAAAACATTAGTTAGGAAATTTTGAGTTTCTTTTGTGTTTTTGTGACATTTATTGTTTTTGGGTTTTAGCACATAAAATTATAGTCTAGGAAATTTTGAATTTCCTTATGTATTGTGAAATTTCCCATTTCTCTTACACTTTTAGTGCATGGAATAGGTCATTTGAGAAATTTCACCTTTATGAACATTTCAATTTTCCTCCTTTTAGAGCCCTTTTCACTTTTTAAAGGTATTTCATCATTTCTTACTTAATGAAATTTCCTCGTCTTCTTTAGCGCGTGAATACGTCATTTAAGAAATTTCAAGTTTCCTTGCCCTTGCATCTTAATCCTCTTTTGCTGCATTGTTAGAAAATGAGGTCATCGATTTTGGAGGTCCCACATTAGCTCAGGGTCTTAGTACTTCACTTCTTTCAATCCTAGAAGGGATCCTAGAATAAATCTTGGCCCAGTCTCTGCAACTTAAGGTCTTTCCAGATTTCAACACACAGAGGCAGAATGCAGACTTAAACCCAAAAACATTCCAAGCAAGGAATGACAGACACAGACAAGACTAAACTAACCTAAGGGCCTAGAAAAAGATTGGGATCCCTGTTTTCAACGAGGCATGAGTGCAAGGCACAACACTACTTTGCTCATTCATTAACAAGTAGGTAATTTTTTGTAGTATGCCAAACCATGTGATGCTTTACTAGGACTTATTGTATTGTTTTTGAGTCAAATTCATTGACCCATATTTTATGACTAGTAATTCACAAAAAACTGGTTTCTCATGTGCATGAATGATCCACTTAGCACTCATTGCATCTGGGTGATTCTCACAGGGTGGAGCATTGGGAGTTCTTAGGAAGTCATGTATCTTAGTACTACTTGGACTTGGGCACGCTAAACCATGGATTGCCCCAAGATCAAGTCCACTTAGCTTGCTACCACATTAGCACATCTTTTAGCAAGTTTTGTACCTAATGAACTATCATCATAGAGCTCCTTAGCTCATTCATTAACAACCCGGTTTTTTTGTAGAATGCAAAATTATGTAATGTTTTCCCAAGATTTAAATGTGTAATTTTTGATTCAAGCCCATTGACCCATATTTCATGAGTGGTGATTCACAGAACCCATCTCTCATGAGAATGGTCCACTTACTACTTACTGCATTTCACATGAGCAAAATGGTTTATGGAAATTACATGGATGTTTCCCATGGATGTTTCCTTTTGTTTAGTTTTTGGATTTGGGTAGAAATTCCACTTGTACTGTCATGTGAGAGTCAAGTGTTCTTTTCGGGTTGGGGTTTTTGTTTGTTGGGTGATCTTCTCCACTAGTGTTAAGAGCCAGCCATGTGATAGAATTGAGAGAGTTGTGGGCCCTCTCTTAGGGAATAAATCCAAAGTACACTGTGTCTTGGGGGCTGTGAGAACCTATTGGAGATGGGTATGCTCGGAAAGGAGGGATGTGTATGTGATTATACTTGCAGTGTGGTTATGCATATTTGGTATCAGACCTAGGTTTGCAAACACTAGGAACTCTGGGATTGTAAAGATGCATAAGTTGTTAATTTAAGATGGTCCCTACGTGTAGGCATACTCGTGCTCATGCCCTTTTAGGTGATGGAGCGAATTCATAGCCACCAAATTTGCAAGGGCTCCCATTTGAATCATTACTCCAGATTACACTGTTAGATCATGGGTCACAAATACTTTACGCTTTGCAATGATTGATTGATGCAGTACAAAATCTGTTTCCTTTCACAGAATCACAACTAATGTTCCTTTTGTAGTTCAGTTACAACACTCTTTTGATGAACATGCTTCCTTGCAAAGGAAGTGTAGTAGGAGTCCTTCACGTGGTATTGTAGAGCATAGAGATGATATGGTTGGGGAGTCAATGTATTAGATATCATCTAGAGCACCACAACATGACGTTGTTGAGACTCGGAGAGCACCTCGGGATGTAGGTGATCAGATTAAGGAGTTCAACTTCGACCACTTACTAATGTTGGATCCAACGATGGTTTTGAATTTGAGTCATGGCTTCTTAGTTTGGAGAGGTGCTTTGGGTTGCGATCCTATGAGAGCAATCTCAAGGCACGTTTTGCAGTTCATCCTCTTAGGGGCATGCAGCTAGTTGGTGATGTCAGGAGGAGAGGAAGAATCACTTGGAGTTGGAGACTGTGTCATGTGATATTATTTTAGAGCGATTCAAGGCTACGTATATATTAAAGCATTTCAAATAGAGGCGTATTTATGGTTTACGTGATCTTTAGTAGAGGAGACTTATCATGGCCCAATATTAGGGTGGTTTTTTGGAGTTATTACAATATGTTGTTTACATTAAGAATGAGAAGTTCGTTGTTAATTGTTTCATTAAGGGACCGATCAGGGTATAGCAGGTCCAATAATGATGGGCTGAACACACTGGAGAAGGCCCTTATTGCAGAAGGGATTCATAGTAAATCACAGGAAAACAATAATCATTCTAAAAATCAAGATCAGCCACAACAGAATTAAACTTTTGGCAGGCCAGCACTCCCTCAAAAGGGAGGACTCGACATAATTCCATGCTTCCTAAGCCACCTCATTGCAACAACATCAAGAGTAGAGATCTAGACCTCATAAATGGAGGACCCTCTAGAGCGTGGCAACCATAGGCCCAATAACTAGATTTAAGGTGTTTAATGAAGAGGAATGGGAATGGTAAATTCAAGGTTCTATAGAAACACAAACAATATCAAATTACCAAACGTTTTCTCTTCATCATTTATGCTGTTTGCTTATTCTTAGTGCCTAAGTAGTGTACTGAATTGAAGCATTGTGTCATGTAGGGACTACTTTGAAAGGAAGCAGAACGCAAGCACTTCAAGCCAAACACAAGAACTAGCTTAAATGGCTTCACTGATGAAAGAAGGGGATTGTCAAATGCATGGTCATGTAAACACACAGAAAATCACATTGCATTGCAAATGGATACCTGACTCAAAGAAATGTTTGGAACGACACAAACTAGATGTGTCCACAACAATGACCCATGTAGATGTTATGCTTTGATCTGCTCAAAGGTTTTGCTTTGGCATGTAATCTCATTTACTTTTTTTGTACCTAAAAGGAGCACCTACAGTAGGTACTTTGTGTCACAGAAGAACTACCTTTAAGGGTTCAAATGCAGCAAAATTGGGTTGCTAAATATGATGTCTTGTAAGAGCACAGTGAGGGTTGCCTTGTTGTGTTGTCCCTGATTAGGAGCTGGGTTGGCTCTCTCTTTGCAAATGTTTTTAGATAAATAATTTTTTTGAATAAATATAGTTATTGAATAATTTTGTAATCAACACTTTCGGCTGACCTGTTCTAGATGAATACTTTTGTTTTTGGTCGACTTGTCCAGCTGTACTAAATCAGTTTCCCTAACTGGGCCGACCTTTGCCACCTCACGTATATATACAGGTGTTATGGGAGGAAGAGGCATTGAGGAGTCTATTTGTCAAACACATTAAATGTATGCAGTGACATTTCAGACACAAACTTGGAGGCCACAAAATTGGTGGGATGGAACCCTTACCAATCGCTTGCTCATTACAATATTATATTCTTCTTCCATTCTCTGTACAACACCATTATAGAATCTAAGAGCTGAGTTGAGGACTTGCAGGACGAGCTCAGACCACACCCTAATTATTGAGTGCCTCTATTACTCAAGAGTCTGGAGCACTTCCAGGCACAAAGTCTTGGTAGGGCAGATCACCTGTGCAGCATAGCTGGAGTCTCATTTGCTGGTGTTTAAGACATAGCAAAGCAGACCTATCGGGTATATATAGGAGATCAGGGCTTGATTCAGAATTAAGACTGAGTGGATCCTACGATCATCTAAAGAGCTGTCCATCAGGTTCTTTTAGATTTGTATTATTAAGTTTGTAAACTTTGAATTCAATCTAAGGTCTGCTAGTGTTCAATCTGTAAGTGGTATTATACTGTTATTCAAACTCATGTATAAGGATTGCAAATTGAACTCGATTATGGATTTAAAGTTGGATATCCCTCAGTTACTGTTATTTAGCATAATATCTTCTAGATTTGTGAAATTTTTTGTTGGTATATTTCAGTGGTATCAGAGCTTGGCATTGTGACAGCCTGTGGATTAATGAGTGACAGAGGTCAGAGATACCAATGGGGTTAAAAGAAGAAGGCCATGGGTGATAGGGAAGAGGCAAATCTGCAAGAATTCATTAAGGAGATCAATGAGGTCCAGATCAATATGAGGGATACCATGATGGAGATGTTCAAACTGTTAAGGGGAATGAACTAAGTAAGTACTGGAAGACCTGTACAAAATGGAGTTGAAGAGAGCAGATCTAGTGGTGAGAAAGCTTTAGCAAATACGAGAACTTTTGGGGCCAAATTCCTGGAAAAAGAGAGTGCAGCAAGCAGTGAGGAAGAACAACCTGACCAGGCAGGTGAAATGACAAGGATTAATGATGAATACGTCGCTTTAAGCATTGTCAAACACAGAGAAATGACCTTTATAGAATTCTAGAGATGAAGACAAGGAGTGGGCATACGAGGAGAAGTTATGAAGAGAGGGAAGATATTCAACACTGTTTGGGAAAAATCACTATCCCAACCTTTGGATGGATTTGGTAGCTCCTCAATAAGGGGTTGGTTGCGAAAATCAGACACATTTTTCCTTGAATCCAATGCTTGATGAAGAGGCTATCAGATTTGCTACCTTGCATCTTGAAGGAGTGGCTCAGGAATGGTTGTATCATGGCATGGTAACTCAAGGGCATGACTCAATCATCACCTTGAAAGACTTCAGCCAAAGATTGATAGAAAGTTTTGATAGGAGGGATCCAAAAACTCATATAGGGATTTAGCACAGATGAAGGAAGAAGGTAAGGTGGAAGACTATGTAGCAGAATTTCAGAGCTTAGATGAACCCCTTAAATGTTTAGTAAGGGTATTTAATTCGAGCTCATTGCATGAAGCTATCAAAAGAGCTCTAAATTTTTAAGATTCAGTAACCAAGGACAGATTTAACTTCAAGTTTATTCTGTCAAAGAAACCTTTTCAAAAGAGCACAGGACCTCCAAAGCATTACCTCCTAACCCAAACCAAGTGGAGGTGTCTAAGAACGAACTGCGAAAAAACAAACTGTGCTTCACATGCAGAGAACCATGGCAACCAGGGCATAGGTGTTTGGGAAAGGGACAAATACACTACATTGAGGTAGTCTCCGATGAGGACAGAGAGGATGCAACATGGAAAGGTGTGGAAACCACTGGGCATCCAAATCTAAAGTTGCTTGAGGACAAGCAACATGTGGGATGGGCAGACTGTGATGTCCCCAATCAGGAGTTGGGTTGGCTCTCTTTTTTGCTAATGTTTTTAAATAAATAGAAAATATGAATAAATTTAATAATGAAATAATTTTTTTATCGGCACTTTAGGCTGACCTGTCCTAGATGAATAATTTTGTTTTAGGCCGACTTGTCCAGCTGTATTAACTATTTAGTTGGTTTCTGTGGCTGGGCCGACCTTTGCCAACTCAGTTATATATACAAATGTTATGGGAAAAGAGGCATCAAGGAGTTTATTTGTCAAACACATTAAACGAGTGCAGTGAACTTTCAGATGCAAACCTGAAGGTTAAAAAATTGGTGGACGGAATCTCTACCAATTGCTTGCTCAGAAAAATATCATATTCTTCCGCCATTTTCTGCACAGCACCATTATAGGGTCTAAGAACTGAGTTGAGGACTTGCAGGATGGGCTCAGGCCACACCCTAATCAGTGAGTTCCTCTATTGCACAAGAGTCAGGAGCACTTCCAGGTATGGAGTATTGGTAGGGCAGATCACCTATGCAGCATAGCTAGAGTCTCCTTTGCTGGTGTCTGAGTCATAGCAAAGCAGACCTATCAGGTATATGCAGAAGATCAAGGCTTGTTTCAGAATTAAGACAAGGTGTGGATCCTGTGATCATCTAAAGAGCTGTTTATCAGTTCCTTTCAGATTTGTATTATTAAATTTTTAATCTTTGAATTCAGTCTGAGGTCTGCTAATGTTCAATCTGTAATTGATCTTGATACTGTTATTCAATCTCATGTATAAGGATTGCAAATTAAACTCCATTATGCATTTAAAGTAATGTACCTCTGAGTTTCTGTTATTTAGCTAAGTTACTGGATGCGCACCTTGCTTGTGGGCTTCGGATCTGGATACATGCATCCGAGCACATCCACAACTCAGGATGCGCACCTTGTGCCCATCCGGACGGAGTGCATCTGGCGCGCGCCCGGGCGCATCCATGGGTCAGACACTTTTTTGTTACTTAAAAACTCATTAAAAAGTGCTTTTTGGCTCTCTTTTTGGTCAAAACCCTAAAACAGCCCTTTATGAGGCCAGTCAACCTAAAAACATGTCATTTTGTTTGCTCTTTTTCTCTCAACTCATTTTGTCTTCATTTTGGCATTTCAAAGGGCAGGTAGTTTTTTTTGAAGGGGATCGTTCGTGGACCTAAAATGACCCTTTATGAGGCCATAAAATGATGTGCGCCATAGAGTTCTGTGTTGTTTTGAAGTTCTTAATTTGGTCTTGGTGGCTGGGGCTTCACCTCTTGACCCTGCTTTGTATTTTTCCAGGACCTTGCGAGGGGTATTGCCCCTAGACCCCCGCAAGGGGCGCTGCCCCTCAACCCCGCTAGGGGTGCTGCTCCTTGACCCCAGTGGGGGCATTGCTCCCAAACCCCCATTTGATTTTTGAAGTACACTACTGTTTACCCGCTTGGGTAACCTAGTTTATGCATAGACGTTATAGGAATTACAAGTATATCAAATAGAGTCTTTATTGATCATCCGTACTGAAGTACATTTACAATAGCAACAAGATCATAATATCTTCAACTAGCAAGTACAATGTATATATAAACCCCGAAACGGTGCGATCAAACGTTGCCACCCATTCCCAACCGACGGAAGTAACTAACTGACGGTAGTAACTAAGTACCATCGGCGCATACCCAACTAAGTCCGATACACGGCTAACATCATCCCCCCTAAAGAAAAGTCGTCTCCGGACAACAACAAAATGTCCGGAATGGAACAACAAAATAGGAAGAATGAACTACCCAACCAAAATCAAGAAGTAGAAGTAGGGGGCTGAGGAAGCGTCCCTGAAGAGGAAGGGTGCCCCGCAACAGAAGAGGCCGGCTACACCAACTGAGAACGCAACTCGTACACCTGCACTGTTCGTGCCGCCAACTGTTGCTCTGTAACTGACTGAAGTTCAAGTGCGGATTTGACCATCACAGCGGCCTCCTGAAGGTCCTTCAGCTGCTCGTCAACTACCTGTTGGGACGCAACCAAACTAGCCTCCACAAGCTGTCTCTCAGAAGTAACTATAGCGAGTTGGTGCTCAAATGTTTCTGTCGCCTTCGCTAGTCGCCCCTCTAAGGCGAGGCGGGATGCCTTCTCTGCTTCCATCCCCTGTGTCCGTAGGGCTAAGTCTCGCTCTACGACTGCCAACCTGGCAGCCAGCTCCTCCTGAGCGCTCTCTGAAGCTACCAAGGCAATTTCCCTTCTAGCCGAGACGTAGTAACCCTCGCAGAACACCTGCAGCGGCGCCAAATGTAACTTTGAGTTTGCAATGTGTATTTGATGATGTTATTGTGTCTTTAAGGTTTATTCAATTAGCATTAAATATTTATCTTTGGTATTTGACATTGATCAATGATGAAGTATCATACTATCAAGTTATACAATTTCATATATTTCTTTAATTTTGGTGTGTACCTACAAACACACACGTACCCGAATGTACCCAAATACCAATTTGTTTTTGCCAGGGTTACCCGGGGACGCGTCCTTGGCCTAAATCCCCAAGTTTCCGAAACGGGGACGTCCCCGGGACTTGGGGACGGCTTGGGGACGTCCCCACGCCGTCCCCAAATTTCAAGGAAAAGTTGGAAATATCCCCGGGACTTGGGGACGGCTACCCAAAAATCTGGGGATGGCTGGGAGTCCCGGGGACGGCTAG
>MU224053.1:1613558-1627809 GCA_018584345.1 Thuja plicata | reverse complement strand
AAATGGCATTGAAATGTTACTATTTACTTTGAGTATTTACTAAATGGCATTGAAATGTTGTATGTTAAGGTTATATGATGTTTAAATGGCATGCATTGTCCATATTTTCATATGAATGTAATGTATAATTGCAAATTTCCTTATATATTTGAAAATTTCCCTATATTTACATAGCCGTCCCCTTTGCCGTCCCCCGCTGTCCCCAAAATCGGCAAAAAAATTTGCTGTCCCAGAAACCCGTTCCGCTGTCCCCTGCCGTCCCCGTCCCCGTCCCGGAAACTCGGGGTAACCTTGGTTTTTGCATGTACCGGGTTCTCGCACCTGTACCCGCACCTGTATTCGAACTGACAACTTAGTTATTTAGCATAATACCTTCCAGATTTGCAAATTTTTGTGTTGGTATATTTCACTTGCATTATTGTTGTAAACACTAGGAAAAACATAAGCGAGAGGTGTCCATAGTGATAATTCTCAAAGCAATGATATGTCAAAAACTCAAAAACCAACGTAATAGCAAGAGCCTAAATGCTGAAGAAAAGGTTTTGAGCAGTTCAAATCTGTGATAAGATTGTGGTGGAAGAGAAGAGGTTCTATATGCTTACCTTGGATTGATGATGACTTGGAAATAAGATTGTTCAATAGATATCCATGTGTAGATATGTGTTGAGTTCTAATTAAGTGAACACACACATCAACAAGTCATATTAAAGTTTAGTGGTAAGTACACAAACAAGGGCACACATCCACATGTTGTGCCCTCTTGCCTATATTCACATTCGCATGACCATGGTCTTATGCACATGTGTACAGACATGTATACACACTGGTAGATTCTTGAGTTTCTGGATCCTCACTGTATGTGCACCTTCATGTTAGTGTTAATCACTTTATTAGAGATTTTGTCAAAATGCTAGTCTTAAGACTATATTTTGGTTTCTCTGGTTAACTGGGTTCATTTTGAGTTTGAGGCCTTAGAATCTTTGATAGTCAATTAGAACCCACACCATATAAACCTCATTATAAATACTGTTATGTAACCTACACATTGAAATCAATGCAGGTATCACATGTTGATGAGTTTTTGGTCCACCTTTTGTCCGATTTGCCTTGCAATTATCAAATAAGAACATTTATTCACACCAGGTCATGAGTTGCATATTATGATTTGTAATAAGTACCTTGGTGTATGGTATGTTTATAGAGAACTCATTTTGTCAAATTCAGGTGTATTGATCATACATGCATATTTTACTGAAGATACATTAATCATGTATGTCTATGCTTGTTTATCTTGATATGCTAGTTGAATATTTTGTCATTGTTAGTCGAGGATTGTTTTTCAATCGTCCACTTGAGCATGATTTTTTTTGTCCTCTGCACATTGACTCTTTTTTCTTGGTCCTGTGACTTGTCTACATGCAATATTTTGTCTCTACTAGATTCTTATCTTCTATTTTGACTTCCTTAGTAAACCTTCTAGTTTTAATATATCTTTTGACTGGGAAATTGGTTTTGTGGAAGATGCAATTTCTAGCATTATATTTTGCATGATTTAAATTCTGTAATTTTCTTGTATCATTTTATACAACTTGGCATTTATCAAAAAAGAAGAAGAATATTCTCCTTTATATTTTTGTAGGTTTATGTCGTATTTATCTTGTATCTGGTATCCATAAGTTGTATTTAGCTGGTCTATGAATTCTTCTTCATATTGCTGGAAGTTGAAGGTTACTGAAGAGGTTAAGATTTTGTTTCAGGTTGTGTTTGATATCCGCTGATAACAGTTTATCTTTTGTGGAATGCTTGCTGGATAACACACTTTGTTTTCCAAGTTTTACTCGGTTGGTAAGTATTTAAGTCTGGATCATAGTTGGACTACCATACATATGATTTTGCTTATGCTTATTCCAAGCAATAAATATGTCAGTTCATGCTGATGAATTGCCTCTGGGGAGGTCAAAACTACTGAATGAGTCATGAGAAATATATATCTCCATTGATGATGTCTTAAATATAAAATTTAACTAGTAGTTCTTGATATTTTTTGTTGAGGTTCTAAAATTTGTAGCCTTTTATTTTTTTGCTTAGGATCTGGTTCTATGTCTGGACTACCTTGTTGTGGTGTAGGGACGAGATTGTGGACAACCTTACTGCAATGTGGTGATGAATCTTGATCCCACATTTTCAAATGTACCAGTTTTCAATAGTACACAACCTTGTTGACCAATGAGAATGCATCTTTTCTTTCAAATTCACTCAAATCTTGCACCTGGCTTAGTCTGCTGGGTACATCACACCAACAATTGGATATGGAAGCTCACTCAATTTGAACTCTTAGTATTTGTTCATGCTGTCATGTAACATGTCTCATAGGGATTCAAACCCGAATCTCCACTATTAAAGCCTCAATGATCTGAAATTTGATCTCATTGTATTTGACGACACCTTACAACCTTGCTAAATAACAATAAGATACTCTAAAACTTTTATATTCCATATTCCAATACTGAAATTTCTATGACTATGGGAATTTTCTATGACTATGGGTTATGAGGTGCCTTATTGCTAAATTGGGATGTGCACTGGTTCACTGTCACACAAATGCACCCTTTACTACTACATAACTATTTTTTTATGAGATTTTCACACCATTACTCCATTGCAAATGGGGACCCCCTCTTTTCACTTGGCAGTGTGAAGTTGTACTAGGTAGTCTTAGTTCATTGACAATTTTCAAGTCTCAGAGTCTAAGAGATGAGTTTGAGCAACTTCAGCTCGCTAGGGAGTCAAATCAGTTGGGTATATGAGTGAGAGCTGGGCCAAGCTAGGCAAGGATTTGAAATTGAAGTCAAGAGATTGGTGATGAAATGAATTGGCCAAAGTGTAAAAGGACGAAGTGAAGATGCAAAACAAGAAGAGATGAAGTTTTAACCTAAAGACATGCTGATTGTTGAAATTTGGTTGTCTGGAAAATTTTAAGATCTTCCAAAATTTGGAATCTCCATTATAACTCCTAGAGATCTAAAACCACTCTCAAACATCCTGACAACATATACATAAAATATAACTTAAAGGCAGGTTTGGGATTTGGTGAAGAGCTCGAGTACGAATGGTTACCTAGAGATTCTCAAGAATGTGATAGAGAATTATCATACTTAAATGTTATATATTATGTTTTGCTCTGCCACTTGAAGCCCTCAAGTCCGAATTGCCAAGATGTTCTTGTCCATGAAGCCTTCAATCCTGAAATGGACTTGATAAAATCTCAACCAATAAGTACCAAGTTTATGAAAAATCTTGCCCAACTTAAGATGTATTTCCAAATTTTACTTTAGGAGTTCGCCCAATGCCCAATGAATTTCTAAGTTTGATCATGTATTTCGCCCAATAGGGCATGAAAATTCGTAAATCCTTGCCCAATAGGGCTTGAATTTCCGACATTGACATATAGATCTCGTCTAATCCTTGGTAAAATTCTGATACGAGGCTATGAGATTCGCCCAACAAGGTCTTGAATTCTGAAAGTGATTGGTGATGTTTTGCCCAACTCAAGGTGTATTTCTGAAATCCTCCAAGAAGTTTGCCCAATGAGCAATGTATTTCCAAATTTCACTTAGTATCTTGCCCAAGAGAGTTTGTATTTTTGAAAATGTTGGGTTGTGTATTCTTGCCCAATGGCATAGGAATTCCAAAAATGATTATAGATTTGCACCATCAACCCTTGAACTCCAAAATTGCCTTGGTAAAGTTTGCCCAATAAACTTCAAATCTTATAAGCTATGAAGGTGGCACAATGTTTGCCCCATGGAGATGAAATCTTCGATTTGACTTCATGTAATTTTGCCCCAAGAACCTCAAGTTTCCGATTTGGCATGATGAAAGCTTTGCCCAATGGGTGGGAAATCTCCGAATTCTTCATATATGCATGGAATCCAAAAACTTCAAGATGCTTAGCCCAATGGAAGGTGTATTTGCGAAATGACCAGGCTTGTATCTCGCCCATTGCTCGACATAATTTCAAAATCTATTTGGTGATCTTGCCCAATGAGCATGGAAATCATTATGAATCTGTCCCAATGGTTGATGTAATTTCCATGTGTCGGCCTTGAGGAGTTGATTATTTCACGAGCATAAGATGAAATTTTATTAATAGGGCCATGAATTTAAGTCAGGCCAGCTAGCATTAGAGGGTAAAAAGGAAGAAAGTTTCAAAACATGTATTTCACTCAAATAGAGTAGGTCCAAGTAGAAGGGGTATGTCCCAAATCCAGAAACTTCAAGATGCTTACCCTAATGGAAGGTGTATTTGTGAAATGACCATGCTTGTATCTCACCCAATGCTCGCCGTAATTTCAAAATCCATTTGGTGATCTTGCCCAATGAGCATGGAAATTATTATGAATCTAGCCCAATGGTTGATGTAATTTCCATGTGTCAGCCTTGAGGAGTTGATTATTTCATGAGCATATGATGAAATTTTATTAATAGGGCCATGAATTTAAGTCAAGCCAGCTAGCATCAGAGGGTAAAAAGGAAGAAAGTTTCAAAACTTGTATTTCACTTAAAGAGAGTCGGCCCAAGTAGAAGGGGTATGTCCCTTGGCTTAGTTACCTATATAATAAAGGGACATCTTTTCAAATCACAAAACAATCACAAAGCAAGTAATTTGAATTACAAGCATAGCAAATCAAAATCAACTAAAAGCATAATAGATTAGAACCAATAACCCAATGAATTTCATAGCAGCAAACCAAGTTTGAAGAAGGTGTTGAAGAATAGTAGAAATTAGACCTCAAGTGTCACCCTATTACTTCAAAACAAGATTGGGAACCTCATAGTTTCCAAGAAAATCAGAGGCTAGGTGGTGCGAATTACAGATTTGGGAATAAAAAATTAGAATTTAGAGCCCAGGACATAGAAGGATTTAGACATTAATGCCTAGATATTGACATCAGCTTGTAAGGTAAGTGGTTGACAATTAAGGGGCTTGTCATCTCTTGAGCAATTCAAACTTGATAGGCTGTTAAATGAACTTAATGGTGAAATTTACATTCATGCATTGTCATTTGGTTCCTCATTTGCATTAGGGGATAAAAGATTGAAATCAAATTTTAAAATGAAATGAGAAAGTTCATATTTCTTAGGCAAGTTAATGAAAGTTGTTCATGACTAACGTGGAGATATCATGGTTTTGGATTTCATTTCTTGGCAATAAATTTCCACTCTAGAATAAATTTCAAAATTCAATATTTGATTAATGGTAATGCATGTAGGTAGAAGACATTAGATAACAAGACAAGGAACTTGAAGAAGGAAAGACAAGCCCGAGGAGAAGAATTTGGAAAATTCAAGAATTTAAGTGTCTACGAATGACAATATTTCGTCAAGGGGGTAAGAAGAGTATGCTTAGGACCGATGGTCAAGGTGGAAATGCAAAACTCAATGACAACATGAAGATGGAATCAAAGAATCAAGTCTATAAGGCAATTTTTTTTTATTGCAAACTTGAATTTATATGACATATTTATGAGCTTTACTTGGATTATTGCTTGCACATTGATATGCATCGATGACTGGTGTTAATGAAATGGTGATAGTTTGAATATCTTACATCTACCTTAGGAGACCACACTAGCTTGGTTGATATCGATGACTAAACTAAATCTAGTAGAGTTACAAAGACATTCGTTATCTTTTGCATTCTAGGATTTGATTAGATTTCTAAACCCTTTCTCTTTGTAGTTTGTTTGGTTGGAAATAGTTGATGTCCATTGAATGGACAACATAAGTCTCTTTGTGATTCCCAACATATCACATCATTACAACTAAGTGAAAGTTCACAATAAGAAGGAACCTTGAGGTTGTCTCATTTGATCACACAATCCATATACATCGTTTAGCATATGAGCATCCTTATTCAAGAGAGTTGGAGATTTGATGTTTCATTTGGAATATTAAGTATTCGGTTCTGCATGTTATAGTGGCATAAAAGTCACATAAACACTATCCTTTTGACACATTGCAGTTCTTTGTCATTGATATTATTTTATACTGTTTTTCTCTCACTGACATAGGAGTTTATGTTATAGGTTTGAATTTCTTATTTGGATAAAAAGATCATATCAATATTCTTAAGTTTATAAAAGACCCCAGTACATATGTCAGGATTTTTGAGCAATCTATCTGATCAACCATCTTTTGATCAAAGTTTAGGACTATAAGAAAATGAGTTATTTCTAATGAGTACCGACCTGTTGAAACTTTCAAGTGTTTTGGAAATTTGTACATAGTTGAAGTATGAACATGATTTCCTAGAGACCTGTTGAGCTCTCAATTTTCACCCTTTGTATTCCCAAAGCTATTTTTTGGATGGTTGTCTTACCTTGTTTGGTGCACTTTCTAGCCCGTAACTTTAATAAATCCCCTTCTCCAATTTCTCTTACTTGTTTTGTTGTCCAATCATTTTTATATTTGTGTAGATCTATGCTAACGATGGTCATATGTTTTTCTTACTTTCACTTTGGAATTTATTTTACAGGTTTAGAGTTCTTTGGTTGCTAAAAATATCATATTGAAATTCTAATTTTTGTATAAGAGCCCAAATACATATATCAAGATTTTCAAGCAATCTATCTAAGCAACCATTGCATGATCAATAGTGCAAACAAATGACTTATTCTTTTGATTTTCTGATTTATTGATTTCTTGAAATTTTGAATTTGATTCCAAAATTTGTACCTATTAGAAGTATAAGCATGATTTCTTGGAGAGTTGTTTAGCTTTCAATTTTTATCCTTTATATGGATGAAGCTGATTTCTTGGATGCATTTCTCAACTCTTTTTGTTGCGCTTTCTAGCCTATAACTCAAATAAATCCCTTTTGCTACACTTTCTTGTCTGTGTGGTCATACAACTATTTCTTTTGTTATGTATAATGCTTTCTTTCTTTTTTGGTTTGGTTGGAGTTTAGTTTAGTCTCTATGTTCAAGGTCTTTCTTTGAAATTGTTTTAGCTCTTTATGATTGTTAGGAATTAGTGTTTGCGTGGGCATGTTAGTTAAGTATATTGTATAAAATAAAGATTTGTAAATATTAAGTTGTTGAGAAACAACTTAACATTATAGTGTGTATTTGTAGGGATTTGAGAAGTTTAAACAACTCATTATATTTAGGAGAGTTGTTATATGAGGTACTTATAAAATAGGATATGGAAATCCTATAAATATGTTACTTGTATTTGAATGAAAGTAGATAGAAGCATCATATTATTTATTTTTAATTATTTTAGCTTCTATTCATCTCTGTCCCATATTTTCTTATATGGTATTAGATTAGGTTGATTGACAACTTTTTCCTGTTGAGATAGTCACTAGCTCCTAGAGGTCTTGATTGTCTAGCTGTGTAATTGTTTTGCACGGTGCATGCTTTTTGTCATGATTTCTCAAGTTTATGGTTGTCTTGATTAATATTGTGGTGCGGTCTCATCATTCTAAGGAGCTTGTAATTTTCTATGTTTGAGTTGATTAGGAATTGAATTCGTGGCTTGTTGTTAGCACGAGATACCTTCTATTGGTTGTTTGATTCTACGTCTTGTTGATTGGAACCTTCATTCGAGCGTGAGAAATCATTCTACATGTGAATAAGGTAGGGATGGATGCTTGATGATGTTCAAAGATTAGATTATTCATTTCTGGTTGATTCCTCCAAGAAAAGACAAGGTGATATGGCAATTGGAATTCCCTTGGCATAACCTCGAGATTGTTCAATGAATGATTAAAACAAGGAATTGATTCACATCCTCAAGTCGTGGTCTTCTACAAAAGTGTGTGGAGATTTTATGGACTTAGAAGCTTGAAAAGTCCCCTAATAGTCAATGAACAGTGACATTATTTGCTCTTGTGCATGTTCTGGAGTTTTTGCACTTATTCAAATTCGAAGGCACCACTTGTGTTTATTGCTTGCATAGCACGGTTGACATTTAGTAGCTCATGCACATAAAAGAATGGGGAAGTGCATGGTTGTACATATTATCTCCATGATAGCAACCAATCTCTGTTTTGTTGCTAGTGTTTTCGACAGAGTAGTGAAGGCAAATATTGTGAATGTAGGGGAGCCAAAGGAACGAGAGCTCTTGCCTCCCCCTCATAGACACAATAATTTATTCTAGAAGTAAGTGTCACCTCTCTCCAGTTAGCCCGATCCACCTATCAGTGTATAGGAGACATAACAACAATTATAGAGGCCATGCGTTATACAAGTTGGTGATAACCCATAGTAGAATTGCTTATATGTCGAATCTTTGCTTTCTCTTCACAATCGTTGGTGAGATCATCTGTGTTTGAATTCTGCATTCCAAAAATGTACGTGTGTAAATAAGGTTGGCATTTTAACTCTCATGGCATTTTCATTGAAGTGGTATAAACCATTAATAAAGCATTTTGCTACTGGTACATAAGTAGTATTAAAGTTGTTTAGAATAAGGGTTCTTTTATGAGTCATTATTATTGTGTCACCAAAAGTAGTCAATCAAAACAAAAAGTGGTTTTAATTTGTAGTGGCTATTTGATTAATTTGTAATATTTCTTTACAATCAAAGTCAATGCATTTTCAGTGGAAACCAACAATTTTGACATCATTTGATTAGCGGGGGTAGATATTTCCATCATGGAGAAAAATAACACATTGATAGAAAAATTTCAAGGTTCAGAGTTCCAAACATGGTAGATTAAGTTATAGTTAATCCTTTTTTTTGATTGGCAATAGTCGCTTTTGATGGGAGCTATGAACTAGTGAAGCCACAAATCTGGGGGACCTCATCCCCATTGACTCCAATCCCGCGAGCCCAGAAGCCTAGTAGGGACATTGAGCCTGAAAGGTGCAAGAACACACACCCATCGTGGGTCTGGCACAGGGACCATGAGCACTCCAAGCCCAACGAGGGTCTAACAGATGGAACAACGTTTATCTCCACCACCAACTTCTATCTCCATTTGCGATTCCTTCTGACTCCCGCGATCAAATATGTTCAAAGATGATTCATTCTGACTCCCATCTCGTTCGAACCATATATTTTATGCTGAACAACGATTCCTTCCGACTCCCGCGCCCAACATACTCCATCGTGTGATTCATGGGATTCGAACCATGCTCCTCCCTATCACAAGGGCTCCCAACAACCGCTGCGTTATGAGATCATGCTCAATTATAGTTGATCCTTATTGAAAAGGATATGTGGGATATAGCAAGTCGAGCAACAAAAATGTCAACTAATCCTAATGAAAGTGCAACGTGGACTATGAAGGATCAAAGAGCAATGCTTTTGATTGATCTTACATTTTTAGATGCATAACTCCACCACATTGACTTATCAAAGACTTCAAAGGAAGTACAAGAGAATTCAAATGCTTTGTTTGGATAAAAAATGTCAAGTGCAAAGATGGGCTTAAAGTAGAAATTGTTTGGGCTGGAAATGATGGAAGGTGACAACATTGTTCAACCATACAGTAAGTTTTGCTCCCTATTGAATCAACTAGTTGAGATAAAGGCTAAAGTAAATGATGACGATTCAAAAAATATTTGTTAAATAGCATGCCTCCTAGTTATGGAAACATTGTATTCACATTACATAAATTATATGGTACCCAAGAGGAAATAATATCTTCTTTGATTGACTCAGCTATAGAGGAAACTACAATGTATGGTAAAAATAATTCTAACCATTCCTCCAAATCTAGTTCTTCTACATCAAAGGGAAATCATTTATGCAAGAATAGAACTTTGTACTATTATTGCAAGAAGGGACACATTGTTATAAGTTGCACTCAACGAGCCGAGATCTTCTTAATGGAAATCTAAATACATATATAAGGCATTGGTTGTAGATGATGATGAAGAATGCCTTCATGAGGTGGCTACTAAAGACTCTCCACACGAAGATAGTGAGGAAGAATATGTTCTCTAATTCAAATGCACTAGTGGTGCAGGGCACCTCCTGCAGTTCCTATTTTAATGCTTGGTTGTTTGTAATAAGGTGAATCCCTTTGATCACCCTAGTGTGTGCATGTGTGGGTCTATTTTGTAAGGTGAAGGACCCTAAGGTAAGTTATAAACCTTATGGGTTCCTGAAACCATGTTAGACCAAGTCTAGTCTCTTTTGGTCATTTTAGTCCTTAGGTTGAATTTTATGTTTTAAGGCCTTAGTATAGGTTCTAGTCATGTTCTAGATCACTCCCACACCCTTGGAGGATAGTAGTGTTGGCATCTTGCTCAAAATAGCAACTTTGACAAATGTTGCTAAAGAGTTGTCTTTTTGCAAAATGTTGCTCGAGGAATGACAACTCAAATGGAAACGGCCACACCAACTTCTTGGAGCATCTGTAACGCCAAGAGGATGGTATTTGATGTCCTTATGCCTTCTAGGAAGGTTAGATGTTAATGTGTACGGAGTTTGATATTTAGAGAAGGAAATAGAAGAGTTTTTTGAGTTATTTGGAGTGTGTACGGCTTGGTACAGATTCATTTTGTGGATCCAGTTGCAGAACTTTGTGATGCTTTGAGTTATTTCAACATTCCAGTTGGTTTCATTTACTTTTGTAAAGTTTCATAGGAGTTAGAGATTTTTGTTTACTCACTATCTGAGAATCCCTAGTTTACTGGGTCTGCTCCAAAGATGTGATCTTAACTTGGGATTTATCCAGTGGATTTGCTCGGCCACTTGGGAAATACAAGTTAGGATCATGCTTTTTAAGATTCCTAAAGCTCAGAAGCTCAATGTTGGTTCTATGATTTTTGAGACAAAGCCCTAGGCTAATTATCTCTATGTAATTAGCCTGGTTCTTAGGTACAGTCACATGCATGTGAACTATATGGTTGGGAGGATCGAACCAATGGTGGATCTAGGTCATTTTGGTGTAGAGGAAACTATCGAAGCCCTTGTGTTCATTGTGCGAACCCACCTTAGACCACTTTCTTATTAATCCAAGCCTAATCTAGCTAATTAGGCCCGTGAGCTTTGCAAGAGTTTAGTGGTGCATGAGTAGAATGAAGTGCTAAGGCTTTGAGGGGTTTCAAAACTCCATAAAGGGTATCTAGAATCCAAATCAGATCAGTCAGATCCTTCTGTGATAGAAAGTTATACCCAAAAAACCCTCTAGATAGGGCTACAAGATAATCTAGACCAGTTAGAGTTTGACTAACCTTGGGTCTATAGAACTGAATCAAATGGTGGATTCTCAACCCTTGGGGTCTAAGTAAAGTCTGCCATCCCTTAAATTGGTTGATTAAAGCCTCTGGTGAAGAGTTCCACTCTTGGGCTTGATTTAGGGAAAGTGTCCCTAAAAGGTAAAATTGTAGAGATTTGTGTCTTGGTTTGGGAAGCCAAGTGGTGATAAAAAGAGTGAGTTGGCCTCTTGGACAAGTGACTATACACCCTAAGAAGGTAAGTGTGGGATTGGGGTACTTGAATAAGCAGTTTGAGACAACTATAAGATGTTGGAGCCTGCTAAAGTCTTCTTGCAGTGCACTCTGCATCAGGTCGTATCAGAGCCTGCTAAGATCTTGGAAGAAGTAAAGAATGGGTGACATAACAGAAGATCCTCCAGGAGAGGAAGTTCCTACTAGAATCACTAATGTGGAATTGGCTAAAACTGTCAGAGAACAAGTAGCCAAGAACAAGAAGATAGAGGAAGAGATAAAGAAGTTGAAGGACCTCCAAACAGAGGAGGAGGGAGAAGATTCTGAAGAAGAAGAAGAAGACACAAAGTAGGATGAAATGAAGAACATACCTGCAGAGCAAGCTAAATTTCTTGAAGCTCTTGAGAGAGTTGGAAGGAGAGATAAAAAATCAGACACTCCCATGTTTTGTGGGAAAATGGACCTTGAAGAATGTATGGATTGGATAGAAGCTTTGGAGAATTACTTTGAGTGTGACAATGTCTTTGAAAATCAGAGGGTCAAGGTGGAAAAATCCAAAATGAAAGGCCCTGCATTAAGTTGGTGGAATTTTCTACAAAATGAAAGGATTGAGGAAGAGAAGAACCATATCTCAACATGGAAAAGGATGTTGGTAGAAATCAAGAAACATTTTGTATGAGAGGACTATGAGATCACCTCCATAAAAAGTTGCAAAATCTAAGGCAAAAGACCTGATGTGAGTGGGTACACTGAAGAATTTCACAGAATGACCTTGAAGGCCAAAGTCCCGGAGAGTGAGAAACACAAGCTTGCAAGGTACCTAAATGGACTGAAGTATAGCATTCAAGATGAAATGAGTTTATTCAATCCTGAATCAATACATAAGTGCTTTCAAATGACATTGAAAATTGAAGAAAAATAGAAGAAGAGAGGAGAACAAAATAACAGAGGTAGAGGGAGTAATTTTAGAGGCAGAGGTAGGTTCAATGGCAGAGGTCCATTTCAAAGAAGTCAAGGAGAGTTTAATAACCATGAGTCAGAAGGAGAACACAATAACAAAGGCAACTTCAGAGGTAGGAGACCAAACAATAGAGGGATATTTGGTGGAAGAGGACCTAGTGTCTTTACTGTAATCCAATTGGACACCAGTCCTTTAGATGCCCTGAGAAGAATGACACCATCAGACAAGGAGGGGATAGAAGAGTACAACTCACCCAAGAAGATGATAGTCAAAGTGTGTCCTCCTATCACTCCGCAACTTCAAGGCCTGCAAACCCAGAACAAGGAAAATTCCTTATGATGCAAAGGATACTCCTAAGAGCACCTACTATTGCAGAACCACTTGAGAGGAAGTCATTATTCAGAACAAGCTGCAAGGTGAATAACAAGGTATGCAAAGTTATAGTTGACTCTAGATCCACTGATAATATTGCATCTAGGGAATTAGTTACTAAGTTAAAGTTGCATGTAATCCCTCATCCTTTCCCTTACAAAGCTTCTTGGTTGACAAAAGAGAAACAAACCATCATCAATGAGCAAGTTTGGGTAGATTTCAAGATAGGGGAGTATACAGACAGAGTTCTATGTGATATCACAAAGATGGATGCATGTCATTTGTTATTAGGTAGACCTTGGAAATTTGATGTAGATGCCAAGCATCATGGAAAGTCTAATGTATATACTATAGTTAAGGATGGTGTTGAGTATGTGATGAATCCACTCCCTGGCAGTGAGAAAGAAAACTATGTTACTACTAGTGTCTTGCATGTAGGAAATAAAGAATTCATGAAGGTGCTAAAAGGAAAAGATACACCTTGTTATGTATTAGTAGTAAGGCCTAAAAAGACACCAGTGAAAGAGCCAAAGGTCAAGGCCCCCACTAGGGATGTAGGCCCCAAAGAGG
This sequence comes from Thuja plicata, assembly GCA_018584345.1. Classification (NCBI taxonomy): domain Eukaryota; kingdom Viridiplantae; phylum Streptophyta; class Pinopsida; order Cupressales; family Cupressaceae; genus Thuja; species Thuja plicata. The sequence continues at coordinate 1,614,495 of MU224053.1, read as the reverse complement.
TCAAAGCACTGTTAGACTAGTATAAGGGTATCATAGCTGAAAATACACCAGGGTCTTTGCCACCTGAAAGAGAAGTGAGTCATTGTATAGACTTCATACCAGGGGCCACTCTTCCAAACAAAGTAGCATACAAGATGACCTGCGAACAAAATCTAGAGATAGAAAGGCAAATTGAAGAATTATTGTCAAAAGGTCTCATTAGGAAAAGTGTGAGTCCTTGTACAGTCCTTGCAGTCCTAGCACCCAAGAAAGAAGGCATATGGAGACTATGTATGAATTCTAGGGAAATCAATAGGATAACCATCAGATATAGGTTTCTTATGCCTAGAATAAAGGATTTGATGGACTGTTTAGGGGGTGCAAGCTATTACTCCAAGATAGATCTCAAGAGTGGTTACCATCATATAAGAATCAGAGGTGGAGATGAATGGAAGACAACATTCAAGACCACAAAAAGACTCTATGAATGGCTTGTGATTGTTAAGATTGCTAAACTGCAATACAACCAAGATCACCTGCATGCAAAGACTATTACGAGACAGAAGCAAAAGACAGAAGATAGAAGGATCCAGAAAGCTATGGCGGCCGATAGGCCAGAGACAGGAAAACCATGTTGACAGAAATGATTTCTATATTCAACAATAATGATTTACAAAACTATCTCCTTATGAATTACAAAGCGGTCAATCCTTATAAAGGATACCGAAACTCTAAAAGGGAAACTACAAGAAATAGAAACTGCCTAAGGTTAGCTGAAGCAAACTAGAGTGAATAGGGAAGTTACTAATTAGATCATAATGATTTAAATTAGTAACCCTGATAGACTATTACTCTAACACCCCCCCTTAAGATAAGCTTAGGGAGAAGCCAAACCTAGGAAACTACTGCAGAAAGCAGGAAAGATGGGTCCCGACAACTAGGCCTGATCAGGTACCCA
>MU224053.1:1542340-1606442 GCA_018584345.1 Thuja plicata | reverse complement strand
CTCATTAGTTTGATTATCTTCCTCTTTATTCAAATTTGTTGAATCTTTAGAGGGAACTTCATCTTGTTGTAAAGATGTGTCATCAGTGCATACCTCCTTTGTCTCTTCAGTGCTTACAAATGCTTTTCCAACTTTGTCCATATCATTGTCAGAAGCGGTCATGGATATCTTGATATCATCAATCACTATAGTATCTCCTGAATCTTTTACTGTATCAGAAGCTATTGAAACTGAGGGCACTGAAACTTGTGGTCCTGTTTTAGGTGCATTTTGAATCACTGGTTCTGTAACCTGGTTGGGAGGAACTGGAGTTACCTTTTCTGTAGGAGCCGTTGAAGGATACATATGTCTATCTAGAAATACTTGCTCAAAAGCTTTCTGAGTCTCTTCACCAACCAAATCATACTCTTTATTCATGATATGAAGTGTTCTAGTTTTGGTTCTGAGATGAGGTTTAACTAAGTCCAATAGTATAGCTTTCTCATCATGCGAGTAGATAGGGAGAAGACTATCTAATGTTTCTTCTCTTATCCTCATATCCTCTTCAATTGCTTGCCTTTTTAATATGTCCAGTATGTTCCATAGTTTATCTGGTATAACTGTCTTGAGTTCCAATACTGACTTCTTGAACTTAATCATATGAGATATAATCATGGAATGAATTTCTAATTTGTCTATCTCTTGATACTTATCATAGACATTCTTGATAGATTCTAGTCTGCCTTCATTAAAAATTCTATTCTTTAGTATTGTTAGACTGGGCCTGAATCCTACCTCAGGAGGGGCTTGTGTGTTCTTTACCTTGCTCCTTGTGGTCCTTTAGGATGGATGACTTGTAGGAACTTGCTTCTTCCTTCTAGTCAACTTGCTGGGTACAAAAGGTGGAGAAGATTCTAGATCAATGGTGGTTGATGGCGCAGATGTGTCTTCATTTGATTTCTTCTTCTCTTTCTTGGGCATATCATCAGAATTTTCTATTTTCACTATTGTAGGAGTTTTCTCAAGTTTTTTGGCAATCTTAGCTTCTCTAGCTCTGTCTAGGTCTTCTTGTGTAACCCCATGAACTTTTAGGATATTTGAGGTAATCCTTGATGCCTTCCTTTTTTTTTCAGCACTGTATAAGACATAATCAACTTGATTTGTCTTTTCTCTGTAAGTACCCCATCTAGGTTCATTGGGATCCTTGGGCACAGATAGGAGGACTTGTGCATAACCTTCCAAAGCATGTTCTTCAACTTCATAACCGAGAGGGTGAATCCATTTTCTTCTAGGCTCAACTGCCTCCATGCAAGTACAGTCAGTCTCCACCATGAAGCATATGGTGTCTTTGTATTTCTCAACTGTCTTCTCAGATATCCTGAACCTCTTTTGCATCTTGATCCTAAATGTTTTGATATCCATGTCCATAGAGTCCTTCACGCTGCTCTCTGATGTAGCCTTGAGTGATATCTAGGACATAGTAGGTTTACTCTTATCTAGGTAAAGATTGACAACTTTACCTACTATGTGGAAGTATAGATAGATGATTAATGAGCCAAACCTAAATATCTTTCTCTTGTCATGCTTAATAGCTTGAATGTTCTCAATCAGATGCGTGCGCAATAGTTCACATAGATTGTACTGAGTGTTATCTCTCACCATCCTTATTGCTGCTAGAATTGTTGTCGCGGACACACTATTCAATCTACTTGCATAAAGAAACTTGTATCCAAGTATCATAGTGAGTAGTTTGATATCATCCTCCTTAATAGGATCAACTGTCATACCGCGCCTATCACTTATTGATAAACATGTTTGTTCAACCTACTTCTTAACATCTTTACCAGTAGGAAGAACTGGTCCAGTTTTGGAAAGTCCAGTCATTTCATGAATTAGGTCTGTAGTGATGCGGATAGGAACCTCACCAATCCAATATAGGTCATCATGTATCCTGCTCAATAAGATTTTCACCCATTCTGGCTTGTAAAACTCATGCGCATTAGAGTACTCAAAGATAGGATTATCAGTGAGATGCGCGTATTCATCCTTGAATGAATAATCTAGTTTCATCATTGAGGCCATGAGAGTAGCAATATTGTTATCTCCAACCGTTTCCTTTTTACAATATATGTACGCACGAATGTCTTCTACATGACCGACTCCAAGCGGAGTCTTAGAAAATGCTCCTTCTACATCATCTAGTATGGACTTGGAGGGATGCTTCTTAAACACAAATCTTTTCCTTTCAGTAATGTCAAATACAACTGGAGTGGCCATACTTGTTGTTCGGATAAAGAGGGTTTCATGACGATTCAAAATGATGCAACTGCTAGGGTTCCATTTCAACTTGCAATCTATTCACAAATTGATCAAATTGATACCTTTGAATGCTTTGATGCTTAGTGCTCCTATGCTCTGCAAATTTTATGATCTCAGATGTAAACAATGAGAATAATCAATCAATCCACCGATTTATATAAAGTTTTTCTGCATTTAATGCCGTAAGTGCTTTCACTGAGACTTTCAAACTTTATTCAGAATGTAGTATAGACAATGCGTGAATACATACTGCATTCTTTTGTTATCACTGACATGAATACAAAGGCGCATACTCAAAGATGAGTATACCATCCACGCAGGGGTTCAGAGCTATAATAGCTCCCCCTAAGACCATGAGGGTCAACTATCTAGAAGTAGAAGGTGCGTCCACTGAAGATGCATCTTCTACCTTGTTCTCTTCATTATCCTTCTTTACTTTAATCCATATTTTATCTGAATTAGCTTTAGCTTGCACAAACTTAACTTCTCCCGATTCTTCAAATAGAGACTTTGTAGGATTCTCTTGACCTTGTGTTCTTGACCTGCAGAACCTTGAGATGTGTCCAACTTTTCCACATGAGTGACAGATGATAGGAGGTCTGATGTTATTCTTCATCATGCTGCATTGTTTAGCTGTGTGTCCATTGTAATTACATATCTGACATGTAATATTCTGTAAGTTTCTTTGATGTTGATTTCTCTGATTATATTGAGTTTGATTCATTTGGTTCAGTTGTGACTGATTTCTTTGATTTGTCCTGCAATGAATAGCCCTATGACCAAACTTGTTACATAAGTAACAATAACCATTAAAAGGTCTTACTTCTTTACAATCTCTTGCCAAGTGTCCATGCTTGTTACAAGCATAACAAGCTCTGTTAACTTGCTTGAGTTCATCTTTAGGTGGTTCAGTTTCTTTCCTTGCTTCTGTGGATGCTTCTTGTGCTTTCTTTGTTTCTTGTATTGAGTTGATTTTAGTTTGAGCTATACTGTATCCCATACCAGTGGTATCACCTTTAAGTTTTTGTGCATAAAGCTATGATTGAATTAGATTATAACTTGTGTGTAGTTTATCAATCTTGTCTTTTGCTCCTGATAATTCAGATTCAATCTTATTCTTGATATTTTCCAATTCTAAGATTTTCATATTAGCTTGCATGAGTTCTTCATCTAACTGTTTATTTTCTTTGTTCTTATCTTCAATAGCTATTAGGCTATCAATTAACTGATCATTCAATTCTTCTATCTTATCCTTTAATGATAAATTTTATTCATTTAGTTTTTTGACCATTTTACCCAAATCATTTGTAGAGCAATCTTTCAAATCTTTTCTTAACTTTTTGATAAGCATTTGTGAGCCATCAACTTTTAGTTTAAGTTCCTCATTTTCTTTCTCAGATCTGTCTAGTTCTTCAAGGGCTGCTTCAAGATTCTTTTTCATATGTTTTGCTTCTTCTGAATCCATGATCTCCTGAAGTGGTTAAACTTTCTTTCAGAAGACCAGAGCTCTGATACCAATTGTTGGAAACACTGAGAGTGGGGGGGGGGGGGGGGGGNGGTGGGTGAATTAGTGTTTAACTATTCATTATATTTCAAAAACTTTAAACATAAATCAAATGTATATCAATTGGAGCTTAACACAAGAACACAACATATGATATGATTACGGGGAAACCTTGATTAGAGGAAAACCCGGTGGGAATTAGTACCCACAAATATTGCACTATTATAATGACCCTGTTAAAGTTCATTTTCCCTGTTAGGAGCAGTCTTTACAATGCAAGTACAAAGACCTGGTTAAAGGCCTGACCCTGCTAGGAGTCTTTACAAACAACCTTGTTAGGGGTGATGACTCACTGTCCAAGAGCTCACTGCTCAATGAGAAAGAAGGCTACAATCTCCTGAGAATAGATATGCACTATATCCAAAAGTGAACTGCTGTATATGATACAAATGTATGAACAGTTCCGGTTATGCGCTTAAGCTCTTATCTTCTTTAAGGGCTCTTTCTCATACTGACATCTTTATACTGTTCTTTTATATCTCTGCTCTGCATCTTTTTTTTCAATACTTGTAATATACCTTTACATTGCATATATCTGTTTATGCCTCAATAGACACGACTATAAACAAGACCTTAGTCGGCCCCAAAACAACATTCACAATGCTTCCAAACAAATTGGCTTAAGCGTGTTTACAATAATGTTTAATACATTATTACAAACTAATTACAATAGGCACTTAGCCTTTACACAACAAAAGATTACACGCTAATAAAAAACCTGAAGTCGGCTTCATACTCTGTATTCTGAACTGCTAGTGTACTTGTTCTTTCTGTAACTTATCTGTACTGACATTTCATACCATGCGTGTATAGGGTAAGCATAAAAACATATCATAAAGCTTATGTATGAAGGCGCTTAGTTTGAATCAGTCGTATGCATGTGTGCTGGTGCTCTGATCATCTGTGTATCTCTGTTCTGTCTTGTCTTCTATACTTAGTCAATTTCCACTACAAAGTTTGCTGTCAAAACTTAATATGACTTTAGTGCCATAATGAGAACACAAAATAAGTCATATACTCCCTAGGAGTCAACTTGCCAACAGATAGTAGTGTTGGCATCTTGCTCAAAATAGCAACTTTGACAAATGTTGCTAAAAAGTTGTCTTTTTGCAAAATGTTGCATGAGCAACTTTTGCAAAATATTGCTTGAGGAATGACAACTCAAATGGAAATGACCACACCAACTTCTTGGAGCATCGGTAATGCCAAGAGGATGGTATTTGATGTCCTCATGCCTTCTAGGAAGGTTAGATGTTACTGTTTATGTAGTTTGATGTTCAGAGGAGGAAATAGAAGATTTTTCTGAGTTATTTGGAGTATGTACAACCTAGTATGAATTCTTTTTGTGGATCTAGTTGTAGAAATTTTTGATTCTTTGAGTTATTTCAACATTCCAGTTGGTTTCATTTACTTTTGTAAAGTTTCATAGGAGTTAGAGATTTTTGTTTACTCACTGTCTGAGAATCCCTAGTTTACTGGGTCTGCTCCAAAGATGTGATCCTAACTTGGGATTTATGCAGTGGATCTGCTTGGCCACTTGGGAAATACAAGTTAGGATCATTCTTTTTAAGATTCCTAAATCTTAGAAGCTCAATGTTGGTTCTATGAGTTTTGATACAAAGCCCTAGGTTAATTATCTTTATGTAATTAGCCTAGTTCTTAGGTACAGTCACATGCATGTGAACTATATGGTTGGGAGGATCAAACCAATGGTGGATCTAGGTCATTTTGGGGTAGAGGAAACTATCTAAGCCCTTTTTTTCATTCTGTGAACCCACCTTAGACCACTTGCTTAGTAATCGAAGCCTAACCTAACTAATTAGGCCTGTGAGCTTTGCAAGAGTTTAGTGGTGCAGTAGTAGAATGAAGTGATAAGGCTTTGGGGGGTTTAAAAAATCCATAAAGGGTATCTAGAATCCAAATCAGATCAGATCCTTCTGTGATAGAAAGTTATACCCGAAAAACCCTCTGGATAGGGCTACAAGAGAATCTATACCAGTTAGTGTTTGAATAACCTTGGGTCTATATAACTGAATCTATTGGTCTATTCTCAACCCTTGGGGTCTAAGTAAAGTCCACCATCCCTTAAATTGGTTGATTAAAGCCTCTGGTGAAGAGTTCCACTCTTGGGCTTAGTTTAGGGAAAGTGTCCCTAAAAGGTAAAATTGCAGAGATTTGTGTCTTGGTTTGGGAAACCAAGTGGTGATAAAAAGAGTGATTTGGCCTCTTGGACAAGTGGCTATACACCCTAAGAAGGTAAGTGTGGGATTGGGGTACTTGAATAAGAATTTTGATACAACTATAAGAAGTTGGAGCCTACTAAAGTCTTCTTGCAGTGCAGTTTGCAGCAACTAGGGTTGGAGGCACAAGAGTTTGGAGGACACTTGATGACCTCTTGTCAGTCACTAACGATGGGGTTGTGAATTGCATTAGTGATAAATCAAATTGTTCCAAAAAGAATTAAGTGAAGATCGGTTTCTAGGTAGTGGTGGCAACCATCTTATATCATTTGTGATCAGAGTGACAATGATCTACAATGGTGGCTATATATGCGATAACGAGGACTTGGTTCTCAAGATTTTTATGTTGTAGTTGGATGTGTATGTCCCCAACTATATTTATTGGTTGTCAGTGAATGAATGTGTTTGTCCTCATTCACGAGGTAGTGAAGTGATTGGAAGTGTTTGTGCCCAGTCACATGAGTTGGTGATTATGATTGGACGTGTTTGTTCTCAATCATAATTGTTGAGGAGATGTGTATGTCCCTATTCATGACCTCATTTTGGATATATGTGTTTGTCCCTATCCAAATTTAATGTAAGGCCTTGGATAGATGTGTTAGTCCCTATCCTTGGATCCAAGGGTAGATGTGTTTGTCCCTATCCTTGGATGAAAGTACCAAGTGATGCCATGTAACTGATTGAATGTTTGAAGATGTTAAGTTGATCACCAAAATACAGAAAGATAATGCAAGACATTAAATCAGTTAATGGATTGTATTGTCATTGATGTCAACTTGATATAATCTAAATGGTTATAATCAAAGTGTCAAAGACTTAAAAAAATTAGAGAGATAAAGATTATGCTTTCTATAATGCATAAAAGACAAGCATTCACAATGTGACTACAAACACCGATGGTCAGTGAAACTCGACGGACATAGATCACCAACAGTCAAGTCACAGAGATGCCCAAGCAAGAACACTGACGAGCATTACCGACAAGAAGAATCACAAGCATACTCAACGACCAGAAACATAGTATAAATGGACGGAGAAGCCCGAGGAGAACTGGAGTGTTGACTGAAGCTATCAAAGAATTAAATACCAAAAATAACTGGAGTTCAGAAATGACAAAATATCTAGCTGGCTGAGCTAAATATAGACTTAACTAGTAGTTATCATTGCTTTCATCGATAAGATAAGCCAAAGATAAGTAATGGATTTAAAGTTGTTTTGTCCAGTTGGCAAGAAGATCTTAGCGAGATAAAACATGAGTTTTTACTTTAAATCTAATTGGCGAGAATTGTGGATCACGCTATGATCAAGAAATTCAAGAACCTAACAATGGTGATATCATGTCTATAAAGAGACAACACAATTCATTACGAATTGGTGTGGGGAGTAAATGAAAAAGAGGATGCTGAAGAGAAACTTCATACAGTCTTGATCAATCAAGCTGAAGAAAGAGCTAAAGTTTTCTGCAGACACCGAGCAATAGAGCACAACATCATTGAGCAGAATCAAAGTGGAGAAAAGGTATAAACTGAGATATATTGATCAATATAGTTTTATGAGATTACAATAGATCTGAAAATCTGCAAGTATAAGTTGTATATGTGAACAAATCATACTATTTTAGTTTAACCATTGATTCAGAAAGTCCCTTAACCGAGCGGGATTTAAAGATCCTTTCTATATTGAGATAGATCTTAAGGAGTATTAAAAAGTTTGATCATGAAGATAGCATGAGATGCCAGATACCTATTGACAGGCCAAGTGAGTGTTTTATCGAGGAAGGTAGCATAGAGATGCCTGATATCAAGTGACAAACTAAACTTTTAAATCTTCTAACAAGGTCACACCTAACAGTGTGTTTGTAACCTTTAACAAGGTTGGATCTTCACCGAGATCACTTCAGAAGAGTGAAAATTTAGGGTTGCCGGTCCCAAGTGGTTTTTCCCTTAACAGGGTTTCCATGTTACAAATCCATGTGTCAATGTGTTTATGAGTCATTACTTTAGTGTTTTTCATTACACCTAACTTAGTTGGATTGATCGGTATACTCTAGATAATTTACTGTCTTTTGGTAAATTAACATACTGCTATTCGGTAAACATACAGTAGAAGGTTTTACAAAGCATTCCGAGCAGTAGTAATTTGATAAAAGTGTTTGAATGCATTCATCTTATAGGACTGAAGATAACTAGAGGCTTAATATTGTGGTACTAAGTTTTTGGGTTGTTTATTGAAATATTTTTGAGGCCACTGATTCACCCCCCTCTCAGTTATTACTAACAATTGGTATCAGAGCTTGTGTGCTTAGAAAGGGAGTTTATAGCTTAAGCAAAAGATCACAAGATGAAAAGATGAGATGTGCCCAAGTTGAATAAAGAAAACTTTGCATCATGGCAAAGCAGAATAAGACTCCACCTATCATGTATTGGAAATGATATTGTTCAATACTTAGATACTAAATATGTGTTTCCTACAGGACTTCACACTCTTGAGCAATTAAGAGTAAAGCATGAGTATAATTGCATGATGATAGAACTTGCATCATCACTCTTCGATGCTGAGTTTGAAGATGTCAAAACCTACACCTTTGCAAAGTAAATGTGGGATAAGTTGAAACTTATACATGGAGGAGATGCAAATGTACTAAGAGCAAAGGTAGAAAGCCTAAGAGGGAGGTTTGATGACCTAACGATGAAAGAAAGAGAAAACATTAGTCAGTATAGCTGCAGAATCAAAGAGGTAGTAAATGCTATCTGAGGAGTTGGAGGTGTACTTGAAGAGGAGACAGTGGTAAGAAAAATCTTGAAAACCTTATTGCCTGTTTATGCTATTAGAGTTTTTGCTATTCAAGAAATAAGAGCATTTGTAAACAATACAGTTACTCTAGATAGTCTGATTGGTAGACTAATTTCATTTTAAATGAATAACTTTGACAATAGTGTCTTACCATCTATAGAATATGCATTCAAATCTTCTCTAAAGATAAGTAACTCAAGTCATAGACATGCTGTTAGAAATGATAGTGATAGTGATAATGAGGATCAAGGAATTGATGAGTTGAAGCACTGATGGAAAGACAATAGCAGAGAGGCAAAGGTAGATACAAAGATAAATTACCACTTGTATGTTTCAATTGTAAAGAGGTTGGACACTTTGTTGCAAGATGCCCAAACCAAAGAAAAGATGATAGAGGAAATGGCAGATCATATGAGAAGAAGTTTGATAAAGGTGATAATAGAGATTACCGGAGCAACTGGCAATCTGACAAGAGAGATACCCGAGACAACAAGGACAAAGGGAAGAAAGCTTGTTACCTAGCTGAGAACAAAGTTGATGACACCGACACCGAATCAGAAGAAGACATCAAGATGATATATGTAGCCATGAAGGATGATTCAGATGAAGATGAAGAAAGGTTTGTAGAAATTGCACTCATATCTAAATTTAGTAAAAATGATGTTTGGATCATAGATAATGGCTGCACTCACCATATGAACGGTGACAAAAATTTTTTTGAGACTTTTGAATACTATAATGGTGGTTCAATGAGAATGGGAAATGATACACCTTGTCCAGTTGAAGGTAAATGAACCATAATGTTGAACAACCTGATAAAATGTGAAAATGCCTACTGGGTAAAAGGACTGAATTATAATTTGTTAAGTGTTTCATAGCTGAACAATTTAGGTCATAGAGTAGCATTTGAAATTAAGAAGGCAAAGATCTACAATGAATCAGGAAGGTTCATTGGTACCAGTGAGAAGACAAAAGGTAACCTTTTCTATCTTGATGACACTAACACCACTTATTTGATGGCTAGAAATGAAGACATATGGTTGTGGCACAAAAGATTGGGTCATGTGAACTTTGACAACATGATAAAGATAAGCAACAAAAGGAATGTCAGAGGCTTACCGAGCATGACTAAGCCCGAGCATATCATGTGCAAACATTGTCAAAAAGGTAAGATGACAAAGTCTAGTTTCAAGAGAAAAACCCATACATGTACTGCGATTCTAGAATTAGTCCATACAGATCTATGTGGACCCATGAGGACAAAGAGCTACTATGGAGATAGGTATTTTATTCTCTTTGTTGATGACTTTTCTAGAATGATGATAGTCATATTTTTAAAAGATAAATCAGAAGCATTTAAGATGTTTAAATGGTATAAAGCAATGGTAGAAAAAAAAGTAAAAATAAATTGAAATGCTTAAGGTCAGATAGAGGAGGGGAATTCACTTCAGAAGAATTAACTAACTATTGAAATGAGCATGAAATTAAAAGATAGGTTTTTGCACCAAGAACACCACATCAAAATGGAATTGCTGAAAGGAGAAACAAATCAATTGTTGACTATGCAAGAACATTGATGATTGAGAAAAGCATCACTCAAAATTTTTGGAGGGAAGCTGTCAGTACTGCTATCTACACATTAAACATATTACAATTGAAGGACCCAAAGAAGACACCATATAAGCTTTGGTATGGTCATACACCCAATGTAAGTTACTTTAGAATCTTTGGTAGTTAATGTTATATATTAAAGGATGATAGAAATGGAAAACTTGACTGCAAAAGTGAAGAAGGTATCTTCCTAGGGTACTCAACCAAAATAAAGGCTTATAAATGTCTTAACAAGTCATCTAACAAAATCATTGAAATTACAAATGTGAAAATAGATAAATTTGTAGAAAAGAATGATAAGGAAAGAAAAAAGGGACCAGAGGACTACAATAGGTTTGTTTATACAGAACCTGACACTCTACCTGAGCAACAATGTGTCGCTCTTGAGCATCAGAACATTGCACCCGAGCATCAAGCTGCAATTATCAAGAATTAGGATAATCCTCAAGATGATATTCTGAACAATGGAGATGAGAATGAAGGTGAAGAAGATGATTAGAATGATGAACACAGAGCTGAACCAAAACTTGCCAAGTATGTCACAAGACATCATCCATAGGATCAAATCATAGGAGACAAAAAGGCTAGAACAAGAACAAGAAGTAAGTCACTTAACACCAGATGTTTACTTTGTGATTTTGTGCCTAAATATGTTAACAATGCACTTGAGAATGAAGAATGGGCCAGTGCCATGAATGAAGAAATAGAACAGATTGAGAAGAATAATACATGGACACTAGTACCAAGACCAGATGACAAGAATGTCATTGGTACCAAATGGATATTCAGAAACAAGCTGAATGAGAATGGAGAAGTGATTAAAAACAAAGCAAGATTATAATGTAAGGGATATGTAGAAGAAGAAGGTATTGATTATGGAGAAACCTTTGCACCTGTTGCTAGACTAGGAGTTAGAATCTTACTTGCTTATGCTACATTTAAAGGATTCAAGGTATACCAAATGGATGTCAAATCTTCATTCCTAAATGGAATACTAGAATAAGACGTATACATTGAACAACCATAAGGGTTTGTTGATCTAGACAAGAGAAAAATGGTATGTAGACTACATAAAGCCTTGTATGGATTGAAACAAGCACTGAGAGCCTGGTATGAAAGACTTTACTCATATATTATTAGCATAACATTTGTTAGAACAAGTGAAAATAGCAATCTATACTTAAAAGAAGATACTGATGGTAATATTCTGATTGCTGAAAGTTTTGTTGATGATATCATTTTTGGGGGAAATGAATTGTTATGCAAATCCTTTGCTAATGAAATGAGAAAGGAATTTGAAATGTCTATGTTTGGGGAGATCAAATTCTTTCTTGGTCTATAAATTCTTCAAAAAGATGCAGGCATATACATTACTCAGTCCAAATACATCAAGGAAGTGCGAAAGATATTCAAGATTGAAGATTCCAAACAAGTTGGAACACCTATGGCTACCAGATGCAAGCTGACAAAAGAAGACAAATCCAATGAGGTAAATCAGACCTTATATAGATCAATGATTGGAAAAATGATGTATCTTGTTCACACCAGACCAGATATAGAACACGTAGTTGGAATAGTTGCAAGATTCTCTGCTAATCCCAAAGAATCACATATGACTGCTGTTAAGAGAATTCTGAGATATCTGAAGAACACTGAGGACAATGGCTTATGGTACAAAAGAGAAGGAAAATTTGAGCTACAAGTCTATACAGATGCTGATTGGGCTAGAAACATTGATGACCGAAAGAGAACAACTGGAAGAGCATTCTTCATGGGTGACAGACTTGTCACATGGATCAGCAAGAAGCAAGGATGCATCTCTCAGTCTACTACAAAAGAAGAATATGAAGCTGCTGTAGCAAATTTCTCCAATATTGCATGGATCAAACAATTGCTAGAAGGTATGAATATGAAGATCCTTAAACCGGTAATTATCTACTGTGATAACACCAGTGCAATTAAAAACTCTAAGAATCTAGTCATGCATGCTAACACTAAGCATATTGCTATCAAGTATCACTATCTAAGAGAACATGTACAAGAAAAAGAAGTGACACTAAAATATGTTCAATTAAAGGAACAATTAGCTGATATATTCACCAAACGATTACTGAAGGATACATTTGAGTACCTCAGACAAAGACTAGGGGTACAACCCTTGTTTATCGGTCAGTAATCTGACTAAGAGGTTGCATCAGCCTATACCAAATCTGAAGATCAGTCATGTGGAGACATTGTATTTTTCCATTAGTATATACAAGGAAAAACATGACCAACACCATCGGTTTACACTACACCAAAACACAGGGTACAACACTACCTAACGCCAAGGTTACCGATACTGCCAAGTACAAAGCATCCTGACAAACACTATTCAGTGTTACCCGATGAAAAAAAGGACAAGAGAACCCGACGAGTAACCAACAGTGCAACCCGACGATAATCAAAGAGATGAACCTAACAAATGAAGGGAACCCGACAATCAATTCAATGAAGGAACACCGACAAACTTTAAATTCATACCAACGATCAAGAATGGAGAGTCAGTCACATCCCGAAAAAGTGGATCTGACTTTCCACGTCAGATAAATCACTGAAGTTTTATATTTAGCTTCTTGATTTGTTTTAAATCCATTATGTATAGAGAAAACAATTTAATTATTATTGTTTTAATCAGTTTAACTATTTTAAAAACTAAAGGATCAAGGTCAAGTTGTATACCTTGGATCGAGAGTTAACATTGTAATGTGTGATTCTAGAATAGGTCAAATACTTGTATAAATAGATTCTCAATCAATTATGAACATTTTGTTTGATGATGATTGTAGCCACTAAGAGCATCTAAGGACTAGACAAGAGAATTCATGCAACAACACAGACAAAGATCAAATCAGTTGTCAAGAATAGAACACATGCTACCAACAAGTAGGAAAATGTATTAATCAATCACTATGGGTGATATTCATATTCTGAGAGCTTTAAAGGATATGTAATCAACAATTATAGATTTCATACTATCAGGTCAAATATATTGTACACATTCTAACAAGTGGGGTACACTTAAGAAATCCTTTCAAGGAAGGTGGACTTAACAGTCCTATTGTAAATCTCTTAACCGAGTGCACACTTCATTAGTGTTGTTAAAACCTCTTAATAGAGTAGATCCTAATAGGTCTCCACATTAATACTCCTAACATGGTAGATCATCAGAAGTGATCAATTGTAAGCCTTTACAGACTCCCTTCTATTCTACAAATAGTAAAGTTTTGTGGGTGTCATCCCCACTGCAGTTTTTACTTCCTAACCAGAGTTTTCTGCGATATCATATCTTGTGTTATGTGTCTATTACTTTTATGAATGTTTCTATGAATGTTGCATACAATTAAGTTTATGAATTAATAATACATGCATAAGAAAGAACATCAGATATGGTCGGTAATACAGTAAAGATTGTTTACTAATGATGAAAGGTGAAAAGTGTTAAAAGTTTTAGAGGTACTGATTCACCCCTCCCCTCTTAGTACTACTTCCCATTAATCGCAACAATTGGTATCAGAGCTAAGTCTCTTCTTGGAAATCTTAAAGGCTTAAGAGAAAATATCATACAATGGAGAAGTACAAACTTGATAAAAATATTGAGAACAAAAATCTTGAAATACAGATGTTCTATTAATAATAAAAAGAAGCTAGAATCGGTATGAGACAGCCGTTGGATGAAAGAAAGACTATGACATCTCTCTATATTGAGACAGACTATCTTGAGGAAGAGATTCCAGATTTCTTTGAGTCTTCAGGATCAAATACAAGCAAGGCATCATATACATCAGAAGAAAGCATCACAAGCCTAACTAAGATCAATCTACATCTGGCTGGACAAGTCAAATCTCTGCAAATCGGTCAAGAGACACATATGGTAAGAATAGTTAATGTCATGAATAATGCAAGGCAGACTTAACAAGAAAAAACTCTAGCTATTGATGATAGAAGAAATATCACAGACAAGCTACAAGAAAAGGAGTCTGAGATACAAAGACTTACAGAGCATCACCATGAGGTAACTAATCAGATTATTCTTATGAGTGAAGAAACAAACAAAATGAATGTGGAACTCATTGAAAGAATATAGATTATCATTAAATTAAGAGAAGAGGATGAAAAACTAAAGAATGAGGCTAGAATTTTACAACATAATGATATGATTAAGAGAGCTGAAGAGAGTATAAAAAGGATGGATGAATTCTTGAATGCACAAAGAAGAGCCAACACCAACATTGGACTAGGGTACACGGAGCATGGAGATTCATCAAATGAAGCTGATCCAAAAGATCCCTACACCAATCCTAGACCAAGAAAGCTGACATGTAATCACTGTGGAAACCAAGGCCACACCTCAAATGTCTGCAGAAGCAAAGAAAAAGGTATTCCTAAATCCAAATTTACATTCATTGGACATTGTTATAACTGCAACAAGAAAGGACATAAAGCACATGAATGTAAATCAAAGGTGAAAGAACCAAAGAAGGAAACCTATATGGACAAGTATTGTCCCACCTGCAAAATGCATGGGCACACATCTCTTGAATGCAGGAAGAAGAAAATTGAAGCATGGAAACCCAAAAATGAAGAAAATAGATATAAAATGAGAAGAGTTGGTAATTCATATGTTTGGGACTACAACACATGGATAAACTGCACAACATGTGGTAGATATGGTCACATAGCTGCAAGCTGCATGAGGTTATGGACCAAAAGGTCTAGAGGTTGGACCAACTCGGGAATGACATGTTTGCACTGTCATAAGGTTGGAAATCTAAAGAAGGACTGCAAAGACTGAATAATAGAAACCATCACTTTTGCAAATGGTAACACCATTGAAGACATCACGAAAATGAGAAAGAAAATGTGGAGGAAAGATTCAACCACTGAGGAAGCTGGACCAAGAAATGAAGTAGGTGACACCTCATCCCATGGATCTAGTGACATCACAACCCCCACCTATAAATGAACAAGTAAGTATGGAACTACACTATACCAAGTCATATTTTGCATCAGTTCCATTATACAATTGATAGATAGTCAAAATCTGCATGAATAAAGATGCATATTATGTCTTGTTACAATTATGAGAAATCAACCCCGCCAATAATCACTTACTAAAAATCATCGATGAATATAAAGGATGAGCTGTTTACACTTACCGAGAATTGTTGGTCAACACATAAAATGGCTAAGTTGCTAATGTAACCCGACACCCATCGGTAAGGAAACAAAGTTATAAAGTTGTCGTGACACAACACTGATATCCATCGGTGAAAGAAACAATCTTAACAACCATCCCGAGCATCCAGTCAACACCGAGAATGTTATTTGAAAGTCTTCTCGATGAAATTTGTCTTCATGACCCGACAAGTTGTTGAGCATTTATGACAGACTTAGGGAAAAAGTCTATAAATACTCGACAGGAGCACTTCATTTTGCACACGCGATTTGAGAAGAAAGAGAATAGCAAAAATAGAGCGAAAAGAGATCAGATAGAAGAGAGACCTTGACTCGATCCAACTCACTCCACACAGATCACTCACCAACCACGCAGATCAAAGTAAGTACCATAAATACTGAAGAACTCTGTTATCATTTACGGAAAAGCCCTAAATTTGAAATACGATGGAAACCACTTCAAGAATTGTGAAATTGAATAACAATAAGAAGAATGCAGTTAAGTTGATAAAGAAAAATACTTGTGTGGAACCCAAGTACAAGATATGGCCAGAGATCACATCACAACCTGATGATTCTGGTGCATTTTCAAAAATTCCACCTAGGGTTTTACTGATAGAGGATGTAAGATCCTACATTCACTGCAAGATCATTGAAATAGGTGATTTGGAGATAGACCAAGCTTACAAGAAGCTGTGTGATGTAGAAGAAAACCTGAAAGAAGAACACAACCATCTGCAAGTGAAGGGGATAACAAATGCCCTATATTTCCCAAGGGTTTTCAAAACTGACTAGATTAGGTTAGTTTTGAGCTGAATGCATGATCAAAAGTTGTGGTTAGATGAACGTAAGCAAATCACTAAGGATGTGTTACATGCTGTAACTGGTTATCCCATAACCGACAAGCCTAAGGCACACAAGCATCCCTCTCGGCCATAAGTTGAAAAGGTCACAAATGCTATGTGGGATAATAGAGGTCTGAAAGTGAACACCATCACCGATAAGGAACTGAGGTTCGGTGCATATGTGATTGGTTACAAAATTTTCCAAGCAAGCAGGCTAAACAACATTGCATCAAAAATAGTAAGCACAACTTACAAGATAGTAACTAAAGGAATATAGATGGATCTATGTGAGATCTTGCTGAAGCAACTTGATGAGAACATAACAACAATCAGGTCAACAAAGACTAACACATGTAAGTTCGGTTCACTCATCATGTGTATATTCTTTTACTTTCAAGAATAATTTCCTTCAGTAGGCAAAGTAAAGTGGGATACTACAAAGCTGGTCACATTGCAGATTAGTGAACTTATCAAGTCACTAGAAGATAATTTTGATTCAATGATGACTGAATACTTCCTTGACTTCAAGGAAAAGATGATGGAAAGAGAGAGGATCCCTGAACAATTGATTGAGAAACATAGGGATGAAATATGTTTTATGGTGGATACAAATTTCACTCACATTAAATTAGTTGTACCTAGGACAACCTGGTTAGCACCTCTTGACTATGAGATTAACATAGATCAAGAAACCAATGCAATTGATGCATTGATAAATGAGCCACTTGATAGTAAACAACCAAGATTTGGAACTTATGAAGAGGCTAAGTCTAAGATAAAAATAGACCTAGTAATCAAGAAGATTGTCAACAAGAAGAACACAATGGTAAAGAGTCTTGAAAAGATTCTATCGGTCAATGAGGAGGAAAAAGAACAAACAGAGGAAACCGAGGAACATGGTACCATCGGTGAAGGACAAGATGAGAAACAATCATATTTTGAGGCCACTAAATTTGATATACCTCCACCTCCTACAAAGAAACCAAGAACGAAAGCGGCTCAAAGGACAAGGAGCCAAACAATAAAAGCCACTACACCTCTCAAGAAAGGTCAAGTGAGGACCTACAAGAGGAAACAAAAAATAGAGAAACAAAATGTGAAACAAACACCTACAAAAAGGAGGAAAAGAATGGTCAGGACCAAAGCTGACATTGAAGATTCCAAAGAGGATGAGCCTGATGTAAATAAGAAATTTTTTCTCACTAGAACAATTGATGAAATTGCTGAGTCAATTGCTACTACCGGTACAATGTCTGATAGGAAAATCAGACAATGGGATAAAATTGAGCCAGAGGACCAACATTAGATACAAGATGCAATAATAAGGGCAATGGTCAAGTTTAAATATGTACCAGTAGAATTTATAAGACAAATACCCAAAGAATTGGGTGATCAAATTTCACAACAATGGTCATATGATTTACATACAGAAAAGGAAGCAAGGGAGAGGGAACTTGTCACACTCATGCCTCCCGAATCAAAGATGGAAGAAATCAAAGAGATAATGAAAAAACACTCAAGTAAATTTGTAGCAAAGATTAGAGATTAAAAAGTGCTAGAAGATAAATTCATAGAGTTGGACAGCATGACCGAGGCCAAATAGAGACAATTCCTAAATCTACCTGCAAAGTCAACAAGTTGTGAGAATCAATTACTTCTCACCGACACACCTCATGTAGAGGAGGAAAAAGACAAGGCAAGTCCTAAGCACATTACTTTGGAAAATGTAGATAATAATGAGCCCATTGACTTAGACCAAGTCATTGATGATCTTGACATTCAAGACATCACTCAGTATGATTCAAATAAAGATCCATAGAAAGAAGATGATGTAATTTTCATATCTCTTAAGGATCAAACCAAGCAACAAGAATTGGAAACAAATAGAAATAACGACATGGATGTTGCTGATGAAATATGACCAGACACTTCAATTATTGACATCATAGGTCTGGACCCTGCCTATCACCTACAAAAAGATGAAGATATCACTGCTCAACATGATTAAACCGATGAGCAGGACACACTTCTAGATGAAACACAAGTGAGCACGCAGAATAACATGCTAGTATTGATGAAGGCAAAAAATCTACTAGAAGGAAATAAAGAGTCAAATGTGGCAGATACAAGCATACCCAAAGACAAGGGTGATGCAGAGGCAAAAGACACAACCGATGAACCAAAAGATATAACTACAGAACAAGATGCAACCGATGATCAGAAAGACAAGTCTATTGATCTGGATAAACAAGATGATAAACAAGTAGAAGAGGACAAGAAGAAGGAGAAAGGTGAAGAGGTAAAGACATATGAATAGGAGAAGAAGACATAAGAGAAATCTGTAGAAACACCCAAGGTTGATGGAGAGATGTCTTCACCAAACCAATAGGTGAACCTCGAGAAGAAAACACAAGAAGCTTCTTCAACAAAGCCTTCACCGAGTGCTTTAGAGAAGAGAAATGAACTAGCAATGGTAGATCATACATATGCTTCAACAAAAATCTCAAGGAAGAAGAAGAGTAAGAATAAGAATCAAGTCACTCAGGATGAATTTATTGAGATTCTAGTATGTGATCCTAGGACATTGGATCCAACTGAATTGACAAAGTATGCAAGACTTTGTGAGAGGAAAGCCATGCAAGACAAGTTGAGAAAAGCCACCAAGGAAGCAAAGGTACTTAAAGTTGCATGAGGAATACTTCAAAAAATTGTACCTGACATAGATGTTGATCAAACAGTCCCCATGCTTGATCAATTAGCAATTCCCACTAATGCAATCACATCTCAAAACATTGATGCTGAGAAGGCTATGGAAGAAAGACTTGAACAGAAGTATGAATTCAAGTTAGCAGAGAAGATAAGACAAGAAATGACACTTCAAAAGGTTAAGCTTTCTGAATTGGTAAGCACAGTAAATCCAATTATTTCAGAAGCAATAGCCTTGATACAAAAATTATGCACGTTAGATCAACTCACCAAGGAGTATATTGACAAGATAGCACAGATAGATGTTGATCTTCAAACAAGTGCACAAAGTCTCACAAACAATGAAGAGGCAATCAAATTGCACAATGAGCAGCTCAGGCAAGCTCAAAAGATGAGACAAGACATCCAGATTGCAGAAACCAAGTTCAGAGATGAGGTAAATGAGCTCCAAGCTCAACTCTTACCGACACTCTCAATACTGCAACAACATATGACAGAGGCAAGAGCACTAATTGCCACCCCAGAAATGTCTGTCCTAGACAACATTTATGATATGCATGCATGAATAGAGCTAGAGCACATGACACTAGAACTACTCAAAGAAAAATGGGAGAAAATGCTTGAAGATATCAAGAACACCCACTCCCACATTCTTGACACATTGTAAGTTACACATTTTTGTCACATTTTTGACAACTTATAAGTTGTACATTTTTGTCATTAGTATCAAATAAAGGGGAAATGATATGTATAGTCAATAGTAAAAGGGGGAAATCATGTGTACAGTCAGTCATTTGAAGGAGCAAAGAATAGAGAATGTATAGTATAAAGACAAGTACACATGTACATATACTTATACTATACCAATGTATACAGTTAGGGGGAGTCATATAATGACAAGGATTTATACATGGTGTACATACTAAAGACTTTGGTATTAAGCACATATCAATTTTTGATACTAATGTCAAAGGGGGAGATTGAAGACATTATATTTTTCTTTTAGTATATGCAAGGAAAAACATGATCAACACCATCGGTTTACACTACACCGATAGATAGGGCACAAAACTACCCAACGCCAAGGTTACTGATACTGCCAAGTACAAAGCATCCCGACAAACACTATTTAGTGTTTCCCGATGACAAAAAGGAAAAGGGAACCTGACGAGTAAGCAACAGTGAACCCCGATGAAACAATCAAAGAGAGGAACCCGACAGATGAAGGGAACCCGACAATCAGTTCGATGAAGGAACACCGACAAAATTTTAGTTCACACTGACAATCAAGAACCGACAGTCAGTTACATCCCGCAAAAAGTGTAGCTGACTTTCCACGTCAGATAAATCACTGAAGTTTTATATTTAGCTTCTTGATTTGTTTTAAATCCATTATGTGTAGAGAAAGCAATGTAATTATTATTGTTTTAATCATTTTAACTATTTTAAAACATGCAAACAAAAGGATCAAGGTCAAGTTGTATACCTTGGATCGAGAGTTAACATTGTAATGCGTGATTTTAGAATAGGTCAAATAATTGTATAAATAGATGCTCAATAAATTATGAACATGTTGTTCGATGATGATTGTAGCCACTAAGAGCATTTAAGGATCAGACAAGAGAATTCATGCAACAACATAGACAAAGATCAAATCAGTTCTCAAGAACAGAACATAGGCTATCGACAAGAAAGAAAAGTTATTAATCAATCACTATAGGTGATATTCATATTCTGAGAGCTTTAAAGGATATGTAATAAAAAATTATAGATTTCATACTATCAGGTTAAACATATTGTACACTTTCTAATAAGTGGGGTACACTTAAGAAATCCTTTCAAGGAAGGTGGACTTAACAGTCCTATTGTAAATCTCTTAATTGAGTGCACACTTCATTAGTGTTGTTAAAATATCTTAACAGAGTAGATCCTAACATGTCTCCACATTAATACTCCTAACACGGTATATCATTAGAAGTGATCAATTGTAAGCCTTTACCGACTCTCTTCCATTATACAGATAGTGAAGTTTTGTGGGTGTCATCCCCACAACAGTTTTTACTTCCTAACCAGAGTTTTCTGCGATATCATATCTTGTGTTATGTGTCTATTACTTTCATGAATGTTTCTATGAATGTTGCATACAATTAAGTTTATGAATTAATACTACATGCATAAGAAAGAACATCAGATATGGTCGGTAACACAGTAAAGATTGTTTACTAATGATGAAAGGTGAAAAGTGTTAAAAGTTTTAGAGGTACTGATTCACCCCTCCCCTCTCAGTACTACTTCCCATTAATCCCAACATCATGTTTATGCAAACACTAAGATGAACAACAACATATACATCTGTACAAAGCAAGGTACAAATCTACACCGAACACTAGAGACATTGTAATGCTGATGGATAGGGAAATTCAAAGAATATATTATGTAAAGGATGGAAATGATAAAGACAAGGAGAAGTATTTTTGTTTGGCATTGTTGCCAAAGGGAGAGATGATCTTCTAATCATCATACAAAGGGAGAGATGATTCCATATCATATAAAAGGAGAGATGATCTCATTGATATAAGGGATAGATATGATAAAGGGAAAGATTATATCATTATTCATGAAGGTAAAATTTCCTGAGAATCAGAAGGAAGAGTTAATCAATATTCTAAGGGAGAGAAATTGATTACATATGAAATATCCATCCAAGGGAAAGAAGTAACAAAGGGAGAGAATTCAGACAAAGAGAAATATTGCTGTCAAAGGAAAAATAGATTATCAAGAAGAGGGACAGTCAAGGTAGAGCACATATCAGAACAGAGATATTAGATGATACATCTATCCAGAAAAGGGATTGAAGTTTGAAGACAACCACTCTATAGGAAAAAAATCTAAGCTATTTTTGAGCTTACTGAGAGCCAGACATTTGTAATAGTTACATTAGAAAAACTTGATGAAACTGTATATTTCATATTGTATTAGTGATAGTATAGTATGATAATGTAGTATGTTGCCATCAATGCCAAAGGGAGAGATTGATGACATGTAGTTGATTGAATGTTTGAAGATGTTAAGTTGATCACAAAAATGTAGAAAGATAATGCAAGACATTAAATCATTTAATGGATTGTATTGTCATTGATGTCAACTTGATATAATCTAAACAGTTATAATCAACGTGTCAAAGACTTCAGAAAATCAGAGAGATAAATATTATGCTTTTTGTAATGCATAAAAGACAAGCATGCACAATGTGACTACAAACACCGACGATCAGTGAAACCTGATGGACAGAGATCACCGATAGTCAAGTCACAGTGATGCTCGAGCAAGAACACCGACAAGAATTACCAACAAGAAAAATCACAAGCATACCCGACAGCCAGAAACATAATGTAAACCGACGGAGAAGCCCGAGGAGAATTGGAGTGTTGACCGAAGCTATCAAAGTTAAACACAAAAAATAACTGGAGTTCATAAACAAAAAAATATCTAGTCGGCAGAGCTAAATATAGAATTAACTGGTAGTTATCATTGTTTTCATCGACAAGATAAGCCAGAGATAAGTAATGGATTTAAAGCTATTTTGTCCAGTTGGCAAGAAGATCTCAATGAGATAAAATAGGAGTTTTTTCTTTAAATCTAATTGGTGAGAATTGTGGATCACGCCATGATCAAGAAAATAAAGAACCTAACAACGGTGATATCATGCCTATAAAGAGATAATACAATTCATTACGAATTGGTGTGGGGAGTAAATGAAAAAGAGGATGCTGAAGAGAAACTGATGAAGAGAAACTTCATATAGTCCTGATCAATCAAGCTGAAGAAAGAGCTAAAGTTTTTTGCGGAAACCGAGCAATATAGCACAACATCACCGAGCAAAATCAAAGTGGAGCAAAGGTGTAAACCAATATATTGATCATAATAGTTTTATGAGATTACAATATATCTAAAAATCTGCAAGTATAAGTTGTATATGTGAATAGATCATACTGTTTCAGTTTAACCATTGATTCAAAAAGTCTCTTAATCGAGCAGGATTTAAAGATCCTTTCTATATTGAGATACATCCCAAGGAGTATCAAAAATTTTGATCATGAATATAGCATGAGATGCCAGATACCTATTGATAGGCCACGTGAGTGTTTGATCAAGGAAGGTAGCATAGAGATGCCCGATATCAAGTGATAGACTACACTTTTAAATCCTCTAACAAGGTCACACCTAACAATGTGTTTCTAACCTTTAGCAAGGTTGGCTCTTCATCGAGCTCACTTCAGAAGAGTGAACATTTTGGGTTATCAGTCCGAAGTGGTTTTTCCCTTAACAGTCCACGTTAAAAATCCATGTGTCAATGTGTTTATGAGTCATTATTTAGTGTTTTTCATTACACCTAACTTAATTGGATTGATTGGTATACTCTAGATAATTTACTATCTTTCGGTAAATTAACAGACTGCTATTTGGTAAACATACAGTAGAAGGTTTTACAAAGCATTCCGAGTAGTAGTAATTTGATAAAAATGTTTGAAGACATTCATCTTATAGGAGTGAAGATAACTAGAGGCTTAATATTGCGGTACTAAGTTTTTGGGTTGATTAGTGGAATATTGTTTAGGCCACTGATTCACCCCCCCTCTCAGTTATTACTAACACCAAGTGTAGTGAGGCTAGTTCCACTATTGCTTGACACAAGTGCATGTGTTTGTCCCTACTATTATATTATAGTGTTTGGCGAGCTACTATGTGTGGTTATCGAGTATTGTGATGTAATTTCATCCCATGTTCACACTAAGAGGGGTATTAGGAATTAGTGTTCACATGGGTGTGTTAGTTAACTATATGATATAAAATAAAGTTGTTGAAAGGAAAATAATATTATAGTGTGTACTTGTATATTTGAATAATAATGTGAGTTTTTAATACAACTCATGTAGAGTATTTTTAGGGATTTGATTTTTTAAAACAACTCATTATATTTATGAGAGTTGTTATAGGAGGTTTCCTGTAAAATAGGATATGGAGATCCTATAAATTCGTAACTTGTATTTGAATGAAAATAGAGAGAAGCATCGTATTATTTGCTTTTAAATTATTTTAGTTGTTGTTCATCTTTATCCCATATTTTCTTATAGTAATTTAATGTGAAAGGGTTTTCATCACTTACATAAAATTATTTCTTCTGGAAGTCTGTTGTTGAAATGCTTGCCAACAAAATTAATAGCCGATGATGTAACATTCATAATTTTTTGATGTAAATACTGATACGGTCTTCCAATGATTTAGACTTCCCATATCCTACATATTTGGTTAGAATGTTTTCAAAAAGCCATTGAACAAGCTTAATTATATGATCGATGTAACTGCTTTAAAGCTTATGAATATTGGAAACTGAAAATTGAGCACAAATCTGAATTTAAGAATAAGATATTAGAAACAAAAAAATTCTAAAATTTAAACCATTCTAATAATAATCAAACACTTGAATTTGGACTGGTTCAAAATTTGATGGTAAACACATAGAGCTGAAATAGTCAATTATGAATTTAAGAACCAAAATATGGAAATATCCATTGCTGTTGGGTTTTGGCATTTCTTTTCGTTTAGTAATCAATCTCACAAAATTGGGTCTCTCTCTCTCTCTCTCTCTCTATATATATATATATATATATATATATATATATATATATATATATACTCGTGAGGAAAAATTTCATCATTTTAAAGACATGTCAAGAAAATGAATTTGGGTTTTCAAGGTTCTAGTATGAACAATGCGTAGGAAAGTTTCAGAGGAAGTCTTGGTCTCGGTGTAAACCCCAATGTATATGCAATGACATAGCCTGTGTAGGATTTCCACTTTGCAAAGAAGCCAAATCCACACTACACTATGAAGCTAGGAAGAGCGGAGAAGTTTTTCAGGTGTCTGAGGTGGTGAGAAAGCAACTGATTTGGAACATTTTCTAGGTGTTTGGAGCATTGATAAAATTACTGATTCATTGAGAAAGCACTGTTTTATTTTCACAAGGAATTATTAAGTGTTGAATCTAATTTTTCCATTCTTTGTGTGGGAAACTCATTGGATAAGTTGGCTTTATTCTACACCCCCCACAAAAATCTTAGCATGTCCATGAAAAAGAAGGCACAAGAGAAACACTATTAATGTATAGAGGATCTCTAGTGAACCTCTTTATCTTTAAGTATTATAAAATGGCCAAATACACATAAATCCCCTACTCTAGCACTTCCTAACCCAAATCTTAAAATGATGGAAGAATCTCTTGCTGAAAGTAACCTTATCCTCTGCTCTTGACCCTCTCCTTGCATCAACACTGATAGTTTGAGGGATAAGTAGTTAGCATTTTTAATAGAAAAAGAGACACCCGCAAGTTATCCCCAACCAACAGATGCTACTATTTAAGGTAAGACCTTTAAATGCATTTTTCCTAATGAGGTTTAGATGTGATAGATGAATGTAGACAAAGATCAATAGTTTTGTTTTTCTTGTGGGGAGTTTGTTTTGAAGAAGAATTTTATAAATGGGCAAAAACTCATTGGGAAAGTAGAGGCTAGATTATAGAATCTATTCGATGGGCTAGGAAAGGGTTAAAATTTTTGCATGTTTTTTTGTTGGACATGCCCAAGAAACCTTACATTACATCTCTTGGACAATATGTAGAAAAATATGTTACATTCAGGCATGTGATTTAGATTTTCACCCCGAGGGTGCCTCTAAGTCTCATTACCAAATGTTGGTTAAATTTCCCTTCTTAAATCTAGCCTTTCGGCTGTTTCTCAATGACATAGAATTACAATTAGGCAGAGTTCACCATAGGGATTGCATTAAAGTTGACCTAAATCAAACTTTACTCGATTCACTCCAACTTGTTGGTCCAACCTTTAGTTTTTCTTAAACCATTTCCTACCTTACAAACATAAAGTCACTTTCACAAACATAAAGTCACTTTCCCCCATCATCAAGTAGCCCTCCCCCATTTCAACTCCCTTAGTTGATCATGCTTCCCACTACTGAGATGAGTCTCCTGGTGGAAATTTTCCCCCTTCACCCCCTCCATTCAACCTTCACTAAACCTTTCCCCCTCTCATTCAAGGCCTTCTATTAATGTTCCTACGTCCCATCCTTCTCCTGTGATACAACATGTACATAACTCTATGTTAGAATTAAAGCAACACACACAACTGAGAGGGGAGGGAGGGAGGCGTTGAATCAGTTGTGTCAAGAAACTCCAAACCTTTAACTAAATTATAAACTTAATTTCAGATTTGAATGATAAAAATGGATGCAAGAACATAACACAATAATCAACACATAACACCAAGATTTTTGACGTGGAAACCTAGTTAAGGGAAAAACTATGGTGGGGATCAAAACCACAAGATGAATGTACTCTGTTAAAATAAATTTACCATCTTAGGATTAATACATAGGGAATGCACATGCATTCAGACACACTACCTAGATCTCATTGCTCAAATACAATAAGGGATGCAACCCAAAGGAATACTCATTGCCTTACAACAATCACAAATCATAGTGGACAAACTATCCAAACTCCCAAACTGACAAACATCATCTATGATATGCCAATATAGTTCCAATGAAGCACATCATATCTTTGTCTTAGTTGCAGATTCAACTCATACCTCTTCTCTCATACCATTCACACACCTCACACACATTCACAATAACAAATAATTACATATTTATATAAATTACATCAATTTTATCTCAAATAGGTCGGCCAGGGACCTAATTAGAAAATATTAATTCATTATAGCTCAATACACAATGCGATCCATTGAATGTCAGCTAAGACATGTCAACAATCAATAAAAACATCCTCAAACATACTCCAGATCCATAAATCATGCCATGATCCATCGCAACACACTACACCACCATGTCAGCCAAGACCAATAAGAATAACAACACACCACATGAAAAATCATCAAATCTGATCACATAATCCAACACGATCCAACAACATGAATAGGAAATGATCTAGAAACATCATCAAGAAACATGAAATGCCACAAAATAAATAAGAACAACTCTGTCTCATAATTCAAACTCATCTCATCACTGTTCATCAAGAACACTAAACAACAACCTTTGTCATAAAATAAAAATAGCTTGCTAGCATCCAAATCATGATCCACTCAAGACGAGGACACACATCCGTGTCCTAAACTCACTACCAGGTTAGTCACCAATAATACTGCATAACTGATCCAAACACTAAAACACTGTCTCTTCCTGAACAACCAAAATATGAAAGACTGGTAAATACTTCATAGCTCACTCAAATCATTATGCAAATTTTTTTAAGTTGACATAGATCAAATACATACATCAATGAAACCATCTGCACCATCACAACATCTAATATTTAATATAGTAGCCATACCAAACAAATCTCTTCACTGAACATACTGGGAACATTGTCACAAAAAATAGGAATATGTTGACATCAATGACAACACATCAATGCTAGCACATATATGCACAATCCCAATAATCTTCCAATAATCTCCCCCTTTGGAATTGATGAAAACATATAATGTGAACAATTTAATCAATTCACAAAGAAACAATTTCAATAATAATACCAACAATATCCATAATATCTTCTCAATCAGTAAATAATCTTTCCCACTTAGTCTCTTACTAGTTTTTCACATGGTTATCTTCCCCCCTTTGACATCAATGACAAATGCACATGTATGCACTAAGTCATAGAAGCCAAAAATATTAAAAACATCTTTCCCAAATACTAAATAAGCATCTCTCCAAAAAATATGAAACACATACCTCATAAAACTAACCACTACTCCCCCTAAGGAGTAGCCACCAAAACATCAATCCAGAATAACGAGTCTCTATAAGTACACTGGACTGATGCAAATCAATCCATCTCTAGCTCTGATCAAGAGGGACAACTACCCCAAGATTACCTCGGAGATACTCAAAAGTATCCTTTGACAAGGGTTTCATGAAGATATCTCTAATTTGCTCTTTTATAGACATATAATCCAATCTGACTTCTTTCTCACTGACATTGTCTCGCAAAAAATGATATTTGATAAAAATATGCCTTGTCTTTGAATGCAACAAAAGGTTCTTTGAAATATTGATAACACTTGAATTGTCACAATAGATAACATTAAGCTCATCAATACTTTTATATCTTTCAACATTTGATTCATCCATATCACTTGTGTACAATTAATAGAAACAACATATTCATCCTCAACAGTAGATTGTGATATACAATTTTGTTTATTAGCTGCCCATGACACTAATCTCTTACCCAAGAAGAATGCTCTACCACTAGTTCTTTTTCTGTCATCCGCATTACCTGCCCAATCCGTATTAGTAAATGCACTCAATGTAAATTCATTATCCTTACCATACCATAAGCCATAATCAACTATCCCTTTCAAGTATCTGAATATTATTTTAACAACATGTGATTCCTTCAGTTCTACTTGAAATCTAGAAATAATGCAAACAACATTCATAATATCCACTCTAGTTTGTGTCAAGTATAGTAACCCACCGATCATTGATTTGTATATTGTTTAATTTTATTTAGTTGAATCATCATCCTTTGTCAATTTGCAACCAGTAATCATTGGAGTACCAACATATTTTGACTCATCCATACCAAATTTCTTCAACAACTCTTTCACATACTTGGACTGAGATATGGAAATAAATTTATCAGTTTGTGTAATTTGCAAACCAAGAAAAAAATTTCATCTCACCTATCATGGACATCTCAAACTCTTTTTGCATCTCATCAGAAAATTCCTTGCCCAACTTGTCATTTCCACCTGCAACACCCCAAAATTGGCATCTTGTAACCCTAACCAATTTTGTTGCATTTGTCATTCTTCTGAATCATCAAAGTCCTATTGTACGAGGCAATTCTGATTTTTGACTGACTCTACTCGACCTGAGTGTCAAATGCAGAAAATCCTAAATTTGCATTAATCACACATTATATTTAATTCCTAAATATCAACTAGCTAAACAAACCCTATGATTGAATTAATTTAATTATAAAGTCCTAGCTTTTTAATTAAATTAAATTCACCCCTTTTAGCTAAAACACATAAAAAAGAATTAAATAATATTTTATTATTATATAAATATCCTCATTTCAAAAATTGAATTT
The DNA here is from genome assembly GCA_018584345.1 of Thuja plicata. Classification (NCBI taxonomy): domain Eukaryota; kingdom Viridiplantae; phylum Streptophyta; class Pinopsida; order Cupressales; family Cupressaceae; genus Thuja; species Thuja plicata. The sequence goes on along the minus strand of MU224053.1, from coordinate 1,576,966 downwards.
AATTATTTAGATAATTGAGAAAAACACATTTATGAGGTCATATTCTATTTATTTAATTAAATATTCTCTCAAAAATCTTCTCTCCTGTTCAGAAATAGAAGTTTTGAATTAGCTGTGCTTTAAAGAGAAAGAAAACAGTTAAAATAAAAAAGAAAACAGTTTAAAGCAAAGGGAAAACAATTTATTATTTTCTTTTAAAGAAAGCTTGCTAATTTGAACTGGCTTTTCTATCTATTTTATTTCAAAAAAAAAACTTTCTATTCTGAGCAGACTCTCAGTCTATAAAAGAACTCCCATTTCTCATTCAAACCCCCTGAGAAAAATATGCATTGTTAGAATACTAAATTGTTGCTATATTTTATCATCTCATTTCTAGTTAAAAGCTTTCATTTGCAATAGAATAATTTTAATTTCTTAGAATAATTGTATTGAAATTATGTCTTAGATTAATCTTATATCTTTCAATTCTTAGAATAATCTTGCATTTGCATTTCATTCATGGAGAAAAATCCTTCATTCTTAGATCGGTCTATGGTTGTGAGACTCTCATTCTGAGAGCTATTTCGAAACCCCATCTAGATAGAAGACAACATGTCAAATCATACAGGCATGCAGGATGAATAACTCATATTCACTTCTGTATGTGGCTGATGAATAAAGACTATGTTGAAGTGTATGGTTAAATAACAAGGCCAATTTTACCACATACATTTTTGGCGCTCATCGTGGGGCTCAAAAATTTACTTTCTGGCCTCATTTTACACTTTTTTAATCAATTTTGGTTTTTCGTCTGTACGGCTCCATGATGAAAGTTCGCGCAAAATTTCTCTTATAGCCATGCGACATTTAGTAAGTATATACATTTCTTTGTGTGCATAACTGGGATTCTTCACGCGAATCATAACACTTTTTCGCGTGACATTTGACTCCAGTGAGCTTTAAATTTTAGTTTTTGATATCTTTGTTTTTTCTGATTTCTAACCACAAATGGTTTTTGTTTGTTGTTGACTATATTTTTCTGGTTTTATCTCTGAAACAACTTAACGGTGGTTTGCAGGATGCTGCAATGAAGAAAGAAATTACTGTAGGATGCTTGTCGAAGACATACTTGTTTTCACAAAACTCTCATGTCTGTTTTTAGTAGTTAGAACACACTTCGATTGGTGCTTAAAATGAATCATTATCTTGCGTGATTGAAGTGTTTTCTAGATTGTAATTCCAAGAACTATATGAACGTATCCTCTCCCCTTGCCTTTATGGATCCTGGGTGTAAGAGAAATTCATATGATTCTTCTAGCGTGGCTACCTCCTAAGAGATTTAGCAGAGCCAGTGAGAGTGGATGCCCAACAAATAACAGTCTAAAGCCAAGCCCTTCCAAACCGGTATATAAAAATAGCATTGTGATTAATCTCATAATAGACGTGTGAATTCTTTGTGGCAACCAAAATCTCCTCTAGTACCCTAGTGGTGCGTTAAAGTCCTGACATCGTTAAGGTGAAAGCCTTTCTTTGAAAGGATTGGGAGAGCCCCCTTTATTGGGAAAATGACTTGATCACAACCACCTGAACGGATGTCCTTACTACAAACTGTTGTTATAGTATCCAAAAAACCTCTATCTATTTACACGGAAGGTCAGAGACCGACTAATATGCCCCACACTTTTATGGATCTTAGTAGAGACAACAACCCTTTGGGAAGCAATTCCTTTGGGGTTCAAAGATTGGTGTGCCTGAGAAGTGAGTGCACATGTAAGGAGGAGCCTGTGCCTCCAAGCTTGTAAGTTATCCGCTAAGAGTAGGCATAGTTGAACTTTGGTTCAAATGGGAATTCAACATATACTGCCTTGGCTATCCTAGGATTGTGATGTCTCTATTCTTGTACTACAAACATTCTGCTTAATGTGTTTTGTGTGGATGTATCATTTAAACAATCAAAATGAATGTCAAATCACACAAATTGTCAAACTGGAACATGTCCAAAATGATCTATAACTCAAACTCTCTGTCAGAAAACAACATTATCTTGTCTCAGGAAATGCAATCTGGTCTTGACTGTCTGATTTTGTAGACTTTCATTTGTCAAAACTGCCAAGTCTCGCGTGACATTCTGCCATCTTTGCATCAGTATCTGAGAAAGTTCGCGTGACACGCTGGCAATTGTCGCATGACATTTTGCAATATTGCTATTATTCTATTCACCAGTTTGTCACCTTTTCACCAGTCTGTCATCATTTTTCATGTGGGACTACTTAGTTTCGCGCGCACCTGTGAGAATCTTCACGCGAGAAAGTTCTTCTTCATGCAATTATGAAACTTTTTTTTCAAAACAATGAGCAATTTCCCGTCTATCCAGCGTACCTCTGCTAAATCTAGTCTCTGGTCTGGGTCTGTTTATCTGAACTCTATCTCCACACAGTCTGTAACTTGGTTTCTTGGGTTGAGAATTACGTGATTCTTGCTTAAACTGGTCTCGTCTCATATCTTTTGGTTTATTTCATCTGTGTCGTCATGCCTTGTGTCACAATATTCATCTCTCAGTTGTTCTAGCCTCATTTCCGACGATTTTCACCAAGGTTACTTCACCTTTTGGCACTTTCTATGCATTTAATTTGAGACAGTTTCATGTTTGGTCCTAGTTCACATCCCTTGTACAATTTGTCTATGACTGTTACAACTCGAAGTGGCAAAAAATTACCTTCAATCAATCAAGACAAATCTGTTCTTTCCACACCATTTCTGGCTACATCTAGTGAGGAATCATCTCGATCTCCCTCTCTGGTACTTTGACCTTACATCAAACGGTCATTTCTAGTGGATTTTAGTCAGGTCTGAAACCCTTTGTTCCAAGAGGATCCAAATTCTGAAAACACTCAACCTTATCATACCGAGTCTTTACACTTTGAACACTTGCATTCTAGAAAGATGGCAGATCATGACTAATCAGGTGAACATAGAAGAGACGATCTCTCTAAAACCAGGGGTAAATTCCCTTTTCAAGACCCTCCTCCTGATGAAGAGAAAGAAATAACCCAAGGAGATATCTTAGACGCTTGCAATAATAAAAAATTCATGAGAATGATGGCAGTCATAATGAAAGAAGAGAAGGAGAAATACCTTCTCGAATTGGCCACCCAAGGTGCCAAACTCCCCTCCGATTACAAGGTAGAGACACTTGTTGAGAAAGAGGAAGAAACTAAAAACTCTCGCTTGCAAAAGCAAATGCAAGGCATGCAAGAGAAACTCCTTCAACTCATGAAGGAAAAAGACAAACCTACCACTCAATTCACATTGGAAATATATGTGGTAAAATTGGCCTTTTTATTTAACCATACACTTCAACATAGTCTTTGTTCATCAACCACATACAGAAGTGAATATGAGTTATTTAGCCTGCATGCCTGTATGATTCAACCTGTTGCCTTCTATCTAGATGGGTTTGGAAATAGCTCTCAGAACGAGAGTCTCACAACCATAGACCGATCTAAGAATGAAGGATTTTTCTCCATGAATGCAATGCAAATGCAAGATTATTCTTAGAATTGAAAGATGCAAGATTAATCTAAGACATGATTTCAATGCAATTATTCTAAGAAATTAAAATTATTCTATTGCAAATGAAAGCTTTTAACTAGAAATGAGATGATAAAATGTAGCAACAATTTAGTATTCTAACAATGCATATTTTTCTTAGGGGGTTTGAATGAGAAATGAGAGTTCTTTTATAGACTGAGAGTCTGCTCAGAATAGAAAGTTTCCTATTTAAAATAAAACAAACAGAAAATCCAGTTCAAATTAGCTAGCTTTCTTTAAAAGAAAACAATAAATTGTTTTCCCTTTGCTTTAAACTATTTTCTTTTTTATTTTAGTAGTTTTCTTTCTCTTTAAACTACAGTTAATTCAAAACTTCTATTTCTGAATAGGAAAGAAGATTTTTGAGAGAGTACTTAATTAAATAAATAGAATATGACCTCATAAATGTGCTTTTCTCAATTATCTAAATAATTAAATTCAATTTTTGAAATGAGCATATTTATTTAATTCCTTTTTATGTGTTTTAGCTAAAAGGGGTGAATTTAATTTAATTAAAGTGCTAGGAATTTATAATTAAATTAATTCAATCATAGGGTTTGTTTAGCCAATTGATATTTAGGAATTAAATATAATGTGTGATTAATGCAGATTTAGGATTTTCTGCATTTGACACTCAGGTCGAGTAGAGTTAGTCAAAACTCAGAATTGCCTAGTACAATAGGAATTTGACGATTCAAAAGAATGACAAATGCAAAAAAATTGGTTAGGGTTACAAGATGTCAATTTTGGGGTGTTACATTTTGACCCTCTTTGAATTGATGGACGAGCAACGCATTGATTCAAAGAATAGTCTGATGCCTGAAGCACAGAAGAATAGATTTAAACATTGGTGATGCAATGTTCGATTGATGAAGATTTCAGAGCCATCTCTAGGACAGAGCTTGAATCTCCAAAGTCTAGGTTAGGTTGCCAAGACGCTGGTCAAATAGAGTTTTTGAGGGTCATCTCCATAATGAAGCTTGATCCTCATGGATCCGGGTTAGAATGTCCTGATACCTAATAGATTGATATCTTTCAAAAGACTTTCCCCTGAATGAGGCTCAACCTTCAGGAGTCAGGGTTAGATTGCCCCAATACCTGTCCATAAAAAGATAGTCAATAGAGGTTTTTAGGACTATCTCCAAAACGAAGCTTAGTCCCCCAATATCTAGGTTAGATTTCCCAGACACTGGTTAGATTGATATCTTTCACAAAACTATCTCTAGAATGAGGCTCAGCCTTTAGGAGTCAGGGTTAGATTGCCCTGATATCTGTCCAAAAAGATGGTCAATGGAGATGTTTAGGACTATCTCCAAAATGAAGCTTAGTCCCCCAATATCTAGGTTAGATTGCCCAGACACTGGTTAGATCAAGTTTCATAATCATCTCCAGAACAAAGCTTGATTTTTAGGAGTCAGGGTTAGATTGCCCCAATTCCCAATAGATGAGATTTTGAGAATCATCTCCAGAATGAAGCTTGATCCTCAAGAATTTGAGTTAGATTGCTCAGATACTTAATAGATTGAGATTTCGAGAATCATCTCCAGAATGAAGCTTGATTCTCAGGGATCTGGGTTAGACTGCCTTGATACCTAATAGATGAAAAGATGTAAGGAACAAAGATGCCCTTATTGATTATGGAGTATCTAGTTTTGACTGTGAGGTATGAAAAACTGAATATGCCCCAAGTGATGAGATGCCCCTAGCAATGAGGACTTTTGAAAATAAGATCATATTGATTGTAATAGATTTAATGATGTAATCATCTTGCCCCTTGGGAGCGAAATGGAAAGATGAAACGTCATAATGATGATTGAGAAATCAAAGATAGATGTTGAATCAGAGATCAAGAAGAACTCAGAATAGATTACAAAAGAATCTAGAAGAGTCAGAATCAATTTCGAGGTCTAGTTGACCAAGTTTGACTAGGGTTGACCAGAGTTGACTTTTGAGTAAAAAAGTAACAAATTTGAGAAAATGATGATATGATAAGATTCTAACAAGAAAGAGACATCATAAAGTCAACTGCACAAACGTCCAATCGTGTCGGTCTCAAAAATTTTAAAATGTGATTTTGAGCTATATAGGAGTGTCAAATTTCAATTTCAATTTCAATTTTGATTTCGATCACGAAAATGAATTCAGAGTAGTCGAATTAGCTAGTGGTGAAATTTTCTAGCAAATCAGAGAACTTTTGAAAATTAGGTGAAAACCTATATATGAGTCCAAAAGGTCATTTTCAAATTATTTGCCTTTGTTGACTTTTGAGAATTGAGCTCTGAGTGAAAATGGTGGTCCTTGTGAGCACTCATCGTTTCAAGCGATCCAGGCATCATAATCGGCCAGAAGCCTATGGACCCCCGGTAAGTGGTCGATTAACCTTTATGGTATTTCAAATTTTATTGCTTTCAGTCAAATTTTCATTGTTTTTACATGCTTTGAAACACTATTCCGTGGGTGCTCACGCGGTTCGTAATGAAGCCTCGCGCGAGAAACTGCCAAAAGGTAGAGTCTCACATTGGACGGTGGGTATCCTCGTGTGGGAGGGCACCCATGTCTCGCATGGGAAACCCTTCGACATGGGGGTTTCTCGCGGGAATAGTGATGAAACTTCGTGCGGGAATGATACTTCGCGTGACTTGTAAAACTTCTTCACGCGAAAGGCTTCTTCTTCACATGGAGAAATTTTAACAGTTTGAGAATAAAACAAGTTTTCATTGCATCCAAGAGATATTGCTTCAACATTAGTCCTTAGTGTAGGATGTCTGTGATTCTTTATTGCTTAGTTATGCATTGATTATCTTGAATCATGAGTCGATTACTGATCATGTATTGTTGTTTACATGTTTTGCAGGTCGAGTTCCTAGATATAGTGGGCTGGTCCAGCGTCTGGATGATGCTGAGATTGCGCATATTGACAGTTTAGGCCTATTACATCTCTGTGAGATACCTAAAATTTAGGTTAATCATGGGTTACTGGGAGCACTAGTAGAGTGTTTCCATTAAAAATGAACACCTTTCACTTTCATCAGGGCGAGATGACAGTGATGCCGGAGGACATCTATAGGATTCTTAGGATACCTTTCCACGGGCCCCGAGTAGAGTATGAGGTACAACCTCGACTAGGGACACTAGTGCTGTGAGAGATCCCGCAAGACGAGCTAGTCATGGGTAGAGCCATCCCATGGGAGGAGCTGATCAGAGAGTATGGTCCTAAGCACCGATTGGTCATGGTATTGGCAGCATTCCTTGGCTTCTATTTGATGCCAGATCGCGAAAAACATGGTTTCAAGTGTGGTTGTGGTCGGATGCTGCATAAGATGCTGGAGGATCCGATCAGATATGGGAGGGGTCAATGTATGCTGGCCCATATGTACCATGAGATGCATGAGATCGCCTATAGAGAGGCAAAGAGCATGGCGGCAGGGGTCTTTGTATTACAGGTGTGGGTATGGGAGCACCTGCCGGTTACCCGACCCATATGCAAGGATTAGATGGAGCCACTGGAGCCCTATATATGTAGGTATAGAGGTTTGATTATCTAGCCCACGCTGGGTAAGACAGACCAGTGGCGAGCGCAGCTCGATGATCTGGTTGTAGTGACATGGCGACTATAGAGGTTGGCAGAGGACTAGGATGATGCTAGTGATTAGTTAGGGTACATGATAGTTTCTTAGCCTCTCTTTGGTCAAGCCATATTTATCATTGAGTGATTTCCACTGACACATGTCTAGCAGCAGTTTGGCCGGGCAAAGGAGATTTCTTAGGAGTACTGTTCCTATGCTCACTTTCATGATGAGATTAGGAAGGGATGGTCGACCAAGTTGGATACTGGTCGATGCATGATAGATGTACGAGGCCTAGCGTGGAATCAATGGGATTACTTGAGCGCTATTATAGATGGCAGGATGAATCCAAAGTTCAAGGAGCATTTCCTGACTCACCCCTTCCCACAATTCACAGACCTAGTTGGTATGGCAGTGCCAACACAAGTAGTGCACCTACAGGTGCCATAGTAGTAGGCACTAGTGCCTCCACCATAGCAGGTACCATGACCACCACCATGGAAGGTACCATAATAGGTATCGCATCCATGCACAGTACACGTGGACATACCTGCACACCAGATGCAGATTGATCCTAGTGCGAGAAGCAGTGGGAGGCAAAGAAGGAGGAGGATGGCTGCATAGCTCAAGGATGTGCAGGAGTAGGTAGAGTAACAAGAGATACCATAGGAGGACCTGATGCAGGAGGACCAACTGACACAATAGCTAGTACAAGGTGCAGTACCTAGGGATGCCCCATCACAGGTGCAGGAGGCCCTGCGGAGATCGAGAGAGAGAGAGTACAATAGCTCATGAGATAGGTTATAGACTTGTAGGTATAGGTTTTCATACGAGATTCATGGTTATTGGATAGATATCGAGAGGTTCAGGAGCTCTGAGGGCACTTGTAGATGATGTAGGAGTAGTTCCGGGTGGAGGGAGGATAGTAGGCGGCCTGAGCAGACTATTATTATGCAGCTTATGCAAGAGTAGTACCTGATGAGGCGCTGCAGGTGTCAAGATCTTCTTCATATGCCAGAGGATTAGAGGGTGCACAGGCACCACCTCCACCAGATATGCCTCCACCTCCACCTCCTCCAGGTGATGAGGGAGAAGGCTAGAGCTAGATTTGATATACTGATAGATGAGATCATAGGATGTATCTGATGCATTGGCATCCATGTATTGTACCACCATTTTGAGATAGACTGTGCTCGAGTAGCACCTTTTTTATTGTATCGACACATTTGAGATATATACATGAGCATGTCTTTTGGTATCGTCACATGTGTCACATTTTATTTATGAGATGTTTCCTATATGCTTAGATGTTTAGATGAGTTAGAATGTATGCAAATGGATGAAAATGTTTTGAATATATGTAAATGTATGAAATGCACATGTATGTGATGTTTATGAGTTTATGTGATGCACATGTTGATGTAGATGCACAGTTGTATGTATGTAGATGATTTATGTAAATGCACCTGTGAAATAGAAATATATAAATGCAATGTGTAAATGATAATGCAAATGTAATGTATATGGTACTAACATCTCATGCAGGGTGTACAGATGTGTGACATATGCTAACCAAGAGAACATGTGAATAATCAAGAGCGAGGATTGAACACTTGTGTAGTCGTGATGAAACAAGAACTCTGAAGAATAACTCCCCAATGTACAAACCCAAGATAATGCAATGAAGTGAACATCGAATTGCTACCACAATGCAAGCCTAGAATGAAAATGAAATTCTATGCTAGATGCAAGCCCTAGGACATGGTTGTGAGACCCATCGTAAAATCATCATCATTGATCATTTTTGAAACATCAGAGTCGATACAATCCTTACTGGTGCCAATGCAACCATAAGAATATGAATATGACTTTCATCGGATAAAATGTAGGAAACAAACGTAAGCACCAGGGCACAAAAGACAAGATGACCTGAACATTGTTTCTAGTTAATGTTGCAAGAATACACCAGTATCAAGGCATTCAAAACCAAGATAACCATGAGTGTGATCATGCGTAAACAAACAAAGCAATAATAGTCAAGGAGATAGTACCGACCTCACCATGACATACAAATAAACAAGATCGAGGGATGTGAGGCTTGTCCACCTTAGTGTGAGAGCTCTTATCACATACAACCTATTTATTTAAAGTTTCTGGATCATTGGGACTACACCAACAAGCAGTAGAAAAAGAAAATATCAATGAAATCCATGAGAATAGACATCATACAAAGAAAGATTCAATCATAGCTCAGCAAATTTTAAAGTTTTCAAATATGTATGTGTATAGGTGTTGAAAACCACTGTTGTGCTTGTCAGTGCATTGTGTTTGATTATTATTGATAGATGTTTACATTTGAGATATCCAATTTGTGTTGAAAAATACAGATGTGTCCATAGATAGTGTTGAAAAAGACTGTCTATGGTGGTGTTGAAAAACACCAGTTTGTCTCAGTAGTGAGTTTTCTTTGAGAAGTGACAAGATTATTGACTCAGGTGTAAACCAAATTTGGGGACTCATGCCCCTAGTAGCAGTGACTGACTTGACAGATATTGTGAGGACAAACTAGATTTTATTGCCCCCAGGCATATGGCACTGAATCAATATCAAGTCAAGAGAGTTCACAAAGGAACCAAAGTGTCACAAAAGTGACTGAAAGCTATGCACAAACTAAAGCAAAGAATCGTCAAGACCAAGTATCGATAGATAGAGCTTCTGAGCGCAAACTCCAACTGTAACGGATGTGAGCAATCTCAATAGTACACTGAAAGTAGGCACCATGAGAACCACTGGTGACTGACATGAGAGATATTGTCAAGTGAAGAGGTCATAGTACTAGCTAGACATCAGTAGGAAGACACAATGAGAACCACTGGTGACTGATGTGAAGAGATCCTTAAGGAGAGAGACGTCAGTATAGGAAAAACGACAGTAGGCAGATGCAGTGAGAACCACTGGTGGCTGTCGTAAAGTAGATCCAAAAAGGTGATAGGATAGTGCCCCTAGACCAGGAAGGTTTCCCCTAGAGTACAACCAATTTCAATCTATGTAAGTTGGTGTCTTGACAGGTAACTAAAAGCGTGCGGAAAGAAAATGCAAGAAGGAAAGAAGGAAAGCAACAAAGTAGGAAACCAAATGCATAAAGCCAAGTGGTGCTGCGATAGATATAGCAATGTGGAACAAGAGGCATCTGTTTACCAGGTTTTCACCTTCTTGGCATAAATTCTTTTTTTTTGCTATCATGACGCTTGTTTGGCAGGTTTTCATCAATGACACCTTTTTTTTTCTTATTCTCTTTTTTTTTTTGTATTTTTTAATTTTTTTAATTTTTTTTTGTATTTTTGGAATATATAAGTTTTTTGGAGATACATCAAAGTGCCTATTTCTAGGTTTTCACTAAGATGATCATTTTTTCAGGACATTTTCCAATTTTTAGAAAATTTTCAAGACTTTACTATATAGATGAGCATACTAAAGATGTCTCAGCTGTAGAACTGTTTCAGATGAAGAGCGTTGATGGGCTCTTTGAGTTGTTCTCCCTCAGTAGTAGAAATTTGATAAGTGCCAGACCTAAACACTGTAGTGACAACATATGGACCAAGCCAATTTGGTTCAAATTTTCCTTTCTAGATCTGATGTTGTTGATTCTAAGGGTTCTCCCTCAGAACAAGGTCATCTATTTGGAAGTCCCTTGGGCGAACTCTCTTGTTATAGCTCTTGGACATCCTTTTCTGATATGCTCTAAGGTGATCAAATGCCACTTTCTAAAATTCATCAAGTAGTTCTAGCTCTTGTAGCCTAGATATTCTATTATCATCATCAGTAATGAGGCCTTTTAGAGAGACTCATAGAGAAGGAAGCTTAACCTCAATTGGTAGCACAATATCTAATCCATAAACCAAAGCATAGGGCGTAGCACCTGTTGGTTTTCTTATGCTTGTCCTATATGCCCAGAGAGCTAGATTGATCTAGAGATGCCAATCTCATCCAAATTTGTGCACTATGCGATGCAAGATTTTGAGGATTGTCTTGTTTGATGCTTTCGCCTGTCGATTACCCTGAGGATAATAGATGGAAGACCAATGCTGAGTAATTTTAAACTTAGAGCATAGCTCTATCAAATTATTGTTTTTGAATTGCCCCCCATTATTAGTGATTATTGCTGAGGGTCACCATACCTGCAGATGATGTAGTTGAGAATGAACATAGCAACTGATTTGCCATTAGCAACGGTGAGAGTGACTACCTCCACCCACTTGGTGAAATAGTCTGTAGCTGTGATGATGAACTTATGTCCATTTGAGGACAAGGGATAAATCTGACCCACCAAGTCAAAGGCCCATTGTTGAAATGGCCAGAAAGTAATGAAGGCAATAAGCTCCTTGGCTAGAGCATGAATCAGATTACCATGTAGTTGACACTGTTTGCAAGACTTAGAAAACTGTGTAGCTTCTTTTTCCATATTTTTCCAATAGTAACCAACTCTAATAAGTTTACGGGCCAGTGTTAGGCTGTTAGAGTGAGACCCACAAATGCCTTCATACACCTCTACTAACACACGTTTGGACTCATCAAGTTCTAAACACCTAAGAAGGGTACCATCTAGACCGTGCCTATACAAGTTGTTAGTGATGATGACAAACCGTGAAGCACTGCGGATTAAGTGACGTTTCTCATTCTCAGTGTAAGTGTCCGAAACAATCTGGTCATGAAGGTAGGAGTAAATATGATGGTAGTGGGATGAGTCATGTCCAATGACAGAAAGGATCATCTGGGACTTAGGGGAATCATAGGCTAGGTGGCATAACATCTCAACTAGGAATTCATGTCAGAATTCATTTTTTGGCATCTATAACATGGAAGCAAGAGTAGCCATTAGATTCATCGCTTTATTATCTGCCCTTGGAACCTGTTGAAATGTAATGTGAACGAAATAATTTCTGAGGTCATCAACCAACCTGTTATAAGGTACCAAATTGTCATCTTTTGTCTGATAGATATCATTTACTTGATTGATGACTAACTGTGAATCTCCAAGGATATTGAGCTCGTCCACTTTCCATTCAAGGGCGATCTTCATACCATTGATCAAGGCTTAGTACTCAAAAATTTTGTTTGTACAAGGAAACAACATCTTGTATTCTTTTGGTAAAGAGTACCTTTGAGGTGTAATGAACAATATCCCAATACCTGACCCCTACTGGGTAAATTAACCATCAAAGAACATAGTCTAGGATCAACGTGTGAGAAGTAAAATGGACTCATTTGGAAATTCAATGTTCAATGGCTGATGATCTACTAGAGGTGCTTCCACCGACTAATCTGCAATTGCTTTCCCCTTGATGGCTTTTCTCTCTACATACTCAATATAACATTCACTAAGAATGTAATACCCCTCTAACCCTAATATAATTTTTGTGTTTTTGAATGAAGTAATATCTTTCGATGTTTCTGGTGACAGGGTTTTGCTGACCGGGTCCACCAATAGTCATAAGTTGTCACCGGGTACCGGAGGTACCGGCCAACTCCGCTGCAAAGGTTTTCTGGGGAAGTTAGATTCCCCAGGCCTTCAAGCACCTGGGTGTCAAGTCACGATGGTGCGGGGCTCGGTTGGGAGAAGTGACTATTTTCGAGGGGGATAGCTGGTTTCTTCAACTCATTCTCTCTGGAGATTCAATAAGGTAAGGTTTACCCTAGCATTCTACACTTAGCAAACAAAATGAAAAAGATCCTGCAGGGTTAGAAACACTTCATCTAACTATAGTCATGTTTAAATGTCCAGAACATCAATGATACTCTGACATACTACACTAAATACCAAAGAAATACACAACCATCAGCTAGTATTTTATCAGTAGCGAAGGTAAAGAGGTCGTTGATCTATTTTAACATATCAGAGTAGAAGATATAAAGAATGTAAAGCATGAAATACCATTAACTCAGAAGCATGAATGCCAACAACATCATTGCAAAGAATTCTTCCTTCTTCATTAATGTCTCTTCCAGCAAGCACTGGTGCATGATACAATGGTGGCTCCAGAGGAGCGTCTAACTATTGAAAACAGAACAAAGGAGCATTGAGCTCTGCAACTAAAAATGAGAAATCACCTTTCTATTATGTGTGGACAACAAAATCATCAATTTCACTGACCCTTGGAAATGGGCCGGTCTGGCTATTTATACAACTCTCTTCTAACCCTAACCCTATTTTACATCATGTTCCAATAAAATACAATATCTGGGGGCCGATACTACTTGCGCCACCCTATAAAAAACCTTGCAATGGAATAGGCCTGCTATGTCAGAAGAATGAGACAAGAATATACAGCGGAAGAATCGGCCTCAAGAGGAGAGCTAGGAAGGAGAAGGAAGAAAGGGAGAAAGTAGGCCCCCCAGGGATCGAGGCTACATGCCTCATAAATGGGAAATGCGGTGCCCTGTCTCCAATGTGCTAGGTGTACCTCTAAGCGGCGCCTCGAGAAGAATTTCATGTCAGAAAACTAACTGTTGAGTCGACGCCCCCTTGATGTAGCCAACCACCTTCTGACAGCCTTTATTAACCGCTTCTGAAAGTGATTGGTTGGCCTCAGGGACTGGGACACGGATCACTTGAAAGAATTCAAAATTTTGGATTCGAGACTCCAAGATCTGGGAACTTACATCCCCAAAAGAATAAAGAATACCCAACGCTTGAGTTTTCCCGACCTCCAGAGAAAGCTCAAGGTTGCTTATTATCATTGAAATCTTGGAGGAGGCGGGAAATGCCATCTTCATCTACACCTTTTAGACTGGCCCTTCAGTACTTAGCCACTTCAATTTGCTCCCCCAGGTCTGGAACATTCTCTTTAAATTTGTCAGCCATTTTTGCCGCATCGTAACCACTAAGTACCATGCAAGTTCATTTTGTCATCTGGGCACCATCTATACCCTACGGGGACTGATACCGGGACTTCATTATTTCATCAAAACTCCCCAAAACTGAATCTTTGGGCGTACATCTATCTGTGCTGAGGGGATCAGCTCCGGAAGTCTTTATTACAAAAGACTTATATAAATTGAAAGAATATTTTACAGCATTGACCTTATCTTGCAGAGTCCCTACCAGTTGCTTGGTTACTTCCAATGTGAGGTCAAGCCTAGAGTGTTGGGTTCTCATAAAATCGAATGATTCATCCCCTAGAATTCTAGATTCAGAAATCATATCCTCTCCTAGGCTAAGGAGTTCTTTGAGCTCCACCTTCCATGCCTGATAATTCTCGATATCACCCTCCCATAGGTCAACAAGAGTCTCCTCCTGGTGTATAACATGCCAAGCTATATATAAATCCGGGAGGGTGGATACCAGGAAATGCCGGGTGTTTCCTATCTACAGGGTGACCCACTCGTCCACTGCCTGGGCCTTCTTCTTCATTATGCGCAGGGAATCTATGTCACTTTACGGTAGATTTTCAGAGGTGGAGGCCTCCGGAGGAGCGACATTGATAGGTCGAGCCAGCTCAATGAGCAACCCCATAAGGTTTGCATTTTTTTCCTTTTCTGCTTTGAGCCTCTGGACTTCTTTCTCATAACGGGCTTCCACCGCCCTTGCTGCATCCTTTAGCAAGTCCACCTTGCCCTGCTTTCCCCTTTTTCCAAGCGATCCTCTGTAACGTTATAATCTCTGGGTTCCATGATTGCTTCATCGGCGCTTGGGGGAGGTGTTTCCACAACGACAATTGTTTCTTCGCCTGGCCCAGTTCAAAGAGTATGAACCGTTTGGGCTTTCTTGGCCTTGGGTGGGGCTTGGACTTGGGCCATCATTTCGGCCAGGGAGAGAGGAGTTATGGGAACAGATGGAGCTTTTCTCTTTCTACTCTCTATTAGCCACTGAGGCGGTAGGGGTGGCCTTCCTGCAAGAATTTATTCCCTTGATTCTTCCCATTGTCTTGCGGCTGTTGCTCCTCAATGGCATGGACCTCATCCATCCCTTTCCCTATGTCTTCTTCTATAGCAACATTTTCTTCATCAACTTCCATCTCCTCAGCCTTGTCCTCTGTGTCGATTGCTCTGTCTGGACTTTGGTAGGCTTCCTCGGGGATTTCCTCTTCATACTGCTCTTCTTGTTTCTCTTCTTCTACTACCGAGGCTTCTTCCTCTGCTGGTACATCTTTTGGCAGTAGGGGACGTGTTGGACTGAGATTTAAAGTTTGGGCCGCGATAATCACCTGCCCAAAGGTTGCTCCTAGGAGTGGCCCTTGGAACGTGGTGGCTAGGGTTATGGTTATTCCCAAAGGTCTGGTTCCCCCAGCGGATGCCATTTGTTCACCCTGCCTTTGTTGGTCCACTCCCGGACCTTGCATTACTTGAGCCTCGCAGGCAATCTCCGGCTCTGGCTCTCTTTCTTCTTCCTACTTTTCCTGCTCCTGCGTAGGCTCTTGTTCAGGAGCTTCTTGCTCTGCAGCTTTTGGTTCTACCCCTGGGACTTCTGTCCCTGCTTGTTTATTGTCCCCCTGCAATTTTTCGAACTCGTCAGTTGCAAATACATCATCAAATTCTTCTTGTGCCAGGGGACCGGATGGGACTTCAGCTGGCTTTGCTTCCTTCTCCAGCTCTGGAGAACTGGAAGAGAGGATTTCCACTTGTTGGGCTTGGGACGTTCCCAACCCTGGCTCTACCTTAGGATTTTTGTTGAGCCTTTTCTTTCTCTGGGTTACCAAAGGTGGCCCCGCATCTCTTATTGCTGCTGCCTCCATGGGATCCACCCTTGTTGCCTTTACCATTAAGGCTGCCAGTGACGAGGAGGAAGAGGGACAAATTAGCCCGGCCATGAGCGGTGGAGTGGCCAGCCGCGTTATTAATTTCTCCCTCATCTGCTGGGAGGCTACCACTGATTGTTTTATTTTCTCTTTGATGGGGACTTCTTGCACAGCAGGGTTTGTATCTATCTCTTTACCTTTATCATCTCTCTGTGAAGAAGTCCCAGCCCCGGAGTCAATTTTGGTGCCGGCTGGGTCGCTCGGTAGGTACTTCTGGGGCACACCTTCTTGAAATAGGCGTGACTTCACTCGACCACCTCTCGAGTGAAGTCCTCAATTGTGGGCCCTTCCTAGGCATCCCAGTTTACTGGTGGAAGAGTCCTTGTATCAATCCCCTTTTCCTTGTACTGGGGATCGGTAGTGGGGGCGACATTTGAGAAGTCCGTCGGGAACCTCTGGAGCTTCAAATTTTACATCATGTCGGCCGTCATTCTAATGTAGTGCCTGCTCCGCACCTCCACATCGTCTTGACAATATACCCAGAAATTCTCCATATGGATGTGATGGGGCTCTGAAGCCTAGGGCAGTGCCGCTGCAATCTTTCCGTGCGGATCAAAATTTTTCTGCGCTAAGTAAAATTCCCTAAAGTTGTAACTTTTCAATTCATTGTCTGCCTCCTTTGCGGCGGCCAAGCTGCATGTGTAGTTCCCACAAGTGATTGGGAATAGAATGTTGGGTATCTTTTTCAAGGCAAAGAGGGCATGCACCTCCATTATTTGTCTGCAGTATTTCAAGAGCACGATCTTGTCCCCATAGTGTTTGGGCAACAAGTAGGGTTTTCCGGAGAAGCTGGTGACCCTAATGTAGGTGTGCTATTGGAATTAAATGTAATAATATCTATAATTATGGACCAAATTCATTGCCTTTGAGGATAGGTGGTATCCAGTGTCCCAGGTGGGTGTGAGCAGATGATAATAAATGAACGCATCGTTTACCCGACAAAAATTGGGGAAGCTGGCCTCCCATTGAATTTGTGGGAAATGGTCCCATGGTGCCTTTTGTCCTGGGCAATTCCCGAGCACGCCATCTGTAAGTAGGCTATGGGCGTGGTGCCTTTGCTGCGCTAGGGCCCATAAAACATAGGAAGACATGTAGAATTTCTTCTTCTTGTTCAGTTGAAGGAACTGGGAGTCGACATGGTTGGAAATTATTGTTGACCAGTCGAAGTATCCTCCCTTGGTGGAGATGCTGAGGAGGAAGTAATACATCCATCTAGCAAAATATTGGGTAGAGGTCTGCCCAAAGACCTAGGCCAACGCTATCATTCCTATCTGAATGCTCTCTTTGAACTCGGAGCGAGGAATTTCTATCTTCATCCTTTTGGGGTCCCTCTTTGGAACCTTGAGCCAATGGGTATTCATATATACCCAGGTGACATCCTCCAGCTATGTGAATTGGGCCAAGGCATAAGTCCTTATAACCACGAAGGCCTTGATAAATTGTGGGATTCCCAGTCCTGCCTGGAATATGTCTGGGTCAAGGGATACCAACGGAGTAGGGTATCCAGTTGGTTCTGCGGCCGCGAGCATAATAGCCCGACTAGAAGAGTTGTAGTTGGTGGCCAGTGTCAAGATGAGCTTTAGAGATTGCATGGATCACGGGAAACAAGCCGCCTTGAGGATTCTGGAGTCCCCGACATTGATTGCTAGCTGATCTCTAGCCTGTCGCTGGATGTACATTATTTTTACCAAGGCTTGCATTTCTGGCCATGTTCCGACGCTGGTGTCGGTAATAAGCTTAACTTTGGACTCAATCTTTGAGCCCATAATGACATTGTCTTGTATGAACCTCATGGTCAGGGGCATCTTCTCCAAGGCCTTCTCCTTTTTGGACTTTACTGCCGCCCTGGTGGTTGCCGTGAAAGGTAGCTCTGGACTTTTGGGTGGAGAGGATGCGGATGCTTCAGACATGTTTGGAAAATGAACACCAGAAATCTGTGAGACAAAGCGACTGTCAGAATGAATTAATCAAAATAAATATTCTGGGGTCCAGAGATCTTACCACCGTGATGCTTTCTTTTCCTGAAAAGTTAGTTTCATTCAAAAATAGTCGAAAAGCAAACGCATCAGGAACTTAAGATTTTTATTGAACATCTGGGTCTGGGGATTTTGTCACACTTGGTAAAGACATGGGATAGCTGATGGTAAGAGACCCGGAGCTGGAGAAGGAACCATTTGTGAGGACATGTAAAAAAGGCAAGTCACCAAGCCCACGTGGGCGCCACGTGCATAGGTATTAAATGGAAGTTATGGTGATGACGGTGGAGCCAACTATCCGAACGCGTGAAAAGTGAAGGGCACTTGGCTGGAATTGATTTTGTGCATGGGACATAAATGAGGGTCTGACTGGTTTCATGGAAGAGAGAGAAAATTGTCTGTTTGAAATTGGCCGAGAGCCGAGTTTCAAACAGGTGGTTTTCTACCCCGAAATGAGTTCATGGGCGGAATACCAGCAACACAGGTGACTTGACCAGCTTTGTCAAGCCATTTGGAAGGATATACATGAAGGCTGAGGGATATATACATGAGAACAAAGGGATATACAAATACTATACACAAATATACACACATGTACAATGCGAAATGACGTCCGTAGGAAACCAAGCAAGGAAGAGTATATACATCTATCTACATAATCTACAAACTGACCACTTCTACGCAGAGGACGGACAACCCTCTGGCAGAGCTGACCCACCAACGGGTGGCAAAACCAGAAAATAGAAGACAGAAAAAATAGAAAGACAACAAATGAAAGCAAGACAAAGAAACACCAAACAAACAAAAATAAAAGAGGTGGGAACAGAGTTACCAACCTGAGAACGCTGAAAGGTGGAGGAAAGGAAGAAGCTACCACAGGAGCTCTGCAATAGCTATAGTTTGTTAGACGATCACAACCACCACCACGAAGCACTCACAATCGCTTGATAAGGACTGGAAGTGTTAAGCACTGATTATAGCTAACTCTCTACAAATCTCTCTAAGTGCTCGAAAGTTTTAATCACGGTAAATGTGAAAGTGACAGATAAGTTCTATTTATACCCGCGGTAAAAAGGGTAATGCACCTCCTTCTGGCAATCTCCGGACGAGAAAACCTCTGGACCCTGGGCCTAGGGATTCCCCGCGATGATACCCTTAAGAACATCATGGAAAAAAATCCCAGAGTCTGGAGTCTGGTTCCCAACGAAGAACGACCTTCGGGACTGGAGTTTTGGAGGCGAAAAACCAAACAAACAAAACAAAACAACGAAGAAGAAAACCCCAGAGAAAGAAAAACAAAAGGAAAAAAGACAAGGCAAGAGCCGCAAGCAAAAACAAACAAAAGAAAAAAAGGGGGACCCAACATTTTGCACACAAAATGTAGGGATGGGGATGCAGGGCATAACAAATGGCGACTATCTGGAATAAATGCCTTAGCGCATTTGAGAACTATAGAATCTCTGGTTAGCAAAACTAGAACAAGCCACTTCCCGAAGCATCTGATAGACAAATAGCGACATATCTGAGAGAATCCAACCACACAGGATCCAGTTCGTAGTCCTTCATCAGTGGTGTCATGTGTGCTTTGGAAGGAAATCAAGCCGATGACCTCTGGGAGGAGTAGAGAAGAGGCACTAATTACATCAAACCAGTCATCAATTTGCTCGCTTCCCCCAGAGACCAAAGTTTCATCCCGCTTTTCCTCTTTTGTTATTTTATTTGTTTCTAGGTGGGGAAGGCGGTACTTCTTTCACCATTAAAATTGAGCTTAGCTAATTTTAATGGCAGTACTTCTTTCACCTGTCCACCTATACTTAGATGTTTGAAGAGGGGATAAAACTCTGGACTCGAAAAGAATTCCTTAAAGTTTCAGACCTGGGTCAACCAATTAGTACAACTGATCTACCCTTGGCATGTCTGATTACTTGTTCCTTATATTACTTGTGTTCACTGATTTCCAGACTCCCAGAGATAGCACCTGATGGAGATTACTCAAAATGTGCCATAACCTGTGAACCAACCCCAAAGACCGGGCCAACTCCACCATGCTAAAGACAGATTCTAAAGTTCACCATGCCATAGAAATCGTACCAAAAACTAGAGTTTATGCGAAGCATCCCAGTTCCTGAAAGATAGAAAAAAACGTCGGGACCCTGGAAGAAAAATGAAAATGAAAACAAAAACAACAAAAGAGGACTGCCCCAAAGGATAGCCGACAAGGCTATTTACAAGACGGGCTACCTCGCAACGAGGCACTCAAAAGAAATATTTACAAGCGAAAGGCTTTACATATAATACAACTTTGGACAAACTTACCCTATTCGAAGTAGTGTTTGAGAAACTGTCCATTAACGGGCAATGCGACAGGTTCCCCAGTCAGGGTGTTAAGGCGGTAAGTATTTGCCCCATAGATTTCTGAGATTAGGTATGGTCTGAGCTAGAGCCGTTGGAACTTGGTATGCTTTCCTTTCTTTTCCCAGGCCTTGTCCCATAATAGGACCAGATCCGAGATATGAAAAGCCTTGTATTGGGATCTTCTGTCAAACCATCATTTTACCACTGCTTGATGATGCGCAAAATGTTCAAGGGCTGCATCTTGTTGTTCTTCCATTCGCACCAGATTTAAGAGCCAAACCTCCATGATGTTGTCCCTGTTGCTAAATTCCTGCATAAACTGTAAAACTGGGATTTGTAAGTTAACTGAGAATACAGGTTTCTAACCATAAACTAGATAGAACGGGGATGTTCCCAGGGCGGCCTTGACATGAATGCGATCTGCCCAGAGGGCAAATTTCAACTTTTGATGTCAATCCTGGGGATTCTATTCTAATAGGTGTTTGATCACTTCAAGTAGATTTTTGTTTGTTGATTCAGCAACGCCGTTTCCCTGGGGATAGTAGTTGCTAGAAAACTTCAAAGTGATCCTTTGATTGTAGGTCCATTCGAGTAACTGTGCCAAAGAAAATGTCGGACCATTGTCACACAACAAAGCGAAGGGCATTGCGAACCGTGTGACGATGTTTTCTTCCAGGAATTTGATAACTACGTTTGTCATGTTATTTTTGCAAGGTATAACCTCATACCACCGAGTGCAGTAATCAATATTAGTGAGAATGTATCGGTGGTTGGTAGATGAGTTGGGGTTGATTTCCCTGATGAAGTCAAATGCCCATTGGGCGAAGGGTTTAGCCTCTTAGACTGGTTGTAAAGGCATAGCTGGGTTACACTCATGATGCGCCACGGTTTGGCAAGTATGGAATTTCCTAACATGAGTGTAGACATCCTTGAATATACAGGGCCAATAGTATTCGGCCCGAAGGATCTGATGGGCAGTGGCATCAGCTGAGCCATGCCCGGTCCCAAACTGCCTGTGGAAATTATTAATCACTCTTACAGCTTAGTCTCTATCGATGCACCAGAGGTACACTCCCTCATAGTTCCTGCGGTAAAGTGCGTAGTTTTTGATCATGAAGTGAGCACTTTTCATTTGCAGGGCGCGGCGTTTGTGGGGAGGTAATCCCTCCAGGCATTTATTATTTTGTAACAAATATACCAAATCGGTATACCACGGGTCTTGGGTAATGGACTCCACTGTGTAAGTTTGACATTCTATGTGGAGAGTCTCTTTTGCCATCACTCAACTTAGTCCCTAGCCTCGGACTATCTTCATGCACTGAATTTCTAAGTCATATTCCTAGAGGATGGCCATCCATTTCCCCCGTCTCTTACCCAATTCGCTCTGCATCAGTAGAGACTTGACGGCCTGGTCTAGAATGATAGCATGCACCTTGCTCCAGAGAATATAATGCCAGAATTTCTTCACGGCATGAACCAGAGCAAAGGCCTATTTTTCTAGTGATGAATATTGGACTTCTGCATTCTTGAAGGGGGAGCTCATGAAATCTATTGGTCGTTCTTCCCCTTCAACCTTTTGAGTCAACATTGCCGTGGAAGAATGCGGCGAAGCAAAGGAGTAAATGTAAAATGGAAGGGAATAGTCTGGAATAGTCAAGACAGGTGCTTCTGTTATTGTCTGTTTGATCTGGGCAAATGCTCTCTTTTCTTTAGGACTCCACTCAATTTTGGTATCCTTCTTCATCATCTCATTGAGGCGTTTGACTATTTTTGCGAATCCCGTGATGAACTGCCAGATGAAGTTAATCTTTTCAAAGAAGGATCACATCTCTTTCTTGCTGCCAGGCATTTGTAAATTTAGCAATGCTTCGAATCTATCAGGGTCTATGGATATACCCTTGTCGGAGATGATATGCCCGAGCAACTTCCCCTCAGTGACCCCGAATATGCATTTCTTGGGGTTGAGGGATATTCCATACCGATGACATCTCTCGCAGATCTGAGCGAGATGGGCAGAATGGTCATGCCTGTCCCGGGAAAAGATGGTCAAATCATCCATGTAGATGATTATGCACCGATTCACAAGGCCCTCAAACGCAATGTCCATGGCCTTTTGAAATGTAGCCCCTGCATTGATCAGACCAAAGGGCATTCTCCTATATGCAAACGTTCCCCACTTGGTGGTAAACACTGTTTTCTCTTTGTCTTCATACTTAACCATAACCTGGTTATATCTAGAGTACCCATCCAAGAAGGACATCATTTGGGATCCATTCACTATCTGTAACACCTCATCCAGCGAAGGGAGAGGGTGATTATCTTTCTTGGAGGCCTTATTCAAGTTTCAAAAATCCACGCAAAGGCGAATCTCACCGTTCTTCTTTCTCACAGGGACTAGGTTGGCAACCCATGTAGTGTGCCAGATTGGGAAGATTATCTAGGCTAACATTAGTTTCTCTACCTCTTGATGAATCAGAGGCTCGATTAGGGGGTTGACCGGTCTTTGCTTTTGTCGAAAGGGCTTAGCATCAGGTTTCAGGGGAATAGTATGGGTCATGATGGATGTGTCATATGTTTTCAAGTCTTCATAACCCCAAGCAATTAGGTCAATGTATTCTCGGAGGACCGCGAGAATCTTCTCCTTTTCCTTAGGCGAACAAGAGGTACCAATGTGAATCATCTTTTCCTCATCGGGTGAGCCTATGTTAACCTTTTCAAACTTTCCTCCCTCAGAGGAGGATGACACATTCTCCCGGGCTCGAGGGTCCAAGTTGAAGATTCATTCTAGTGCAACCATCCCCTTCGGGATGGTGTTAGTAGGTAGGTCCATGATCCCATCATCTTCGTCACCCTGCCCAGTATCATCATGATCTCATTCTTCCACTATCTAATGTTCAAAGACGCCAACATTTGCCATGAAGGCCAAGATATGCTGATTGTCTTCAAAAACCTAAAAGTGGGTGACATTATCTAGAATGGACAGGGTAGGGACCATCTCAACTAAAAATCTCTAGAGTTTCAAGCTGGCCATTGGCTCAAGTGTATTGGCAGAAACGACAAGGGCATCTAGGACATAGTTCCATCGCCGGAGAATGAGGTTAATGCCGAAGGCATCGAAATCTTCAACAAGGCTCCAAGCCCGGTTGCGGTATGTGGCCAACCTTTTGTCGTGACATGTGTATTGACTCCAGACTTGTTTAACAATCAACTCTGAATCACCTAGAGCCCGAAGGCGGGTGACACCTTTCCTTAACGCAAATAAGAGTCCAAGGACCAAGGCCTCGTACTCTGTAACATTGTTTGTACAGTTAAACTGTAGTCTGTAGGATACGAGGAAGGACTTCCCTCGCGGGTTGATTAGTTCTACCCCAGCCCCACAGCCTTGTTTGGATCATGACCCATCAAACTTGAGGGTCCATAGGTCATTGTTTGTAATCTGGGGCTGAGGAGGGGGAGTAGCCTTTGGATTGCTGTTTGGAGATTTAGGAGGGGCTCCCTCCCAGACTACTAGCATGGAGGTAGAATTTACCTCTAGAGGTGTTTGGATCTGGGACTCCCGGGGAGACGGTACCAACAGAGTGCATCCCATAGGAACACTGGGCCCCAGAGGATTAGGTACATGTTGTTTATTCTAGAAGGTATCAAGGTGCCGGTTAGCGACCGAAAGACACGGCCCACACTCGAGCTCTGAATGTTTCTGATAGTGTACTCGGCACCAAGTGCTGAATAGGAGTGTGGCAAGGGTTGCTGTGGCACCTTGAGAGTCAATCTCAACTCTCATATTTTCTTCTAGGTCCTGGGCTCTCTGCAGCACTGCGGGATCCTCTCTGGCGATGAAATCAAACGTTAAGATTTCAAAGGGTCTGTACATCCCTAGGGAAGTCTCAGAGAAAAATACCTCATTGACCCTCCCAACCTCGGTAAGGGCCTGTTTCATCCGGGGTTCACTTTCGACCCGGATCTTATTTGATTCTCCTTCCCATGGAAGCCATAAATGGGTGAAGTCAGTCGAAAAGTATCCATTCAAGGACTTAGACCAATTTTGACTTAATAACATCTCGTAAGTTTTTGGGATGTCCACCACTTGTATGTCAATTATGCTGGCTATCCTGGGGTCCTGGATGAGCTATATCTGGATGTTATTCAATTCCCCCACCATTTTTATAGCAGTCTTATCCAGCTAGATCACTGCACCATTAGATGGGGTGGGATGGAATCTGAGCTTCTGACAAATGGACAAAGGCATAATGTTACCCGAAGCTCCAGAGTCTACTAGGCAATTATGTATATTTTTGCCTTGGATATTCAGGCCTAGTAGGAAGGGAGGATCCTCATTGTTCCCCCAGAAGATGACCGTGTTAGCATCTTCAAACGAGACAGTCTTGGGCAGGCAGCTGATGGCTTCTGGGTTTCCCAAGAGCTTCAGAAGAGACTTCTTCTGCTCGGGACAGTTTAGCAAAACCTCCATCAAGGTCATGGAGGTGGTGGTCTATTCCAACACCTTCGTAATGTCAAATCTTCCTCCTGGAAACTGGTGATCTCCCTCGACGAGATCTTTTGCTTGGTTAGAGCTAGGACCTTTTGGAGGAGTGGGTCGGTCAGTCATGTTATTCCAGGGAGGAGGAGTGTCTTTGATAGGAGGTGTGGGCGTGTAAGCTGGTCCTTTACCAACCTAACTCTGAGTGTTATATGGAGTCCGCGGGTTGGTAAAGGTGTTGGCCTCAAAGGGCGGGATAGATTCATCAAAAAACCCCTGCAATTCGAATTCCTCTTCATCCTCCCCAGAAGTTCTGAAGAAGATGGTGTCACAGGTGAAGGTACTGTGGGTTGGCTCTTGGACAGGAGGCTCTGGAGGGGTGGTATCATGCGATTGCTACCTGTCTAGCTGGGAGATCATGATGACCTTCTCCAAAGTGGCACAATTCACCTCGTTGTGTGAACTCGTGTCGTGCAATCTACACCAATTATTCATGGGATGGAAGTCTGCAACTGGTGTGAAATGTGATGGTCCAACACCATTTTGGTTGGTATTTTGGTTTGAAGGTGGGCCTTCGGTGTTCACATTATTATTCTATTGTTATTGATTAGGCCTAGGCCCGTTGTTGAAGTTTCTTCCCCTGACGTTGTTGTTCCGTTGGCCGGAGAAAATATTTCCCCTCTGGGAATTTGAATTCTGGGGTGCGTAGGATCCCGTCCTTAGTTGGCCCATGTCCACAGTTAAGGTATACAACATTTGCCAGAGGGATTCAACCTGGGCGGTCAATTGAGTGTTGGTGTCACAATGTGACGGTTGTTGTTGTTGGTTTCTCAGGAAGGCAGTAGTATTAGTCAGAGTCGAAGGCGGCAATCCTCCAGTCGCGGATGACTGAAAGAAGGGCACTCCGGACGGTTGTGTCTGAGACTGTTATGCCTGCTATGGCTGATTCCAAGGAAAAGTTTCCAGACCCGACACCATCTGGGTCTGTGTTGGGTAAACGTACTGGGCCTGCTGGTCTATCAGGGGTGGTGGAGGATTCACCGCCATCGAGGGGGAACCCATCGCCAGATTGGGGTTGTACCCCCTGACATACGCAGTTCTTCCAGGGATCATGTTGAAGGGCATACTCTGCCCAATCCTGCCCAGGGATTTGTTGAGACCACAGGACAATTCTAGAGCTAGGTTGTAAAATTTTTACAAGGTGTCCCGGTCGCCTGCGGTGGTTGTTCTGCAAAGGAGGGTGGCAACGAAAGGATCCATCATGTTAAGGTAGGTCTATATGGTTACTTCTGGGGATGGAATAAAATGGCCCGTGCACCGCTTCAGGGCACGCTGGAACCTATGGTTGAATGCTGCAAGAGGTTCATTGGGTTCTTTCCTGATGGAAATGAACTGGCTATGAGACTAGGCTAGGTCCACATGCACGTGAAAGGCGGCCAGGAAGGCATCCTCCATGTCTTGCCAACTGTTTATGGAGTTGGCAAGAAGGTTAAGGTACCAGTTCAACTCACCTTGTCCTAAAGACAAGGGAAACATACGAGTCACAACATCTTCATGCTGGATCCGGTGTCGGTTCATGGCATCCTTGTATGCCTGTAAATGCTCCTCTATGGTTCGTGAGCCTAAGTGCTCATATCATGGGCAGATCTTCTCCGGGTGAGAGGGTAAGTCGTTGATTGCACCCAGAAAAGTTCCTATTAGGGACCTGGTGTTTCTGAAATACGCGACCATTGGGGAAACTAGATGTTGGGTAGTTTGGGTATTGGTTCCCGGGATTGCCTGAGAAGTTTGGGTATTCTGAGGTATGCTAGATCCCTAGACAATAGTGGCTGGTATGATTTTTGAGGTCCGTTTCTTTCGAGCAGGAGGCTCGAGTTCGACAAACCTTCCGGGGTTCGGGGCAGACCTAAGGACTCTTTCAAATTTTGCTGGGGAGAAAGACCCAATCCCGCTGAAGGCTTGCCTCTTAAAACTATAACTTAGGGAACCCTTAGGAGGTGTAAAATCAGAATCTCAGGAGGGGATGAGTTCATACCCTCCTTCTAGCACCAGTTTCTGTTGACGGGGTTTTGCTGACTGGGTCCACCAATAGTCATAAGTTGTCACTAGGTACCAGAGGTACCGACCAACTCTGCCTGCAAAGGTTGTCCTAGGAAGTTAGATTCCCTGTGCCTTTAAGCACCTGGGTGTCAAGTCACGACGGTGTGGGGCTCAGTTGGGAGAAGTGACTATTTTCGAGGGGGATAGCTGGTTTCTTCAACTCATTCTCTCCAGAGATTCAATAAGGTAAGGTTTCCCCTAGCATTCTGCACTTAGCAAACAAAATCAAAAAGATCCTATAGGGTTAGAAACACTTCATCTAACTATAATCATATTTAAACATCCAGAACATCAATAATACTCTGACATACTACACTAAATATTGAAGAAATACACAACCATCAGCTAGTATTTTATTAGTAGCGAAGGTAAAGAACATATTAGAGTAGAAGACATAAAGAACGTAAAGCATGAAATACCATTAACTCAGAAGCATGAATGCCAAAAACATCATTGCAAATAATTATTCCTTCTTCATTAATGTCTCTTCTAGCAAGCACTGGTACGTGATACAATGGTGGCTCCAGAGGAGTGTCTAACTATTGAAAACAGAACAAAGGAGCATTGAGCTCTGCAACTAAAAATGAAAAATCGCCTTTCTATTATGTGTGGACAACAAAATCATCAATTTTGCTGACCCTTGGAAATGGGCCAGTCTGGCTATTCATACAATTCTCTTCTAACCCTAACCCTATTTTACATCATGTTCTAATAAAATACAATATATGGGGGCCCGTACTACCTACGCCACCCTATAAAAGACCTTGAGACGGAATAGGCCTGCTATGTCAGAAGAATGAGACAAGAATATACAGCAGAAGAATCAGCCTTGAGAGGAGAGCTAGGAAGGAGAAGGAAGAAAGGGAGAAAGTAGGTCCCCCAGGGATCAAGGCTACATGCCTCATAAATGGAAAATGCGGTGCCCTGTCTCCAATGCGCTAGGTGTACATCTAAGCGGTGCCTCGAGAAGACCATCCTATCAGAAAATCAACTATTGAGTCGACGCCCCCTTGATGTAGCCAACCACCTTCTGACAGCCTTTATTAACCGCTTCTGAAAGTGACCGGTCAGCCTCGGGGACCGGGACACGGATCACTTGAAAGAATACAAAATTTTGGATCTGAGACTCCAGGATCCAGGAACTTACGTCCAAAAAAGAATAAAGAATACCCAACGCTTGAGTTTTCCCGGCCTTCAGAGAAAGCTCAAGGTTTCTTATTATCATTGAAAGCCTGGAGGAGGCGGGAAATGCCATCTTCATCTACATCTTTTAGACTGGCCCTTCGCTACTTAGCCACTTCAATTTGATCCCCCTGTTCTAGAACATTCTCTTTAAATTTGTCAGCCATTTTTTCTGCGTCATGACCACTAAGTACCATGTGAGTTAATTTTGTCATCTGGGCACCATCTATACCTTACGGGGACTGATATCGGGACTTCATTATTTCATCAAAACTCCCCAGAACTGAATCTTTGGGTGTACATGTATCTGTGCTGAGGGGATCAGCTCCAAAAGTCTTTATTACAAAAGACTTATATAAATTGAAAGAATATTTTGCAGTGTTGACCTTATCTTGCAGAGTCCCTACCAGTTGCTTGGATACCTCCAATGTGAGGTCAAGCCTAGAGTTTTGGGTTCTCACAAAATTGAATGATTCATCCCCCAAAATTCTGGATTCAGAAATCATATCCTCTCCCAGGCTAAGGAGTTCTTCGAGCTCCACCTTCCATGCCTGATAATTCTTGGTATCACCCTCCCATAGGTCAACGAGAGTCTCCTCCTAGTTTATAACATGCCGGGCTATATATAAATCCGAGAGGGTGGATACTAGGAAATGCCGGGTGTTTCCTATCTGTAGGGCGACCCACTCATCCACTGCCTAGGCCTTCTTCTTCATTATACGTAGGGAATCTATGTCACTCTGC
Organism: Thuja plicata; assembly: GCA_018584345.1. NCBI lineage: Eukaryota > Viridiplantae > Streptophyta > Pinopsida > Cupressales > Cupressaceae > Thuja > Thuja plicata. The sequence goes on along the minus strand of MU224053.1, from coordinate 1,548,201 downwards.
GGTAGATCTTCAGAGGTGGAGGCCTCTAGAGGAGCGGCATTGATATGTCGAGCCAGCTCAGTGAGCAACCCCATAAGGTTTGCATTTTTTGCCTTTTCTGCTTTGAGGCTCTGGGCTTCTTTCTCATAACGGGCTTCCACTGCCCTTGCTGCCTACTTCAGCAAGTCTACCTTGCCTTGCTTTCCCCTTTTTCCAAGCGATACCTCTGCAACGTTATAATCTCTGGGTTCCACGGTTGCTTCATCGGTGCTTGGGGGAGGTGTTGCCACAACAACAACTATTTCTCCACCCGGCCCGGTTCAAAGAGTATGAACCATCCGGGCTTTCTTGGCCTTGGGCGGGGCCTATACTTGGGCCATCATTTCGGCCAGGGAGAGAGGAGTTACGAGAATGGATGGAGCTTTTATTTTTTTGCTCTCTATCAGCCACTGAGGCGGTAGGGGTGGCCTTCCTGCCTGAATTTGTTCCCTTGATTCTTCCCCGGTGTCCTGTGGCTGTTGCTCCTCAGTGGCATGGACCTTATCCGTCCCTTTCCCTGCGTCTTCTTCTATAGCAACATTTTCTTCATCAACTTCCATCTCCTTAGCCTTGTCCTCTGTGTCGATTACTTTGTGTGGACTTTGGTAGGCTTCCTCTGGGATTTCCTCTTCATACTGCTCTTCCTATTGCTCTTATTCTACTGCCGGGGCTTCTTCCTCTGTTGGTACATCTTTTGGCAGTAGGGGAGGTGTTGGGCTGAGATTTAAAGTTTGGGCCGCGGTAATCACCTGCCCAAAGGTTGCTCCCGGGAGTGGCCATTGGAACGTGACGGCTGGGGTTACGGTTATTCCCGAAGGTCTAGTTCCCCCAGCAGATGCCATTTTTTCACTCTGCCTTTGTTGGTCCACTCCCAGACCTTGCATCGCTTGAGCCTTGGAGTCAATCTCCAGCTCTGGCTCTCTTTCTTCTTCTTGCTTTTCCTGCTCCTACGCAGGCTCTTGTTCAGGAGCTTTTTGCTCTGCAGCTTCTGGTTCTGCCCCTGGGACTTTTGTCCCTACTTTTCTGTTGTCCCCCTGCAAGTTTTCAAACTCGTCGGTTGCAAATACATCATCAAATTATTCTTGTGCCAGGGGACTGGATGGGACTTCAGCAGGCTCTACTTCCTTCTCCGGCTCTGGGGAACTGGAAGAGAGGATTTTCACTTATTGGGCTTGGGACATTCCCAACCCCGGCTCTGCCTTAGGCTTTTTGTTGAGCCTTTTCTTTCTCCGGGTTACCAAAGGTGGCCCCGCATCTCTTATTACTGCCGCCTCCATGGGATCCACCCCCGTTCCCTTTACCATTAAGGCTGCCAGTGACGGGGAGGAAGAGGGATGAATTGGCTTGACTATGAGTGGTGGAGTGGCCAGCTGCGTTATTAATTTCTCCCTCATCTACTGGGAGGCTGCCACTGATTGTTTTATTTTCTCTTTGATGGGGAATTCTTGCGCAGGAGGGGTTGTATCTATCTCTTTACCTTTATCATCTCTCTGCGAAGAAGTCCCAGCCCCCGGAGTCAATTTTGGTGCCGGCTGGGTCGCTCGGCGGGTACTTCCGGGGCACACCTTCTTGAAATAGGCTTAACTTTGCTCGACCACCTCTCAAGTGAAGTCCTTAATTGTGGGCCCTTCCTGGGCGTCCCATTTTACTGGTGGAAGAGTCCTTGTATTGATCCCCTTTGCCTTGTACTGGGGATCGGTAGTGGGGGCGGCATCTGAGAAGTCCACTGGGAACCTCTGGAGCTTTAACTTTTGCATCATGCCGACCGTCATTCTAATGTAGTGCCTGCTCCACACCTCCACATCATTTTGGAAATCTACCTAGAAATCCTCCATATGGATGTGATGGGGCTATAAAGCCCGGGGCAGTGCCGCTGCAATCTTTCCGTGCGGATCAAATTTTTTCCGCGCTAAGTAAAATTCCCCCAAGTTGTAACTTTTCAATTCATTGTCTACCTCCTTTGCGGCGACCAAGCTGCATGTGTAGTTCCCACAGGTGATTGGGAACGAAATGTTGGGTATCTTTTTCAAGGCAAAGAGGGCATGCACCTCCATTATTTGCCTGCAGTATTCCAAGAGCACGATCTTGTCCCCATAGTGTTTGGGCAACAAGTATGGTTTCCTAGAGAAGCCGGTGACCCTAATGTAGGTGTGATGTTGGAACTAAATGTAATAATGTCCATAACTATGGACCAAATTCATCGCCTCTGAGGATAGGCAATATCCAGCGTCCCGGGTGGGTGTGAGCAGATGATAATAAATGAACGCATCATTTACCCGGCAAAAACTGGGGAAGCTGGCCTCCCATTGAATTTGTGGGAAATGGTTCCATGGTGCCTTTTGTCCCAGGCCAATCCCGAGCATGCCATATATAAGTAGGCCATGGGCATGGGGCCTCTACTACGCTACGGCCCATAAAACATAGGAAGACATGTAGAATTTCTTCTTCCTGTTCAGTTGAAGGAACTGGGAGTCGACATGGTTGGAAATTATTATCGCCCAGTCGAAGTATCCTCCCTTGGTGGAGATGTCGAGGAGGAAGTAATACATCCATCTAGAAAAATCTTGGGCGAAGGGCTACCCAAAGACCCGGGCCAACGCTATCATTCCCATTTGAATACTCTCTTTGAACTCGGAGCGGGGAATTTCTATCTTCATCCTTTTGGGGTCCCTCTTTGGAATCTTGAGCCAATGGGTATTCATATATACCTGGGCGGCATCCTCCAGCTGTGTGAATTGGGCCAAGGCATCAATCATTGTAACCACAGAGGCCTTGGAAAATTGTGGGATTCCCAGTCCTGCTTGGAATGTGACTGGGTCAAGGGATACCAACGGAGTAGGGTATCTAGTTGGTTCTACAGCCGTGAGCATAATAGCCTAAACAAAAGAAATGTAGTTGGTGGCCAGTGTCAAGATGAGCTCCGGAGATTGCACAGAGTATGGGAAACAAGCCGCCTTGAGGATTTCGGAGTCCCCAACATTGATTGCTAGCTGATCTCCAGCCTGTCGTTGGATGTACATTATTTTTTTCCAAGGCCTGCATTTCTGGCCACGTTCCGACGTTGGTGTCGGTAATAAGCTTAACTTTGGACTCGATCTTTGAGCCCATAATGACATTGTCTTGTATGAACTTCATGATCAGGGGCATCTTCTCCAGGGCCTTCTCCATTTTGGACTTTACTGCCGTCCTGGTGGCTGCCTGGAAGGTAGCTTTGGACTTCCGGGTGGAGAGGATGCGGATGATTCAGACATGTTTGGGAAATGAACTCTGGAAACCTGCGAGACAAAGCAACCGTCAGAACGTATTAATCAAAATAAATATTCTGGGGTCTGGAGATCTTACCACTGTGATGCTTGCTTTTCCTGAAAAGTTAGTTTCATTCAAAAATAGCCGAAAAGCAAACACATCATGAACTTAAGATTTTTATTGAACATCCAGGTCCGGGGATTTTATCACACTTGGTAAAGATATGGGATGGCTGATGGTAAGAGACCTGGAGCTAGAGAAGGAATCATTGGTGAGGACGTGTAAAAAAGGAAAGTAATCAAGCCCACGTGGGTGCCACGTGCATAGGTATTAAATGGAAGTTATGGCGATGACGATGGAGCCAACTATTCGAACGCGCGAAAAGTGAAGGCCACTTGGGTGGAATTAATTGTGCACATGGGACATAAATGAGGGTCTGAATGGTTTCATGGAAGAGAGAGAAAAATGCCTGTTTGAAACTAGCCGAGAGCCGAGTTTCAAACAGGTAGTTTTCTGCCCCGAAACAAGTTCATGGGCGGAAAACCAGTGACACAAGCGACTCGAGCAGCTTGTCAAGCCACCTGGAAGGATATACATGAAGGCTGAGGGATATATACATTGGAATGAAGGGATATACAAAGACTATACATAAATATACACATATGTACAATGTAGAACGACGTCCACAGGAAACTAGGCAAGGCAGAGTATATACATCTATCTGCATAATCTAAAAACCGACCACTACTGCACAGAGGACGGACAACCCTCTGGCAGAGCCGACCCACCAATGGGTGGAAAAACCAAAAAATAGAAGATAGACAAAATAGAAAGACAACAAATTAAATAAAGACAAAGAAACACCAAACAAATGAAAAGAAAGGAGGCGGGAATAGAGTTACCAACCTAAGAACGTTGAAAGGTGGAGGAAAGGAAGAAGCTACCATAGGAGCTCTGCAACAGCTATAGTTTGTCAGATGATCACAACCGCCACCACGAAGCACTCACAATCGCCTGATAAGGACTGGAAGTGTTAAGCATTGATTATAGCTAACTCTATGCAAATCTCTCTAAAATCACTCTGAATGCTCGAAAGTTTTAATCGCGGTAAATGTGAAAGTGACAGATAAGTTCTATTTATACCCGCGGTAAAAAGGGTAATCCACCTCCTTCTAGCAATCTTCGGATGAGAAAACCTTCAGACCCCGGGCCTAGCGATTCCCCGCGATGGTACCCTTAAGAACATCTTGGTGAAGAATCCCAGAGTCTAGAGTCTGGTTCCCAACAAAGAACGACCTCTGGGACTGGAGTTCCGGGGGCGAAAAACCAAACAAACAAACGACAACAACGGGGAAGAAAACCCCGGAGAAAGAAAAAAAAAGGAAAAAAGACAAGGCAAGAGCCGCAAGCAAAAATAAATAAAATAAAAAAAAGGGGGACCCAACATTTTGCACACAAAATGTAGGGATGGGGATGCAGGGCATAATAGTTTTGTTACAGCTTAAGTTGTTCATGATACTTGTCTGATCTATTCCTATAGTTTGTTTATAATGATTTCATAAACCAGTACCCGAGGATTCTAATATCAGACATACTATTTAAAGGTATAGTTTTTGTATGTATTTATCTCTGTGTATGTATTGAGGAGCTTCAAGACCTTTATGAATATAGTTAGGATGTTATATATGGATATATATAAGTGATTATTTATATTTTTTTCTGTTAAGGTTACTTTTTATGAATCTTGTATGTCACTTGATGATTTGGGATATGTCTCATGATTAGGTTGATTTATTATTAGTATTGATTAGATACTAACCCAATGCTCAAGATTCTAACCTTCACTAGGATGAAGCTACATGATTGGTGTGTATGTATATATACATAATGTGTTTGCATGATTCAAGACAAAGTCGTAGTTACTCACATAGCTGAGGTCCACACGATGTATCAATCCTGGTCATCTGTCTGCAATGTCTTCTTATATGTATATCTATGCACATGTATTTCTTCTTTGTGATGCAGGCTTGCAGGTACCGGGCATCGACTTCACCTAGCTTCACAGGTCTGAGCGTGCCCTCAAATATTTGATGGTTGTTGTTATGGAGATAGTACTAAGGCCCTTGCATGATTCTTCCTTTGTCATTATTCCAATTTGGGAATATTAGGGTTCCTTCTTTGTCAGTCAACCTTTAGGTGAAAAACCCAGATCTAGCACACCCAGTTGGGCATTGTTGTAATTGGTGCCTTGTGGTCACTTGCATTCATTTGATTGTGTGATTTTTTTACTCATTTTATTTTTTTATCCTTCATGGTATTATTCTTAGTTAATCTCTCTATGTTGTGTTTCAGAGCTTCATGCTTGGTCAGGAGTTTGGCTCGACTTTCCTTGTTGACTTTGGTTGACCTTGTTTGATCTTATGGTTACCTTGATATATTTCTTAGTTGATTATTATAGCCTCTTCATATTATTAGATTTATTTTGAGGCATGTGATTTTATTTTACCTCGATGTTATATCCTATAGTAATTATAAACATGTAATAATGATGTTGTGATCTATTGCTTCATAATCATATAGATTAAAGTGTTTGGTAT
>MU224053.1:1510077-1532069 GCA_018584345.1 Thuja plicata | reverse complement strand
TTTTAGAGGAAAGTGGTACAAAGGATAATAGATATTTATAAAATCAATATGATCTAATGGCATCAATTGATAAAAGGAATAATGATGTTAGAGGATTAACTTATGTTTAATGAAAGAAACAAGTTAGCGAAATTTACCTTGGTGCATTAAAATTAGTGTAGATCTTTTAAGCTCATAATTAAATGGATATCTTATGCATGTAAATAGTTTAGATAATGTTGCTTTAGTAGTGACGTTAGGGAACCTGTGAGGACTTAAGCTGAATAAATCTTGCATTCAAGTTGTAGAAAAGTATTTTTTTATTTTAGAGATATGAAGTACAACGATAAATATTATTCTAGTTAAACAAAAAAAAAATTACTTGCATCTTATAGATATTTTATGTATTGTCCTCTCGGGTTGCCTGGCAGGGCATTACAAATAATCATGACCCATTTAGCTAGTCTACCTATGAGGGTAGCTTTACTAAGAAAATATTTTAGAGTATCATTCTTAGAAATTAGGCATGTAGTATGAGCCAACATGTAGTATCACAACTTTTGTGAAGCAAATACCACTGCGAGGAAAGCCTTTTCTATAACATAATAGCTTGTTTCATAGGAGACCAAAGTTCTACTGATGTAGTAAATAACCCTTTCTTTGTTGTTCTGATCTTCTTAGGCTAAGAGGATACCTAATGATGTATCGGTAGCAGAGATGTAAAGTATAAGTAGCTTCCCATGAATAGGAGGCATCAATATTGGCGGGTTCGCAAGATATTGTTTGATTTATGTGAATCCCTCATCACATTATTTGCTCCATTAGAAAGTCACACCTTTGTGTAAAGTCTTGGGGAATGGTTGGGACTTGTCCACCAGTTGTGAGATGAAGCGCAAGATAGACTGTAACTGACCTTGAAGTCCTCTCATTTGTCTGATATTCTTTGGTGGCGACATTTCCATGATAGCTTGAACTTTCGTAGGATCCACCTCGATTCCTTTTGCAGAGATAATATAACCAAGTAGTTTTCCAGACGTTATGCTAAATGCACATTTCTTAGGATTGAGTCTTAGACTGAACTATTCCATGTAATCTAGTATAGGAACTAGATCTGCAAGGTGTTTCTCTCATTGCATGCTCTTAGCTAGAGTGTCATCAACATAATATTCCATTGTTTTATGCATCATGTCATGAAATATGGTGGTGACAACTCTCTAATATGTAGCACCATCATTTTTGAGTCCAAAGGGCATGACATTCCAGCAAAAAGTGCCCCATGCACATGTGATTTATCATTTTTCTCTTGGTCCTCTGGTGTGATCTTTATCTGGTTGTAGCCAAAGAAACCATCCATTAGTGAGTACATTTCATATCTCGTTGTCATATCTAAAATCATATCAATATTGGGAAATGGAAATTCATCCTTAGGACATGCCTTATTCAAATCTCTGAAGTCTGTGCATACTTGGATAGATTTGTCATGTTTTGATACTGGAACAATGTTAGAGATCCATTCCGCATAGTCAATTTCTCTGATGAATACTACCTTTAGAATTTTATCCAATTCATCTTTGACAAGTAGAGCCACATGTGGATGCATTTTTCGAAGCTTTTTCTTAACAGGCTTGACGCCTGGTGCAATGGACAAATGATGTATGGTTAGATTAGGGTCTAATCCTGGCATGTCTAAATATTTCCATGCAAAGTTCATCTTTTTGCTCCAGAAGAATGTAGTGAATTCTTCTCTTTCTACCTCAGATAATGATTGTGCCAAATGAATGATCTGAGGTTCGGCTTCTATACCCAAGTTGATTAGTTGAGTTGGTTCGATAAGCACAGATGATCGTTCCTGGAAATGACTCGAAAGTGTATTAAGTATCTCATCCTCAAGCACCTCAGATAGGTTTTCACTCTTGGATACGTCCTTTATTTTGATTTTTTTACGCTCTAACACTGCCACAATGTGGTTTTCACCATTAGAGCACCTATTTTTTCTTCTTTTGATTTTGTGACTAAGATACTTGATATCAACCTCAGTCATGTTGAAACTTTCTTCACTAGTGGAGGATGTTATAGGTTTGACAGTATGGAGGTAACAGGAAAGAGAATTATTGTTCTAGAATGTAAGGAATTCATTAGATGTGGAGGGAGAGTTCTAGTCTATAAGCTTGGGGTGGCAGAGTGAAAGAGAAGTGACAGGTTCAAGTGTGTTCATGGTATAATCATCAAAAGCATGGATGAGCAAGTTGAGACCTAGAGAAATCTCATCCAAAGGTGTAGTTGAATTCCTTTGATTCCTAGTGACTGTAGTAGATGACACGTTAACATCTATGGATTCAAACTCGCTAACCTTACACTAGACCCTTCACCTACGTCGAGAAGGTTTTCATGCATGTGAATTGTATCTATATCTATGTCAGAGGTGGCATATGAAAAGCTATCAAAATCATATTCATGGGAGTCCATTTCATCATTAGGTGTCATATTAAGAACATGAGTGAAATCAATCCTCTGTCCCCAGTTTGGGTGAGTTCCGCCTAAAAATTTTGCTATGGTGAGATAAGCACCTTGTGACATAGGTTCTTCATCAATGCTTGCAACATCCTCTGCTTCTTATTTAGTGAGGAGTGGCTGGGATTCCTGTTCAAACTTCTCTTGGAAGTATGGTGGTATGTACAAATCACCCTAATGACCTGAATTGTCAATGTGCATTTCTTTCCACTGCTCATAGTTTAATGGAGAAAGTGGAGTGGTTTTATCAAAATTGCTGTCAGTCATGACTGTACTGACATGCGATATAAGGTCATCTGGCTCAGCAAAGAATGCTGCCAGATCTGGAGGAATGGGACAAGGGAAGTAGTCTTCCTCCAAGCTATCATTGGACTCTTTAATTTTATGTCTCTTCAGGTGTTGGTTGTTGATCTGTGTGAGGTACAAATTGGTTTATTCCCAGTTGAAATGTGAGCTTCTTGAAGCCTATACCTGTAGAGTCACGTATTCGACGACCAATAGTTTCAAGTGGTGCAATCAGTCCTTTATGATTTGCACCTATAGGACCATTTCCTTTGTACCCAAAGTGTTACATAATAGTTAGACCTTTTCCATACTGTTCAAGATTTATGTCATAAGGTGGAGTGGTTTGTTCAAAAGTGTCCTCTCCTTTATAGATCTAGGCTTTGATAGCCCTATTTTCAGCTTCTTCTAATGGTACTATGGCTTGTATAAAGGTACCACCATATTTTGTTTGAGGAGGAACTGTAGAAGGTTTAGTGCTCTCAGAAGGTCTCCCAAAAGAATGTAGAGACAAAGGCAGAGATGTAACATATAGCATGGGTTTAATTTTATATCCTTTCATGTCAGTTTCCTTGAGTGTTAGACCCTTTTCCATTTCCTTTAGTTTAGTCTCGAGGAGCTCAATAGACTCTTTGTTGGTGGGTACAAAGATATCAGTAGATTTTGTGAGTGTGTTGCAATCATAGTGCATATTAGCAGGTATAGTCACTTTAGAGCCTTAGAATGGGAACTTAATGCACTGATGGTATGTCAAAGGGACAACCTGCATTTCATGGATCCACGTCCTTCCAAATAGAATATTTTATGCTAAAGGAATGCCAAGCACTTGACAAATAAAATCCCTTTCAATAGGGCCAACTCTAATTGGAAACACAACTAGCCCTTTAGATTTTTGTTCTTCTTCATCATATGCTTTACTAGTAATCTTTTTACGAGCATCTATGTAGTCTTCACTATAGCCTAACTCAATAAGGAAACTAATAAAGAAAATGTTGAGGCCAGTATTGTTATCTATGAGAACATGGCAGATGCGCTTTGGACCAATCATGACTTCAATGTGCAAGGGGTTATTATGTGGGTGACTCAAATAATGGTCATATTCCTTAGAGAAAGATAAGTAATGAGAGGAGGTCAAGTGACCTACCATGGATTGAAACTGGTCGAGATTGATATCTTTTGGGACATTTGCCTCAGTGAGGGCCTTGTCAAGGATCTCCTTGTGAGAAGGGGATATTGTAAGCAGCTCAAAGATGGTGATCTAAGCATTAGTACATAGTAATTTCTCTAGAATTCTATAATTGGCAGCATTAGACGAGGAACCCAATTTCAGATTCTTATTGGCACAGCCAAAAATATTTTTGTCTGCAGGTTCTGTCGGTGTAGACATAGAAGACTTAGGGCCTTTGAGAATGATCTTAGCACAAGATTGAGTAATAGTGTTCACACTAACTTGAGACTGTTCTTGTTTGGAGGACTGAGGCATAGAACCTCACAAGATGAAAGGAGTTTTGGGCTTGGGAGTGTCTTCCCTTCCCTTGAGAATGACAACATTAGAGAATTCAGTATCAACAGGCTCAACCATATTAATGACATTGTCATTATTGGTGTATGTATAGTTGACCTTGGCATCAATATTTTTTCCTTTGGATGATTCACCTTTTCCATGAGGAGGAAATGGGTCCTTGAAAGATTGGTGATTTGAGTTCTTATTGTGACCTCCCACAGTAATAACCTCACTATCGATGAGATCCTAGATTTTATGCTGCAATTTAAGACAAGTAGCCATTTTATGACTTTTGTTTTGGTGAAAATCACAATAAGTAGATTCATTCAACCAAGAGGGTCTTGGTTGCAGATCATGAGGTCATGAATTATCCAGTGGAGTGAGTAAATGGTTGTCCAAGAGAGTCTTGTAAACCACATCAAGAGGTTCTCCTAAAGGAGTGAACTCACGCTTGGGTCTAGGAGCCCAAGGTTTTGATCCAGAAAATTATGAGGTACTCAGTTTGGATTCTTCCGTAGCCTGTTCAGTGGCTTTGGCAACTTGCATTGTGGTGGTGAGATTAAAAGTAGCCTTTGAAGGTTTGGGAGTCACATTGTCTACAACACCATCATTCACAACATTTTGGTTCTTGTTGGGAAATTTTGGTTTATCTTTGCTTGAGGAGGAAGACCCTTGTTTATTTTCCTTGTGTAAGGTCAATTATCCTTTCTTGATCATAAATGTTTCAATTCTCACAGCTTGCTTAATCATGTCATTGAAGGTTAGAGTACCTTGCAGCTGTAATTGATACCCAAAGTTGGGAAGAAGATTACCAAGAAATATGTCCAACTTTTTAGATTCAGGTATTTTGCGAGAATATCTTGTATAAAGTTGTCTCCATCTTTGGAGAAATTATAAGGAGGATTTCCCATGATTTTGTTTCAAGTTGCAAAGATCTCAGATGTGAATCAGATGTTGGATGTTGTGAGAATAGTGTTGTAGAAACAAATTGGCAATTTTGTCAAAAGTTTTGATGCCAGTTGGTAGTCTAGAGAACCACTCCATGGCTAACCCTATGGGAAGAGATGCATGAGGTAGGTTGGATCATGTATGAACTCCATAGAGAGAGCACCAAACTCTCTCAAATGATCCTGGGGATAAGAGGTACCCAAGTATTTATCATACTTGGGAAGTTCAAATCCTTTGGGAAAAGGAGGCATGCATAGACTCTTATCAAATGGGAATGGACAAATGATTTCCAGTGTGAATTGAGTGGTAGGTTTGTCTTTTTCCTTCATGAGTTGAAGGAGTTTCTCTTGCATGCCTTGCATTTGCTTTTGCAAGCGGGATTTTTTAGTTTCTTCCTATTTCTCAACAAGTGTCTCTACCTTGTAATTGGAGGGGAGTTTGGAACCTTGGATGGCCAATTCGAGAAGGTATTTCTCCTTCTCTTCTTTCATTATGACTGCCATCATTCTCATGAATTTTTTATTATTGTGAGCATCTAAGATATCCCCTCGGGTTATTTCTTTCTCTTCATCAGGAGGAGGGTATTGAAAAGAGAATTTACCCTTGGTTTTAGAGAGATCATCTCTGCTATGTTCACCTGATTGGTCATGATTTTCCATCTTTCTAGAATGCAAGTGTTCAAAGTGTAAAGACTTCGTATGAGAAGGTTGAGTGTTTTCAGAATTTGGATCCTCTTAGAACAAAGGGTTTTGAACCTAACTAAAATCCACTGGAAATGACTGTTTGATGTAAGGTCAAAGTACCAGAGAGGGAGATCGAGATGATTCCTCACTAGATGTATCCGACAATGGTGTGGAAAGAACAGATTCATCTTGATTGATTGAAGGGAATGTTTTTCCACTTCGAGTTGTAACATTCATAGACAAAGATTGTACAAGGGATGTGAACTAGGACCAAACTTGAAACTGTCTCAAAGTAAATACACAAAAAGTGCCAAAAGGTGAAGTAACCTTGGTGCAAATCATCAGAAATGAGGCTAGAACAACCGAGAGATGACTATTGCGACACAAGGCATGACGACACAGATGAAATAGACCAAAAGATATGAGACAAGACCAGTTTAAGCAAGAATCACGTAATTGTCAACCCAAGAAACCAAGTTACAGACTGTGTGGAGATAGAGGGAAGATTAAAAGACCCAGATCAGAGACCAAATTTAGCAGAGGTACGTTGGACAGATAGGAAATTTCTCTCTATTTTGAAAAAAAAGCTTCAGAATCACACGAAGAAGTACTTTCTCACATGAAGATTCTCGCAGGTGCGCGTGAAACTATGTAGTCCCACATGAAAAATGATGACAGACTGGTGAAAAAGTGATAGAATGGTGAACAAAATAATAGTAGTATTGCAAAATGTCGTGCAACAATTGCCTGTGTGTCACACAAACTTTCTCAGATACTGATGCAAAGATGGAAGAATGTCGCGCGAGACTTGGCAATTTTGACAAATGAAAGTCTATAGAATCAGACAGTTAAGACCATATTGCATTTCCCAAGACAAGATAATGCTGTTTTTGACAGAGAGTTTGAGTTACAGATAATTTTGGACATGTTCCAGTTTGATAGTTTGTGTGATTTGATGTTCATTTTGATTGTTTAAATGATACACCCACACAAAACACATTAAGAAGATTGTTTGTAGTACCAGAACATACACATCACAATCCTAGGATAGCCAGGGTAGTATATATTGAATCCCCATTTGAACCAAAGTTTAGCTATGCCTACTTTTAGCAGACAACTTAGAAGCTTAGAGGCACAGGCTCCTCCTTACATGTGCACTCACTTCTCAGGCACACCAAGCTTTGAACCCAAAAGGAATTGCTTCCCAAAGGGTTGTTGTCTCTACTAAGAGCCGTAAAAGTGTGGGGCATCTTAGTTGGTCTCTAACCTTCCGTGCCAATAGATAGAGGGTTTTTGGATATGATAAAAATATTTTATAGTAAGGACATCCGTTCAAGTGGTTGTGATCAAGTCATTTTCCCAATAAAGGGGCTCTCCCAATCCTTTCAAAGAAAGGCATTCAGCTTAATGATGTCAGGACTTTAATGCACCACTAGGGTACTGGAGGAGATTTTGGTTTCCACAAAGAATTCACACCCATCCATTATGAAATTAATCACAATGGCATTTTTTATATACCAGTTCAGAAGGGCTTGGCTTTAGCCTATTACCAGTTGGGCATCCACTCTCACTAGCTCTGCTAAAGCTCTTAGGAGGTAGCCACACTAGAAGAATCATATGAATTTATCTTACACCCAAGATCCATAAAGGTGAGGGGAGAGGATACATTCATATAGTTCTTGGAATTAAAATCTAGAAAACACTTCAATCACACAAGACAATGATTCATTTTAAGCACCAACCGAAGTGTGTTCTAACTACTAAAAATAGACATGAGAGTTTTGTGAAAACACATATGTATTTGACAAGACTCCTATAGTAAATACGTTAGTAGTTTGTAATTTATTTCTTCATTTCAGCATCCTGCAAACCATTGTTAAGCTATTTCAGAGATAAAACCAGAAAAGCATAGTCAACAACAAACATAAACCATTTGTGGTTAGAAATCAACAAAAATAGAGATATCAAAAACTAAAATTTAAAGCTCACTGGAGTCAAATGTCGCGCAAAGAAGTGTTACAATTCGCATGAAGAATCCCAGCTATGCGTGTGAAGAAATGCATATACTTGCAAAATTTCACGTGGTTATAAGAGAAATTTTGCGCGAACTTTCATCATGGAGCCATACGGACGAAAACCAGAATTGATCAAAAAAGTGTAAAATGAGGCCAGAAAGTAAATTTTTGAGCCCCACGGTGGGCGCTAGAAATGTATATGGTAAAATTGGCCTTGTTATTTAACCATACACTTCAACATAGTCTTTGTTCATCAGCCACATACAGAAGTGAATATGAGTTATTCATCCTGCATGCATGTATGATTTGACTTGTTGCCTTCTATCTAGATGGGGTTTTGAAATAGCTCTCAGAATGAGAGTCTCACAACCATAGACCGATCTAAGAATGAAAGATTTTTCTCCATGAATGCAATGCAAATGCAAGATTATTCTAAGAATTGAAAGATGCAAGATTAATCTAAGACATGATTTCAATGCAATTATTCTAAGAAATTGAAATTATTCTATTGCAAATGAAAGCTTTTAACTAAAAATGAGATGATAAAATGTAGCAACAATTCAGTATTCTAACAATGCATATTTTTCTCAGGGGGTTTGAATGATAAATGGGAGTTCTTTTATAGATTGAGAGTCTACTCAGAATAGAAAGTTTCCTTTTTGAAATAAAACAGATAGAAAAGCCAGTTCAAATTAGCAAGCTTTCTTTAAAAGAAAACAATAAATTTGTTTTCCCTTTGCTTTAAACTGTTTTCTTTTTTATTTTAACTGTTTTCTTTCTCTTTAAAGCACAGTTAATTCAAAACTTCTATTTCTGAATAGGAGAGAAGATTTTTGAGAGAATATTTAATTAAATAAATAGAATATGACCTCATAAATGTGTTTTTCTCAATTATCTAAATAATTAAATTCAATTTTTGAAATGAGGATATTTATTTAATAATTAAATATTATTTAATTCCTTGTTATGTTTTTTAGCTAAAAGGGGTGAATTTAATTTAATAAAGTGCTAGGACTTTATAATTAAATTAATTCAATCATAGGTTTTGTTTAGCCAATTGATATTTAGGAATTAAATATAATGTGTGATTGATGCATATTTAGGATTTTATGCATTTGACACTCAGGACGAGTAGAGTCAGTCAAAACTTAGAATTGCCTAGTACAATAGGAATTTGATGATTCAAAACAATGACAAATGCAACAAAATTGGTTAGGGTTACAAGATACGAATCTTGGGGTGTTACACCACCAAAAATAATATCAGCCACAAATAATTCAACAATCAAAATGTTATCATGATCAACTTCAAAGTGTAAATTACTATCAGTAGTACCTTTACCAAAACCAAGTCTCAATAAATATTTATCCAACCTTTGATACCAGGATATAGGTGCTTGTTTCAATCCATATAATGCTTTCTTCAATCGAAAAACCATGTCATCTTCATCGGTCAAAGGAAAACCATTTGGTTTCTCAATTTAGACTCCCTCTTCCAACTTTTTGTTCAAGAATGCAGACTTAACATCCATCTAATATACCTTGAAATATTTATGAGTGGTGTATGCAAGAAAATTCCTAACAACTTCAATTCTAGCAATAGGAGAAAATGTCTCTTCAAAATCAATACCTTCCATCTGTGAGTATCCCTTCCAAACAAGTCTAGCTTTGTTCCAAACCACTTCACCATCTTCATTCAATTTGTTTCTGAATACCCATTTAGTACCGATCACATTTTTGTCTTTAGGTCTGGGAACAAGAATTCACGTCTTATTCTTTTCAATCTTTTCCAATTCTTCTTCCATCAATTCAGCCCAACTTTCATCTTTGCATGGTTCATCAACATCCTTTGGCTCAATCTTAGAAATCAAACAAATTTCATTTCTAGCAATTCTTCCTCTAGTCTGAACACCCTGATTCCTATCACCAATAATCTAATTTTTCTAAATGATTTAACTTTACATACCTTTGATTCTTTGGATTTTATTTTTATCATACTTTTGTATTTCTATTTCTTCCTCATTTGTAACTTCTTCATTCTGTTCTATTGATCCATTTTGATTTTGATTTTGATTTTGATTTTGTGGTTGCACAATCTGATTGTCTTCTTCATCATTTGATTCATATATGCAATATCAAATATATTTCTAATAATTCTCATCCACTTTGACATTTTTAATTTCAATTACCTTTTTCAACCTTTGGTTATAACATTTGTATGCTTTTCTTTTAGAATAATAACCAAGAAATATTCCTTCATCACATCTAGGATCAAATTTTCCTAAGTATCCATCTCTTGTGATAAAGCATTTGCTTCCAAAAATTCTAAATTAATTCATTGTAGGAACATGAACATACCAAAGTTCATAAGGTTCTTACCAGTCCCTTGCTTGATTTGAACTTGGTTCAAGGTATAGATTGTAGTTCTAACCACTTCTCTCCAATAGATATGCGGAACATATCCTTCAATCATCATAGTTATAACAGTGTCTAGAATAGTTCTATATCTTCTCTCTCCAATGCCATTTTGTTGTGGTGTTCGCGAAGAAGAAATTTTTCTCTTTATTCTATGCTCTTCACAAAAAGTGTTAAACTCAGTAGAAGTAAACTCACCACCTCTGTCCAATCTCAAACATTTCAACTTCAAGGTTGTTTCAGTCTTAACCATAGCTTCAAGAAGATCTTGTTAGAAATAATAGTCAACCAAAACAACTGAGATGGGGGGGGGTGAATTATTTGTGTGCCAAATATTTAAACTTCAAACTTATAAACCAATTACTCAATCCAAATCTGAACACATCAAAAGAAACATCATAACACAAGCAATTATTGTCGAGGAAAACCCTGTTAAGGGAAAAACCCCAGTGGGAATTAACACCCACAAATAATGCACTAAAACTATTGTATCCCTATTAAGAGATGATTATTACATATAGTACATAGTCCCTATTAAAGGATAGACCCTGTTAGGAGTCAAGAGAATAAGAGGCTCACTGCCCAAATGAGAAGGTTAAATTCACCTTCTGGACTCACTATCCAAAGTACACATATAGAAATATACAATAACCAATGAGCTGACTGATACCAACTTGATTTTCCTAAATAGTTCCAATGAAGTTCATCACAATCACTATCTTTTCTCTACATCCAACATACTTCACAATTACAAGCTCACATCTTCCTCATCATACTTCCACATTGCCTCATCAAAAAACAACTCTCCTTTATACAAGTTACAATAAGAAATTAGGTCAGCCGGTTAGGACTTTCCCAATGCATAAATAATTACATAGACCCTTTCTAAGATACATACAGTACCTTAAATAAGTAAACATCAAATACAAATCATCAATTACACTCTAACATATGTGAAAATCCATCAACCCAAAAGTAGTCTTTTTAATACAATCTTCTCAATATCCTCTTCACGGATCCCCCTAAAATAATAGGGATTTTTCACTTGTATCTCTCCCCCTTTGACATCAATGGAAAATGGTGCCATATCTCTATCCTTCTTTGTCCATCCCACCTCCAGAAGGAGTATCTTTTTCAAATATTCATGACTGCAAAAATGAGGCGCTTGATCACCCAAATGTGTTCTTTTTGTTGAGATTGAAGAATGTCAATCTACCCAAGAAACACCTGCATGCAAAACAACTGCTACAAGAATGAAGAAGACAGAAGAGAGAAGGATCCGAAGCTATGGCGGCCGATAGGCCAGAGAATGCAAACACATGTTGACAGAAAAATATGTTCTCTATTCAACAATGAAATGATTTACAAAAACCCCTTATGAAATACAAAGATGACAATCCTTATAAAGGATGTCGAAACCCTAAACGGGCAACTGCTAGGAAATAGAAACTTCCCTCAGACAACTGAAACTGCCTAAGTGAAACTTAAGCACTAAAGAGCAATTGCTAAATTACTCTAACACTTTTGTGTTCCTACAATCACTCCCCTTAGGAGTGGATACAAGAATAAAGTCCAGGAAATGATATAGCTCTGATATCTACTAGATTGATGCATTTCTGCATCATTTAGTTCTCTCAAGGAGGGTTTCTCACCCCAAGAATACCTCTGAGATACTCAAAGAAATATTTTGACAAAGGTTTTGTGAATATATCTACTATTTGATCCTTTTTATGAATGTACTCTAATCTCATTTCCTTTTCAACAACCTTGTCTCTCAAGAAGTGGTATTTGATTGAAATGTGTTTGGTCTTTGAATGCATAACATGATTCTTTAACATGTTCACTGTAATTGTATTATTAGAATGTATAACCAATGGATCTTCAAATGTTATCCCAATGTTCTTTAGCATCTGCTTCATCCAAACAATCTATATATAATTTATAGCAGCAGAAACATACTCTGATTCAGTAGTAGATAGAGCTATACAATCATACTTCTTAATTAACCATGAAACCAACCTCTTTCCAAGGAGAAATGCACCATCACTTGTGCTCTTTCTACCATCAATAGTTCATGCCCAATCAACATCAATATAAGCATGCACAGTAAAATTATCAGAATTTTCATACCATAAACCATATTCCAGTGTTCCTTTCAGATATCTGAATATCTCTTAACTATAGAAATATGAGTCTATTTAGGATCTTCTTGGAACCTCACAAAATTTTCAACATAATCTTCATAGTAGGTATTGAATACATCTGATGTAAACTCTCCACCTCTATCTGACCTTAAACATTTTATCTTCAGACTTGATTCATTTTCAAATTTTGCTTTGAAAATATTGAGCTTATCAAATGCTTTAGACTTCTCTCTAGAAAATGCAACCATATCATAACAGAATGCATAAATAATGGAATCCATATCATAACATAAAGTATAAAGAACCTTTTATGCCATAACCAAATGTCATCTATCTTCACAACAAAACAATTATCCTCTGTAGTACTCAACTCAAACACTTTACCTCTTGTCTTTGTACCTGATGCAATCAAGTCTCCTGTCTGACTTCTAATAGGACATTTACCATCATTTAATTTCAAATGATAGCCCTTGTATACAAGATATCCAACACTCAACAAGTTGTGCTTAAGTCCATCAATAAGCAAGACATCATCAGTGTTAGTTTTACCATCAAGAGAAATCAAACCTACTCCAATGATGAATTTAGGAGTGTTATCACCAAATCTAACTACACCACCATCAAATTTAGTTATCTAAACAAACTTATTTTTATCACTAATCATATGATTTGAATAACCACTAGCTATGATCCATTCTGATTTCTTTTCAACATGTGAAACTAAATATCTTTCTTCATGAATATTCTCATTATCTTTAATAGTAATAAATCCAATTTCATCATAATCCACAACATCATCATTATACACACCTTTTCTATAATAGTAACATTCCTTATCCTTAGAATAATTACGTCTATGAAACTTAGGTTTATGCTTAGGAGCCCTTTTAGGACATCTAGATACAAAATGACCAATCTTAATACATGAAAAACACTTTAGGAGTAACTTTCCTTCAAATTTACCCTTACCACTCTTTTCTCTTCTTGCTATCAAGGCCACAAGCTCATCTAGTTTCCTTTACTCTTCCTCTATTTTTTTCCCAATCATCAACATATTCACCAAGTTCTTCATACCTGTTACCTCTACTGATGTTCGCAAGACTTGATGAAGTCCTTTTGTCATTGTGCACATTCACCTTGAATGTAGATTCCACCTTAGATAATGTATCCTCCAACTCTGTGGCCTCAAAGGTGGTCAACTTAGCAATCAACATCTCTGTGTTGAAGTTTGATGTCAAAGGTATGATATCTTCTATCACTTTCACTTTAGTTTTGTAGACAAGTGTCAAAGATCTGAGAATCTTGGCGATCATTTCTTCTTTAGTATATGTGCCTCCTGAGTTTTTAATTCTTGTAACAACCTCTTTAACCCTCTGTACATATACTCTGACATTTTCATCATTTCACATTCTCAAACTCTCCATTTTGGTCTTCCAATTATGCAACTTCGCTTGCTTAGTAAACTTATCTGCTTAATATAGTACCTCTAGTCTTGTCCAAATTTTATGTGTAGAATCCAAGTCTTTAACCTCTGTAAATTCACCCTCAGAGAGCGCGCTGATCAATGCTTCTCTTGCAACCACATTACAAGTAAATTAATTATTTTCATGTTCATTAGGATTTTATAATTCATCTTCAGGCTTGATCTGCTCATCCTTCTTTTTAATCATCCAGTAATCAATTCCTAAGTAGAGTAGGTGAGTTCTCATATTGTTCTTCCAACTGTCAAAAATTTCAGCATCAAATTTCAGACTCTCCTTCCTATAGAATGCCATCTTCATGATCACCTCAAGCTGTTAAGATTTCTCTCAGAGGACTACACACTCTTAATCATTTGTGTGCCAAATAATTAAAATTTAAACTTATAAACCAATTACTCAATGCAAATATGAACACATCAAAAGAAACATCATAACACAAGAGATTGTTGTTGCGGAAAATCTTGTTAAGGGAAAAACCATAGTGGGAATTAGCACCCACAAATAATGCACTAAAAATATTGTATCATGTTAGGATATATAGCTCTATTAGGAGATGATTATTACATAGAGTACCTAGACCCTGTCAAAGGATAGACCCTGTTAGGAGTCAAGAGAAATAAGAGGCTCACTACCCAAATGAGAAGGTTAAATCCACCTTATGGACTCACTTTCCAAAGTACATATATAGAAATATACAATAACTAGTGAGCTGACTGATAGAAACTTTCTTTGCCTAAAAATTCCCAATGAAGTTAATCACAATCACTATCTCTTCTCTACATAAAACAAACTTCACAATTACAAGCTCACAACTTCCTCATCATACTTCCACATTTCCTCATCAAAAAACAATTCTCCTTTATACAAGTTATAATAAGCAATTAGGTAAGCTAGTTAGGACTTCCCCAATGCATAAATAATTACATAGACCCTTGATAGGATACACATGGTACCTTAAACATGTAGACATCAAATAAAAATCTTCAATTACATTCCAAGGTCCATATTCCATGCTCTCCATCCTTTAAACATGTTACATCACTATAGTTGGCCACACATAGGTCTTTGCAAGATCACACGCCAAAATTGATGTCACCAAGAATCCAACGAACCAAGAATCAAAAATAAAATTCTTCAACATGTCTTCTACCATGCCTCAAGCTCACATATCATAACATATTCTTGCATCCAAGTTATCCCAAAAACTAAGAGACCAACTTTGTCATAATCCTTTATCATTTCTCTGTAACCAATCTTTACCAAAACAACTATAACTTATGCAAATAGTAATATCAAGAAAAGTGATCTTAGATATAAGATCTTCTCATCCCCTTATATAGATCCATGCTCACATGCTCTAAAAGTGCGTACAATATCCATACACGTCAGTCAGTCTTGCTTGTATTAGTGATAACCAATCTGTTTGAGACTTCTAAAGTATTCAATAGAAACATATGTTGACATCAGTGAAAAACCATGAATGTCAACACCTCTAACAGAAACAATTCCAATAGGTCTTGCATTTGTCAAAGATTTTAGATTTCTCTTTCAAAAATGTAACCCACATCATTATAGAATAATCATCAATCAATGGAATGAAATACCTGTCCCCATAATAGATTCTTGTTCTTACATGACCACATAAGTTAGTATACAAAATCTAGCAACCTACTTGAAAAATAATTCTTTCTCTTGAAAGTAGACTTAGTCACCTTACCCAATTGACATTCCTTACACATTCCATTATAAGGCTTCAACAATTTAGGTAGATCTTTAACAACTCCTGTAGTGCTTATCTTCAGAATGTTGTCAAAGTTTATATGACAAAATCTCTTATCCCACAACCAACTATCATCAATCTTAGAAATTAGGCATCTACTCTCAGAATTGTTCAAATGAAATACATTACGTTTAGTCTTTCTTCCTATGGCAATATCAATTTCAGATCTTCCAATAATCTTACACATTTCATCCTTGAATTATAAGTTGTAACCTTTATCAACTAGTTTCCCAACACTCAAAATATTATATATGAAACCTTAAACGTATAGAACAACATTAGTGTGATTCTTACCATCAATCGTAATAGAACCTCTACCTCTGATCATACAAGGAGTGTCATCCTAAATCTAACAACACCACCATCATACCTTTCCAATTTTACAATTTTTTTTTTTGCTTCTGATTATGTTCTATGAACAAACAATGTCAATAACCCATTCATCTATTTTATCCACATGTGGAATAAAAGGTCTTTCTTCATTAAAGAAACTAGGATTTTCACCCTTGATAGAAAAAAACACAATCTCATCTTTGATAGAAAAAAACACAATCTCATCTTCACTCTTTTCAGATTCATCATCAGTTACACCTTCATCAGTAACATAATAAAAAATCTTCTGGTATTTAGACTTGAGTTTCTTTGGCTTGTATTTAGGTTCTTTATCCATACATCTTGAAGCAATATGACCAATCATATTGTATGAAAAAATTTCAAGGGTAACTCTCCTTGATACTTATCAGATCCCTTAGGTAGTCTCTTTGCAATTACAGCTTCAAGCTCATCAAGATTCCTTTTCTTATTCTTTAATTTCTTCCCATTCCTTAGCATATATAGATACATACTTAGATGAACTTTCTCTATTCATATCTTTTCTTATCCTTATAAATCATAGATTTAAATGTAGATTCAACTTTAGGAAGACTATCTCCGAATTCTCTCATTTCAAAAGTAGATAACTTACCAATCAAATAATCTCTTATCACAGGTAACACATTTCTTATTCCTTCAATATTATAAACTTTTTGATTGTAAGCATTAGGAAAGGATCTTAGAAAAAATTTCATTCTCATCCAAAATTTCACCAGCATATTTGATTGCACAAACAAGTTTGGTGATCTTATTCACATAGGAAGTAATGTTCTCATCTTCGCTCATCTTCAATACTTCATATTTTCCTTTTAGACTTTGCAAATTGGCTTTCTTCACAAATAAATATCCTTTATGTAATGTATCCAAGTTTATCCATACATGATGTGCAGTTTCTAATCCCATAACATTTGTATACTCTACATCTGATAAGGCACCCAACAATGATTTTTTTATCTCTCACATTGTATTTGGATTGCTTCTTCTCATCAGGAATTGCAATAGAAATATCTACAATAGTATAAGACTTCTTTATGATATCCCATTGTTCTTCACAAATGAATTTCAAGTGTGTAATCAATTGGTCCTTCCATATAGCATAATTTATACCATCAAATCTCAGACTCTCCTTAAAGGCTACCATCCCAGATCTCCTCAAGCGATCAAAATTCAAAAAGAGGACACTAGATTTGATACCAATTGGTAGAATTAAGGAAACACACAAATAAGAAGAGGGGTGAATAAACCATGTCACAAAATCTAAACCTTTAACCAAATTATAAACTTAATCTCAGATCTGAATAATAAACATGAATGTAAGAACATAACATAGTAATAAACACATAACACTAAGATTTTTGACGTGGAAACCTAGTTAAGAGAAAAACCACAGTGGGGATCAAACCCAAAAGATGAATGTATTCTATTAAAATAACTTTACCCTATTAGGATTAATACAAAGGGAATGTACATGCATTTAGGAACACTTCCTAGAGCTCACTTCTAAAATAAAACAAGGGATTCAACCCAAAGCAAGGCTCACTGCCTTACAACAATCTATGATCACAAATCATAGTGGACAAACTATCCAAATTCCCGAGCTGAAAAACATCTTTAATATGCCAATATAGTTCCAATGAAGGATGACGAGGCCAAATTATTGCCTTTATTTTGTATAATTTTAAATACTCTATTCTAATTTTTGACAAGACATTTGTGAACCTAGCCAGTTAAAACTTGTGATAAAGTCCAGTTAGAATTGATAAACCATGGGTAGATATTTGTGACATATTTTGCTAATATTATACATATAGTGCAGTATTTCTTATAACCATCAGAATATATGTTCTAATATCTAGATTTAATTTGATTAAGCTTGTTGCATGAATATTTCTGCATCACAACTAACTTTTCAGAAAAGGAAGCGGCTGGAGAGTGGTTAACAACATTCAAGGAAGACTGTTGAGGACCAACTACGACTGATTGATCATCATAACACCAAGAGACACGACTGCTACAATGGAGGAGCCACTATTATAGGATGCGGGGATGTAGTGCTGCTATATTCCCTCTACACTTTATTATGTTGAACTGGTCGCCCAAGCTTTATTACCCACACCACGGGTTGTTGCGTTTCCATCTTCTTCTCCGGCATGTTTTCAGAAAGATAGTTTCTTTTCTATTTTGTAATAAGTGTTCAATCCTCTATTTATAGGGATTGGACCGATAGTTTGTAGTTAGAGGAAAGTTAGAGAGAGAAGTTTTTGGAAGAAAATTGTTATATCTTGCAGCAAGTTATTTTAAGTTTCATGTATCATTTTTATGTAATGAGTTTTTGAAATACAATGAAGTAATTCTTGGTTTACATTCTGTGTTAATAGATTAGCAGAAACCAACCAAGGGGGCCCACTTGGGAGGTGGAATAGGTTAGAATAGAATAGATTTTCTTCCATCATTTCTAGCATTTCCAGCATTTCCAGTATTTCAGATAGAAGTACAATTTCTTCTTGCAGCATTGTACCTTGTGAATGTTCCTGCAGCATTTGCAAGAATATTTATAATGGATGTTCTAGGTTGAAAGTATAGGTTTAAGTAGAGTTTGAAATTTATAGCATTCATTTCAGTAAGGAGATAAGTGTATTCTTTTCCTACAGCACTAGTGTAGGGTTCTTTTATGCATTACTTACCTTCCTGCAGCATAAGCATAATGACTCTTTAAGGAACCTAGTGCACATATCGTGTCGACCATTTCAAATATACGTCCTTGGGTTGACAAGTTAAATGCACCTCATGATGGGAGTAGTCCTTAGATTGAATAAACTATTCCTAAGAAAGGCCTTGAGCATGATTATTCCACACCTATTGTGAGGCGGTTCATTTTTGGCACCGCTGTCAGGGATGGTGTCAAGTGAGGAACATTTTTGAGTCATTTTTATTCCTAGTTAGTTTTAGTTTTGTATTCCTAAAAAATTGCTTCACAAGTGTGAAGAATTCAATTGCATGCATTGAAGAGAAAGGCGACGAGATGAATATGGAATATTTCTCCCAGTAGAGTCTTCTAATTTGAATGAGGAAGTTGAAGAAGTTGTGTTACCCTTTGAAGACGCAAGTCTCGACTTTCCTGCAACATCTTCCTCTAGAGCAGAACCATTTGATATAAGCGGTCTTCGACCTTTTGCAGAAATCTTGGCCAACTTTCTAGATAATTTTGGCCCAAATCCACCTATTATTAACAACCCCGTAGCTAATGCTCCTTTCTAGTAGCAATCCCATAATCAAATACCCCTAGTAATGGCACACCCTACTTTCCCATTTCCTCTCCCGAGCCTTATAAACAATGCTAATCTAAAAAATATACCTACAGCTGCTCTTCCAAAGTTTTATGGTCTTATAACGGAGGATCCTGACACTTTCTTGTTTGAGTTTGACATACTCTATCAAAGCTTTGACTATAATACCGATGCCCATAAGCTCAAGTTGTTTCCAGAAACACTGAAAGAGTCAGCCTTACGATGGTTCATGGGCTTAGGAGCTAATGCAGCAGGTACTTGGGATGAGATGCAGATGTTGTTTCTGCAGAAACACAAAGATTATTGTAAAGGGAGTGACCCAAAAGAAGATGATATGTTTAGGATGTCTCAAAAGGAGGACAAAACATTAGAGGACTATGTTTCACATTTCTTGTACACAATGCAGAAGAATCCCCAACATGTACTGGTAGAGGATTCACAGAAACTAGTCTTCTTAAGAGGGGTAAACGAAAATTGTCTGGAAGCATTAAACTTGATGGCTGGTGGAGACATATCCCAATCCTCTTGGGATGACCTCAAGAAAATCTGTCTCAACTACTAAAGGTTAATTGTGAAGAAAGGCAGAAGATACAGGGCCACAGTCACAACAGGGATTAGTTCAGGTGTTTCAAAGTTAGAGATATCTAATTTGCTCATGAATTTCAAGCAAGATATTATAAATGATGTAGCTACACATCTTGATACAATGACTGCCAAGAAGAAGCATGCAGAGGCTGAATCACAATTGGCTGAGTACTGTCCACACTACCGCAAACAAAAGAAAGACTGCGGATGTAAGCTGGTAGCAAATCTGTCATGCCCAAAAGTTGGGCAAAAACACACGAACAAAAATTAAAAAAAAAATGCACTGAAATAGGATACCCAAAAAATCACAAGGGTAACAAGTGCACGCAAAATGGTGTAAAGGGATAAATGAAACCAGAAAAGTTACAAGGTGAGGAATAGCTGTCACAACTATCCTAAAGGATGCCTAAAGTTCCAAGCTGGATCTGCACGCAAACTGAGCTAGTTGACCAAAAGTCAACTAGAGTTGACCAAGTCAACCAGAGTTGACCCAAGTCAACTATTCTCTAAAATAAGTGAATGGTACGCACTAGGATTCGCTAGACCATAAGGAAGACTCATACATGCAAATCGAGATGGTTTGACTAAAAGTCAACTAGGGTTGACCAAAAGTTAACCATTCCTCAAAATACGCAAAGGAGGGTCACTAGGGCCTACTAAGTTCTAAGAAGTGCCAAGGCACGCAATACAAGATGGTTGACTAGAGAGTCAACCCATGTTGACCAAAAAGTCAACTATCATTGAAAGTCGTGAAATTGAAACCTAAGGTTACAGAGGCTAAAAGGAACATCCAGTTCAATTTTGAAACGGACAGATTAGGTTTGTCCACGGTTGACTTAAATTCAACCATGTACAAGAACAGTCAAAGGGAGACGTTTAAAAATGTCTAACGCTTATTAATTTTAAAAGAATAATTTATTTAAATATCTAACTTTTTAAATCTTATATTTACCCATTTAATTATCAATTCTTTAACCTGATTGGTATATAAAAAAAAATCTTAAATAAAGAATAATAGCGTGTCAACCTCATTATACAACCATGAAATTAAACAAATTATATAATCAAATATAAAAGAAAATATCTAATTTAAATTCTCAAACATTCTAATACGAATATCTTTAAAAAATATCTTTAACCTTCTATATATAAACATTTCCTAAATAACAAATTTTAAATCCCATATATGATAAATAAAAAGAAACTTGAATCATTCACTTCTATTTTTTTTTATTGATTTACATTATAAGATATTTAAAATAAATATAATAATTAAATATCCTACACCCTAAGCCCTAACCTTCTTTATGCAGAGGCGGCGATGGGTTTTTCGGGCGGGTACAAAGTCGTAGGGAGGTCAGAGGCACAAGGGAGGGGGAGGTGACTATGCTAATGTTTCCACCGTCGCAGAGTGGCTGCCGCTGAGGGTGGGGCTGTGGTGGCCGCAGGCGGCGGCACCACTAGCGCGGGGCGGTAAGACGAGGAGGCCGGGGGAGTTTAAAATGGGGTGGCCGACGCCGGTGGCGGCGCCTCCCCACTGTGCTATGCACAGTGGGTGGCCTACATACCGTGTGGCCCCCATACAACACGGGCCATGGACTAGGGGGTTTTGGCCCTCCCAAGTTTTTGAACCCAATTTTGACAAAACGCCAGAAAATAGAGCTAAAAAAAAATGCTCGGATCTTAATTTGAACAAACTTTGTTTTATTTTTATTTTTATTTTTTATACTTAAAGGAGTATGATACATATATTTATGTATATTTATATATATATATGTTATTACATATATATATATATATATATATATATATATATATATATATTTTAAACAGATACAAATAAAATAATATTAACTGGTGAACTTAGGGGACTGTATCTCCCAAAACAGGGAGTACATCCCAATACCAAAATTTAAATTTTTTTTTTTTTTGATCGTTAAAAGGCCGAAGCCAGGATTTTATTATTATTAAAAATAATTTTTACAGTGTAACCCCACTCGCTGCGGG
>MU224053.1:1464596-1507368 GCA_018584345.1 Thuja plicata | reverse complement strand
CAATATAAGCATTGAAAGTGTTGAGGTAGTTGAGAAGCCATTCATTTCCCAAATCATCCTTAATTCCTCTCCATCGTAGGAGGAAATTGATACTGACCTTCATATTAGGCCTAGCTTCAAAGAGCTCTAGATTGATTCTAATAGCTATAGCTGAGAGACGAGGCGCAATGGACATCGCAAGAATACCGAGGGGATATGACATATACATTTCAGGAGCTGGAGTCCTTCCTCTATCTTCCAAACCCCGAATTGCTACTTCCGTGCCCAGAATCCAGATGGAATTGAGAAAATTGGAGCAGAGTCTAAACATTTCCCATTTGTCGAGTTCAGCCTTTGCCAGACATCCAATAAAGGTACCAAATATACTGCAGTCATTCTCCAGGTGAAGTCATAAATGGAGACTCCTTGACCTATATCCCTGCTTACTGCCTCCCTGGTCATGTTATCCACTTGGTTCAGAATTATGCTCCATCTTTCCGGCTAAATTGGGCCCCTCAAAGCCATTGTTCTTGTTTCGGTTTCATGAAAAACAAAGATATTGGAGTCCATGGATCAGAAAAGCAGGGGTCATCATGGGATCTACTTTGTTAAAGGTTATCAAGAAGTTCGGGAGGGTTCTGGGAGCGAAGCTTCATCAGGTTTCGACATCTCATTTTGGAACTTTCCTGAAAAAGTCTAAACCGATAGGCCGAAACAAAGGCTGAGGGAAATAAAATATATGCTAAGGCCAACCTATCCTAGCTGAAGGACTTGAATGGAAGACAAAAGAAGATGGGATCCTTCGGGCTAGGACAAGACTTATAAGCTGCATAAGGAAAGGGGAAATTGGTATAGCTTACTAAGAGGGGGAGTTGGTTTTAAGGATATCTAACCCATCCGCACCTAGGTTGGCTAGTCTATCAGCCTTCTGATTACCTTCCCTAAAAATGTGGGTAATTTGACTAGCTTCTAATTTGTCTAGTTGAGAGAGAATTTCTTCGAGTTTGGAATGTAGAATCCAATTAGGGGTTGATCTATTACGCGTGGCATTTAGCACTATTTGTGAGTCACCTTCTATGATTACTTTAGTTATTCCCATTTTATGGCAAAGTTTAATACCTTCGTGGAGGGCCTCAAGTTCTATAATTTACCAAAATTTAAATTTTATTAAACCATTGAGTTCTATAATTTCTTCTCCACATCTTGGTGGAAAAAAATGTTAATTTTAAATAATTTTTTTTTAAAGTCTACAAGAATTTTCTAAGTGTTAAATTTCTTTTAGAAGAGAGAATACACTTTACTCTCAAAAACAAAAATCTATTTAAATAAAATTAATACCAAATTGCATATATATCTATATTTCAAGAGAGGAATAATGTATCTTTCAAATAAACAACATTATTATGGGCATTCAAATTTAAACTATCCAACAAAAATGGAACATAGAGTTTATTTGGTAATAAAGATTATATAATATTGAAATTTAACTTTTCCTTTTTAAGCAATTTAAAACAACATACATGGAGTTCCTTATAATAACCACTTTTCCCCATTCAAAACAATAATGATAATAAAATTTCCTAACAATATTAGGCTTCATATTACCTTAAAAACCCTTATACAACTTTACAATAAAGAGAATATTAAACAATATGGATTACAAACAAATCTCAGATTTATGACTTTACACAAACTTTTGATACGGTGATAGGACATATTACAATGGAGTTTTCCAGTCTTACTCATCTCCCTCATAAGGGTATTACTCATCTTTGTTATCCCATCAAGAACCTGATACATGTTGAGGTTGACCATGGAGGCTCACCTCCCAACCTAGGCCTTTACAAGGCCACCCCCGATCTTGGGGATCCAAACTGGAACGGGTTACAAACAAAAACACCCAACAAGTAGGAAATGAAATAGAGACTCAAAACACAAGAAAACTTCCCAACATCAGGATGAACAAGAGGAAGTATCTTCATGAGACATTCCAGAAATAGGGGTAGTGGTAGACCTCACTGAATGAGAAAGCCAAGAACAAACATAGAATACACAAGCCACACATGGACTTGAAAAGGACCATCTTTACAAGATGCTATCCTGAATAGCCTCCTTATACCTCCTAGATGCCCTCAGGCCCTTCTTGGCTTCATGGGTATCATGTTACCCCAAGTTTATCCCTCCTCACATGGGAGACTCTACACTTAACAGGAATCATTTCCATCTACCCCTCCAAGGCTACTCTACACTCCCAAGGGTGAGTGTACCTTGAAGACCCATTCGAAAATCAACACAAAGTAAGGACATTGAGTAACAAAAAAAGAAATTTCCAACAGAAAATAAAAGCTTCAAAACCATAAGAATCCATTAATGGAGTCCTTGAGCTCAAGAACACATAAAAACACAAGCAATTAACTTAAAAAAATTCCA
This sequence comes from Thuja plicata, assembly GCA_018584345.1. Classification (NCBI taxonomy): domain Eukaryota; kingdom Viridiplantae; phylum Streptophyta; class Pinopsida; order Cupressales; family Cupressaceae; genus Thuja; species Thuja plicata. Next base: position 1,504,959 of record MU224053.1, on the reverse strand, counting down.
ACCTTAATCCAAGATATGGTGTAAAGAGGAATGGTGTTGAGCTATCCTTCCTAAGCTCCTCCAAAAGCTCCTTCAAACTGAATTCTATCTCTAAGGGTAGAGAGTGGGTGAACACTCAACTCATCATAAAATCTCCCCTAAATAGGCAAACCTCCAACATGAGAAAGGCTTAACCCAAGGGTGAGGTAACTCTAACCAATCCTAAACTAAACCACATCTTAACTCTCCAAGGGTGAAGTCAAATGAAACTTCGGTAGAAGAGAGAGTGAGGTTAACCAAAGTCACACTCCTCTTCCAAATTCTCTCAAAGTTGAAAATGACACTTAAAGGGAGTAATAAATGAGTTTAGAGGCTTATTAATGATATAAAATTACCCCTAACCCATAGGGTACCAAGTTGGGTGACTAAAACTGACCCCGGTTACCCCCTAGGAGTCCAAAAGACCCTTTAAAACTCACCCTGAAGTTAACCTACGAATTTTTAAGTCAAAGAAATTTTAAAAGCTTCTAACCCTGGGGTAAGCTTGGGTACTACTCCTAGATAACCTTAGTTAACCCTTGAATTACCTTGGTTCCGCTTTACTAGCCATGTCAATAATTAAATTACAACACTTGCCAAATTTAGCAAATTAAATTAAAACATATGACATGACTCAAATAACATGAACATTTACTAATTTAATAACACACATGCAAACCACGTTCATGAAATAAATACATAAAAATGAGGTCCATGTCTCTTTATATAGATAGGACCTTGGAAAGCACGGGTATTTATATATGTTCCAGTACTGGGTCCCCGATTTAGATCCATGGTCAACTTTTCCTGCACACTCAATGCACACATCAGTAGATCCAAAACAACATGATATGAAACATAACATAACGTCATTAATATATGTAAGCATATAAACCACATTGCATTAGAACTGAAATATCCTAGCATTGGTTTCCTAAACCATTTTCATCATATTACATTCATACATTTAGATCCATATAAGACATCAACATAAGCTGAAACTCAATCAGAACATAAACATCTCAAAAGTACCCTGATTACAAAATCAGGTGCTGAATATATAACATAGGATTCCACCGATCCTCAAATGTATAAAAAGCCTCTGATAGGAAAAGTATGTCAAAGCATAAACTACTGAAAGCATGAGAACAAAATAGTAAAACTATAACAGTCTAATGTAGGTCTCACCAAAATCTTGAAAATCAACATTTGCCAACTGACTACATGAAGATAGATGGAGACAATGACCAAGAGTTCTTCCTTGCTCAACGTCGACCATGGGATTCATGACAAGGTATGCCACAAGATCCTCTACAATTTTCAAATTCTAACAATAATCAATGGAAAAACCAAATTTATCAGAACACTTCTCAGTACTCTCAACCCCAGTGGCCCAATCAGGAAAATAACCAGTGGTAAAACCAGAAAAATAACTAGTGGCCCAATCAACAGAATAACCAGTGGCAAAACCAAAAAAATAACCAATGGGCTAACTAGAAAAATAACCAATGGCCTAACCAGCAAAATAACCAGTGGCCTAACCAACAAAATCAATGGCAACCACTGCAAGGAAATTGACAACAAACTAATCAATGGAGGGGACCTCCACAGTGGCCTAACCAAAATTTTGGTTGTCTGCAATTACCACCTCCAGTGCAACCACCTACAATAATGCCACCTCCTACAGAAACTAATATTAATCCAAAGCCAACCCAATTTACTGCTCAACCTCAGCCAAATCCAAACAAAAAACACCACCAGAAACAAACATACACTATTGACACTCAGCAGTGCCCTACTTATTCACTAGAGATAGCTGATATCCATTTGAGGTCTGGTACCATTCTACCTACACCTAAATATCCTATTATCATGGAAGTTGTAGATGCTCCTGTAGCACTACTTCTAGAAGCCACACTACCAAATACTAGCCAACCAACTGATATACCCAGCAGAACTACTATCCACACTTCAATAAATCCACCTTTTCCACATAGGCTAAACAAAGACAAACCTATATCCCAAGAGGAAGAAACATTTGATATTATTGAGCAGCTGAAAAATATGAACATCCAAATCCCTCTATTCCAAGCTATCAAAGATATACCTCTTTATGGAAAGGCTATTAAGGAAGCATGCTTTAAGAAGCCAGGATGGAAGAAGAAAGACCCTCAAATAGTACATGTTATAGGGCAATTAGTGGATATCATGTTAGGGAAGGTGGTAATACCAAAGTATTCAGATCTTGGCAGCCCAGTAGTCGACCTGATAATAAATGGACAGACTGTGAAAAATACTTTAGTTGATTTTGGAGCAGCAATAAATGTAATGACTAAAGATACAATGCATAGGTTAAGCATAGAAGATTTAAGAACAACACCCACAGTGTTACAACTGGCTGATAGTTCAAATGTTACTCTAGATGGTCTCATAGAAGATGTGGTAGTTACCTTAGATTCATGGGAGTATCCTACTAATTTTCTTGTCCTATCACCTAATGTAAACTTTGCTGGCTATCCTATAATCTTGGGAAGACCCTGGCTAGCCATCACTGATGCCAAAATTAATTGCAGATCAGGCAGTATGACAATTTCAAATGGTCAAGCCATAAGGAAGCTAGTCCTATATCCTCCTGCCCAGCCCCAGCCAAAAATAGGAGAACCTATTTGGCCAGACTTAGGGGATGAGGAGGAAGAGCTGAATTCAGTATCCCAGCTCATGATGTTGCATAGGAAATCTTTTCTAAAGATGTAAGAGGAAGATGATGTGATACAGAGCATTGTTACCAATGAATGCATTATGAATAAAGATGTTTCAGAGAGTTTTGTTTTACAGCTATGTACCTATGAGGACTATGTGTTTCCAACAACCCCTAAAATAATTGATCAATTACTGACAAGTGAGATAGCTACAAGTCCAGTGCCTGAAGTGTCAATGTTAGAGCTAACAACAACAGTGGAACTTTCCCCTGGTCATAACCTCTATGTAAACAACAAGTTGTCCCAATCATAGTTGGCAATGTTAACCAAGCTCCTCAAGTAGCATGAAAAATCCTTTGCATGGGATTATGGGGATATGGAGGGACTAAACCCTAAACTCTGCACCTACAGAATCTATATCAGTGATGGAAGCTTGCCACTTCATCAACCTCAGAGGAGAATAAATCTAGCACTGAGAGAAATAGTTAAAACTGAGTTGCAGAAGTTGTTGGACGTTGGATTCATCTACCCAATCTCTGATAGAAAGTGGGTATCACCATTGGTCATTGTACCTAAGAAAGGAGGTAAGTGGCAGATATGTATGGATTATAGGGAATTAAATAATGCTACAAAGAAGGATCACTTTCCTTTACCTTTTATTGACTAGGTCTTAGATAATTTGGCTGGGAAGAAATACTTCTCCTTTCTGGATGGATACAGTTGTTACAATCAGATAAGCATTGCCCCTGAACATCAGGAGAAGACAACATTCACATGCCCTTGGGGCACATATGCTTATTCAGTATTACCATTTGGATTATGCAATGCACTTGCTACCTTTCAGAGAGCTGTGATTAGCATCTTTGCTGATATATCATATGATTGCATTAAAATCTACATGGATGACTTCACTACATTTGGTATCACATTTGAGGAAGCCCTGAAGAACTTGGAGAAAGTACTAATCAGATGCGAGGAACACAACTTGTCTCTCAACAGTGAAAAGTGCTTTATGATGATGCAAGAAGGAGTGGTGTTGGGACATTTTATCTCTGAAGCTAGAATCCAGGTAGACCCTGCGAAGATAGAGGTAATTCTCACACTCCCTTTCCTACTAAGAAAAAAGATGTCAGATCTTTCCTAGGTCACGCTGGCTATTATAGGAGGTTTATCTAGAACTTTAGTCAAATAGCTAGTCCTCTGTACACCTTACTTACCAAAGAAGCTAAATTTTCTTGGACAAAAGAATGTGATGAATCCTTCCTGCAGCTCAAGTCACTTTTGAAAACTACACTAGTACTTAGGGTTCCTGACTAGACTTTTCCATTTCACATACATACAGAAGCTTCAGACTATGTCATAGGTGTTGTCTTAGGACAAAAGTATAGAAACCTTGAAAATGCAATCTATTATATCAACAAGAGTCTACATGGACCTGAGTTAAACTATATAGTGACTGAAAAAGAATTGCTAGCAGTAGTTTATGCTCTGAACAAATTCTGCCATTATGTAACTGGTTATCCCATCTTTGTTCATATTGACCATGCAACAATTAAGTATCTTATGAGAAAACCTGCCATCATAGGTAGGTTAGCAAGATGGCTTCTTCTATTGCAAGAATTTGATATAACAATCATTGACAAGCCAGGGAAAGCAAACATGGTAGCTGATAATCTATCCAGAATTCACCATGCTAAAGAATATACTACTTTGATAGATGATGCATTTCTAGATGAGAATTTATTTCATATTTCTATTCAAAATCCTTGGTATGCTGATATAGCTAATTACCTAGTAGCTAACAAAATGCCCACACATTTCTCTTATAAAGATAAGAGGCTGCTTGTAGAGAAAATCTTCCATTTCTCTTGGATTGATAACACATTATTTTACACTGGACCTGACCAAGTCATGAGAAGATGTGTGAGAGAAGATGAGACATATGACATTCTGCATGCATGTCATAATGAACCATGTGGGGGACACTTTGCAACCAAAAGAATAGTACTGAATATTTTAACAACTGGCTACTACCGGCCTACACTTCACAAAGATGCAACCAGTTATACAAGGAAGTGTGAAAAATGTCAAAGAATGGGCCGACCAACAAGATCAGATGAAATGCCCTTAAACCCATAGGTGGTGGTAACACCATTTGATAAATGGGGAATGGAATTTATTGGTCCAATAGACCCTCCATCCAATGGCAATTCATACATTATGGTGTGCACTGATTACCTAACAAAATGGGTCAAAGTAAGAGCAATGAAGCATGCCAAGGACCACAAAGTTGTTGAATTTCTGTATGAAGAAATTTTTACTAGATATGATGTGCCAAGAGAACTTGTTACTGATCAAGGTACCCAATTCACTTCCAATCTGATAATAGAGCTCATGAAATAATATAATATCAAACATCAGAAGTCAAGCCCCTATCACCCTCAAGCCAATGGACAAGCAAAAGTTACAAATTGGGAAATAGAAGCAATCTTAACTAAAATAGTTCATTTGCATCACCGAGATTAGAGTAGCAGACTATCAAAATCCTTCTGGGTGTATAAAACAACATGGAAGACCACCATAGGGTTCACTCCATTTGAACTGTTATATGGTAAAGCAACAATGCTACCCATTGAATTTGAACACAAGACATTGAGAACAACACTGGAGTTAAATATTGATCTTCCTGCAACACAGAAAGAGCGCTTGTTGCATCTCAATTCTTTGGATGAAATGTGCAAGTCTACCCTATAGCACACAAAAATTGTCCAAAAGAAAAGGAAATAGTGGCACAACTCCCATATTAAGAGTAAGCAGTTCCAGGTTGGAGATTGGGCATTGTTGTATGATTCTAGATTCCAAGAAATACCAGGCAAGTTGCAGACATGATGGCTAGGTCCATATGAAATAAGCCATGTATTTACAAATGGATTAGTCCAGTTGAACACAATTGACCGTGTACACTTCAAGCTATTAGTCAATGGACATCGACTAAAGTTGTATCACCAGCCACAGACAAAAGAAGACTTCCTGTAACAATTCAACCGGCCAGTTTTCAAAGATCAGCAGGTAACACTTCCTGTAGCAGAGGGTGTCAACCTTCTTCCTATAGCTCTTCAATAATAATTCCTTCGAAACATGACCATAATAAAAACTTTATGTTTACATAACGTTCAATCCTTCATTCACTTTCTACATTCTTCTTTTTCAACTCATTTCATTCCTTAATCTTCTATCCACCCACCTCCCACATCATCATTTTTTCTATGCTTTCAATAAAGGGAATGTGTGCTGACACATGCCACCGCCACCGTCATTCCACTCTAGCTACCTTTACTAGCATGTGCAACCATAAATTGATAGGTATGAGATTTTCAAATTTATTTCCATTTTTAGCACATAGATTTTGTTGGTTATATCGAATACTGCAATAAATGTATCGTTGCGTCCTGAAGATAGTTCTATACCTCCCGCTAAGTCTGACAAGTGAGGACACTTCTCAATGTTTCATAGGGGGTAGGGAAGTGTACCAATTCCTAAATTTCATTTCTATTTACTCGTTAAGGTCCTCAAATCTGTACTTCGGCCTTGTCTTAATTAAAATCCAGCTGCCGCATCACACAAGTGTTAAGTGTCGTACCTTTATTCCCAAATAAACCCCTAATTGTCAGACTAGATGTGACCCAGTATTAAAACCATGACATAACTCTCGCATGAATATCTATAATTCATACTGTTAAAGTACGTTATTATTGTTCATACCAAGAATACCAGAAGAATGTGAAAAAGGGTATGTGGTTTTACAAGAGGTAGTCTGAAATTCAAAAGAGAAGAAGGTAATTGTCGAGAATAGAGAAAAGATTGAATTTGGTAAGCACAAATGGGAGGCCAATTACAGTGGCATGAACTAGTAGTTCATGGTATTTTAATTTCTGATGTTAAGGCAGTAAGAAGATTTAATGCCTGTGGATGGCTGGGATATTTCTTGAAATTGACAAAATTTGATGAAGAAGCAGCAACAAAATTTGCAAATACATTTGATGAAGGCCAAGAAACGGTATGGGGGTTGATAGTCATTGCAAAAGAGGAGTGAATAGTGGAAGTAACTAGTCTGCCAGCAACAGGGGAACACTATCCCAATGCACACGATGCTAGGTTAGCTAGGGCCCAGTTTACCCTACCAGGTGACCCTCCTCTGGAGATTACTAAACAAGGGTGCAAAAGAATGTCCATTCCTCCACCATATTATGAGTTGGCCACACACATTATCAGGTATTTCACTTGCATAGAAATATTTTATAATTTTAATGCGCATCATTTTAAGCTGCTTAGTTATGTACACCATAATATCCCAGTGAATGTCCCCAATTTCTTGTTTAATATGCTATGCATTAGTACCGAGGAAACCCAGAAAGGAATGACAATTCTGTTACTCACCATGCCCTAATTAAATTGCTCATAGAAAGATCTCTTAAGGACATCTCTCTTATGGAATGGGCAGAATTTTTCCATTATAAAACCCTACAGCCTCAGATTGCCCCTAATGTGCAAATTAGCCAAGATAATGTAGTTCCCCCTAACCCAACTGCTGAGAAAGGTACCCAAGGGCCAAAAACCAAAAATTTACAAGAAACTATGCCTTTACCCACTCATATGAGAAATGTACCTACTTCCACCTAAACAAAAGGAAAATGGAAGTTAGAAGGAGAAACTTTGGTTCCTGCAGCTGAACCACAAAACCCTACAGTCTCAAGAGGGAAGAAAATGAAGTCAGTTCCTACAGCCACTACTCCTGCAACAAAGAAACAAAAGAGGGTTAGTAAGAAAAAGGCTATAGAGGTTGAAAAAACCCCTATAAGAAGAAGCTCTAGGATGAGAGGGAAGATTCCTAAAGTACCCATCGAAAGCCAGTTCGCTTCCCCCAAACAATTTGAGGAAGAAACTCCCATTCATATTGTTCCGGATGATTCTCCCAGTCAGTCTGAGATTCAAGACATTTTTCAAAATCTGGATGAGGAGTATTAAGTTGAGCCAAATGTATGTCAAAATGGCCTAGGAATTAGTCATCAAGATGTTCCAAACCATGAAAAAGAAACCCCTATAACTCACCAACTAGCTTGCACAGAAATTGCCCTAGTTTCCTATAAGCGAACTTGGTTAATAAATTTCTTAGAGCAGTCATGGAGGGAACAAAGGAGGAAGAATAACCAGGATGAAAATAGTGGTCTGATTACTCTGCAAATTCTTCTCTTCTAGTTATATAATAAGAATGTGTTGAAAACCACTCTATGGGGAGAAGAGAAAAATAAATTGCAGAAGGTAATGGCAGAACAAGGAGAGGAAATTGCAGAATTAAAAGATCAGTTGGCAAGACAGAAAAAAAGAATGGAACATGCCCTTAAGCTGACTAATTGGATAATTTCTTGTAGACTGCCACCTAGGGTCTATACCATCTGTCTAAAAGAACAATTCCTCTTATTCCAGTTGATGATGACCCTCAAGGATGTAAACGCAGAGTTCAAATCAGCCTAGGAATTTTATGGTTTATACCAGACCCTTCCATCTTGGCAACAAAACTTACTCTATGAGTTTTATGTGCATAATTTCATCATCCCTACAAAGACTGAATGGAACCCCCTACTTTACATAGGGGATATACACCTAAGGGCCCTAATTTCTTGGATGCACAATGAGGCCAACTATGATAGACAACTAGAGAATTACAGAGAACTTGAGAAAATGGAACCCCTGCCATTAAGAGTAGAAATAAGTCAACCAGAAGTATTCCTGAGGGATTGGTTCAAACTAACATATGGGAATATTAAAAAGGAAATAAGAGATAAAATTTTCAAGCTCAGAACAGATGTGTATGCAGAATATGACAACATGTCTTATTTTGTCTTTCAAAGAGCCTTAACTAGTGCCAAAAGTAGGTGGGGTAGATTATTAGAGGCATTCAAAAGGTCAGAGCCACACAACCCCATTAACCTCGAAGCAGCCATACACCGAGCACCGAAGTATATGGAGCTGGGTAGGAAAATCAAGAAGGAACTCTGGTGTCTACTCACAATGTAGCCACCCATGCTCCTTTGGCCCCTGTATGACATCAACACTACCAGGCTTGACAGGCTGCAGGAGGATCACAAAAGGGAAGTTTGGGAAAGAAAAAGAGGATTCTACTACTCCTTCAAGAGCCAGAGGCAAGGAAGAACTTAAGTTGGTGACTTTAGGTCAATTGCCAGAAGACGCAATGCTTGAGGACAAGAATTTGATTAACCAAGGGGCAGATGATGAGGCCAAATTATTGCCTTTATTTTGTATAATTTTAAATACTTTGTTATAATTTCTGACAAGACATTTGTGAACCTAGCCAGTTAAAACTTGTGATAAATTCTAGTTAGAACTAATAAACCATGGGTAGATATTTGTGACATATTTTGCTAATATTATACATATAGTGCAGTATTTCATATAACCACTAGAATATATGTTCTAATATCTAGATTGAATTTGATTAAGCTTTTTGCATGAATATTTCTGCATCACAACCAACTTGTCAGGAAAGAAAGCGGCTGGGGAGTGGTCAACAACATTCAAGGAAGACTGTTGAGGACCAGCTACGACAGAGTGATCATCACAACACCAGGAGACACGACTACTACAATGGAGGAGCCACTATTCTAGGATGCGGGGATGTTTTTCTACTATATTCCCTCTGCACTTTATTATGTTGAACTGGTCGCCCAAGCTTTATTACCGACACTACGGGCTGTTGCGTTTCCATCTTCTTCTCCGGCATGTTTTCAGCAAGATAGTTTCTTTTCTATTTTGTAATAAGTGTTCGATCCTCTATTTATAGGGATTGGACCAATAGTTTGTAGTTAGAGGAAAGTTAGAGAGAGAAGTTTTTGGAAGAAAACTGTTATATCTTATAGCAAGTTATTTTAAGTTTCATGTATCATTTTTATGTAATGATTTTTTGAAATACAATGAAGTAATTCTTGGTTTACATTCTGTGTTAATAGATTAGCATAAACCAACCAAGGGGGCCCACTTGGGAGGTGGAATAGGTTAGAATAGAATATATTTTCTTCCAGCATTTCTAACATTTCCATTATTTCCCATATTTTCAGTATTTCAGATAGAAGTTACAATTTCTTCCTGTAGCATTGTACCTTGTGAATGTTCCTGCAACATCTGCAAGAATATTTATAATGGATGTTCTAGGTTGAAAGTATAGGTTTAAGTAGAGTTTGCAATTTCTAGCATTCATTTCAGTAAGGAGATAAGTGTATTCTTTTCCTGCAGCACTAGTGTAGGGTTCTTTTATGCATTACTTACCTTCCTGCAACATAAGCATAATGACTCTTTAAGGAACCTAGTGCACATATCGTGCTGATCATTTCAAGTATACATCCCTGGGTTGACAAGTTAAATGCACCCCATGATGGGAGAAGTAGTCCTTAGATTGAATAAACTATTCCTAAGAAAGGCCTTCAACATGATTATTCCACACCTATTGTGAGGTGGTTCAAAGCACATCAAATCTCTACCTCAATTGCAAATTTCACTCATACCTCTTCTTTCATACCATTCACACACCTCACACACATTCACAATCACAAATGATTACATATTTATATAAATTACATCAATTTTATCTCAACTAGGATGACTAGGGACCTAATTACAAAATATTAATTCATTATATCTCGATACACAATGCAATCTATTGAATGTCGACAAAGACATAACAATGATCAATAGAAACATCCTCAAATATGCTTCAGATCCATAAATCATGCCATGATCCATTGCAACATGCTACACCACAATGTCATCCAAGAATAATAAGAACAATGTGCCACATGAAAAATAATCAAATCTAATCACATAATCCAACATGATGTAACAACACAAACAAGAAACATGAAGTGCCACAAAATCAACAAGAACAAATCTGTCTGATAATTCATACTCATCTTTGCACTGTTCATCAAGAACGCTAAACAACAACCTCTATCATACAAGAAAAATAAGTTTCCAACATCCAAATCATGAATCACTTGAGCTGAGGACACACATCCATGTCTTTAAATTACCACCAGGTTAGCAACCAAGAATATTGTATAACCAATACACACTGATCCAAACACGAAAAAACTATCTCTTCCTAAACAACCAAAATAAAAAATACTGGTAAATACTTCATAGCTCACTCAAATAATTATGCAAACCTCTGTAAGTTGAAATAGATCAATTACAAACATCAATGAAACCATGAATACCTTCGTAACATATGATATTCAATATAGTATCCATACCGAACAAATCTCTTGAATGAACATACCAGGAACATTGTCACCAATAGTAGGAATATGTTAATGTTTACAATTTTGTAAAAAAATGAAACTTTGAATGATGGCTCCTACCTCTATCGCTAGGGTTTTAGCTGCTGTTCCCAGCTCCAGCGAGTCATGTCTTCTGGTCGCTGGCTTTGGGGGTCATGTTGATGCTTTGCTAGCCCATGGGGCCTCATTTCCTAGAGATGGGGGGACTGCAGGTGCCCCTCCCTTTAGTGTCCCTCGGCCTCCTTCGTCAACCCATTTGGTGACTAGTTCTCATCCTTTTGATGCCTCTATATCTGGGGGGGACTCTTGCTAGTTTTGGAGTTGGTGCGCCCGGTAGGCTTGGGGCTTCTTCCGGGTCTAAGCGTTGTCAGGAAATTAGGAGTTTTATTACAGTTTCAAATGTCATATCTGTGAAGAAAAATGTGGATTTAGATAAGGGAATAGATACTAATGTTTCTATCTTATCCTCTAATGCTATTATCTATAGATTTAGGGGTTTTGGCCCAACCTTCCCTAGTTGTATGATTGGATCTCTCTACAATGAGAACCCTACATTTTGGGTATGATCCAAATTTTCCCTATGGAAAGAGCCTTTTTCATTGTTAAATTTGATAGTGTTGAATATAGAAATGCTATTTTGTGTGATCATTTTTTCACTTACGATGATAAGTTATTTCTAATGGTTAATCCATGACATGTTGATTTCTCCTCTTTCTCTAAAAAGTTTAACATGATTCCTATCTTGGTGTAGCTTCCTCACCTTCCTCTTCATCTTTGGTTCGATGATCTATTGGAGGAAGTGCGAAATGCATTAGGTGATTTTCTGATGGTAGATGTTGATTAATCTGATATTTTTCATTCTACCTATGCCCAGATTCTTGTGGAGATGGACATCTCTAAAGGGATGCCTACTGAGATTATGATTAATTATTCTAAGGTAATTTGGGTTCAAATATGGGATTATGAAGGGGTTTCTTTTAGATGCAGAAGATGTTTTGAAATTGGACATGATGCTGCACAATTCTATTTCGAGAAAAAGAAATGGTCTACCACGTGGTGGAATGGTGCTTCTGATCAATATTATATGGTTGAAAATAATTCTGATAGAAGTTTCTCCCAACTGGTTGCAAAGGATTGTCTCGTGGTCTCTTCCCAGACTATTTTAGTTACTGGTGATAGGGGTGCTGAGAGTGCTTCTTTCCCTTTGAATGTTGGGCTCTCGGCTGGTTCTCCTACTCCTAGTAGTGATTCATTAGCCGCAACTCAGGATGGTGATGCATATGATAGGGATTTTAATGGATATTTTTCTATAAATGTTAACATACATGTTGTTTCTTACTCTTTCCTTGTTTCTTGCCCTATATTTTTTTGGCTTGGCAGGATGTGGATGCTAAGGTGGAGGAGGGCTATATTACAATGAAGGGTAAGAAATCCAAGATGTGTTTGACCTCCTTTGAAATGAACCTTGTTTCCAGAAAAGGTATGTCTAAAGACAAATATTAATTTGTGGGTGTTGGGGCTAGGTTTCTTCTATCCTTTGGGATTTTGCTTTGTTTTGGGCTGCAAGTTAATTTTTTTGTGCATTGTTTGTTTCAAGTTGTGGGTGCCTGGTGGTAAAACCCTCATCTTGGTCTTGAACCATTCCTTGTTGAGGGCTTCATGGATATCTTTTATGACCTTTTTGTAAAGGGTTTCAGATCCCTTAAAAATATATTTTTCATTTAATAAAAAGCAATAGGAATATGTTGACATGAATGACAAGACATCAATGTCAGCACATTTATGCACAATCCAAACAATCTTCCAATAATTACCAATGCTCTTCTCATTCCCCTATTTTAAATTACCTTTCCTTTATTTCACATTCTTGTTTTGATAAACCTACTTCATATAAGGAAGCCATCCTTGAGGAAGGATGTAGGATGATCAAGAAAAGAAAGGAAATGCCAAATCTTTCTAGTTGAAAGAACAAAGCTTTGGGAATAATGTTTTTGTTCCTAAAGCTTGATTCCCATCTAGGGCCTCTTAGACAAAGGTCTAGATCCTCTATTGAAGACCACTCTAGGGAAATTATCCCACTTCTAAAATATAACTCTTTGTGAGAATCAGATCAAAGTGAAAGACTCAGAGGATATGGATTCCCTTCCTAAAATCTAATTAAGTTCTTGCTTATGTCATGGAATGTTACGGGTCCATCTATTCCCTCAAGAAGATTTCATGTTAAGAAGGCTCTGCAAAGCCACAAGATGGATGTTATTTTCTTGCAAGAAGTCAAAATAGGAGAAACTTGTCTCCAACTTTCTCTTCAATCATTATGTAAGGAAAGTTGGTTTAAAAACAATATTCATTATGAGGAAAGTGGGGGTGTAGTACTAGGAACTGTACCTTGTTAGCTAAGTTTATTATTTATTCAAGAGTAGATCTTGATAATAATTGTGTGTGGTGCTTAATTTTATTACAAGGGAGATCCATTGGTCTTTGCTCCATTTTCTCTTCCAATGAATCAACATATCAAATCAAATTATGGGAATGGATGGAAAATATACTCCCAATAACTGAATTTTTATGGGGAGGTGATTTTAATATGGTAGAAAATATTCATGATAGAATTTGGTTGAGCCCTCATAAACTATCCTAGAAATAATTTTATGCTTGGATCCTAACAAGGAATTCCTTGGGAGTTTTTGACCCTATTGTAGATAAAAGAGCTTCTCATATCAAACATTGGTTTACATAGTCTAATTCAAGAGAAGGCGATCTAAGGAAACTTAGACGTCTTGATAGATTTTATCTAGCAAATTCTCTGTCCATTGTTCCCTCTTCTGATAACACCCTTATTAAAGTTTATGTTACAACATCTCTTTAAAATCACCTCCCAATTTTGTTGACTTTTCAACTCTCCTCATGCCCATCTCAATCTACTAGTCTTCCTTACAAGCTAAATATTTATTACCTCAATCACCTTGAGTGCCTTTCTTCTCTCATTTCCATTTGGAATGATTCCCATATACCTTAACAAAATACTAGTAAGATAAAATGGTAGAATGATGCTATCTACCATTGCACTACATTCCTACTTGCTTATGGGAAAATAATGGGTAGACAAATATCTAGAATGGTAAAAACCTTAAGATACCAATTGGAATGAAGTAGAGTTCTTTTAAATTAAGCTCCAAATAATACTTCTCTTAAACATGCTATTGTTTCTACTGAAACAAAGCTTAGAAGATTTGAATTTTACTAAGGTCAAGGGGTTTAGCTATAGGTTAGGCTTAATTGGATGAAAGGAGGAGACAAAGGTACAAAATTATTCTTCAGCTATCTCAAGAACAAACAATCTAAATAAATAATTTTGTCCTTATTTAATAAGGGAAGATTCATGACAATTTGGAGGATATTAAGTTTATCTTCTTCCAACCTTATCAAGAACTCTTTATTGATCATGTTTGAGGTGATCAACCTCAGGATATTATTGAAGATATAGTTGGAAATCAAATTCTTAATAAAATTGATGTTGGAAAAAAAATCTATTTAGATTGATTGCTCACTCTTGAAGAGTTTTATGTTGCTTTGAAGGATATGGTTGACTCAAAAGTTCCAAGAATGGATGGCTTGCTTGCAAAATTTTACAAATAAATGTGATCTTTAGCACAAGGCTCGCTAGTTTCCTTTATAAATCAAGGACTTATTAAACTAAATCCTAAAGGAAAAAATGATACTAATATTTTAGTATGGAGACCAATCAACCTTCTCAATATCTCCTATAAGATTATAGCTAAATTTATTACTAAAAGAATCAAATATATAGTTCAAGAGATTTTAAGACTTGAGAAACTTCATTTTATGGGTGGAAGATTCATACTTGACAACTTGGTGTTAGATTGGGAAACTATGGAATGGGCTCAAAAAACTAGTCAAAATTGACTTCTCATTAAATTGGATTCTGACAAAGCATATGATAAGATTCGGTGGCAGTTTATATTGAAAGTTCTTAAATGGTTAGTCTTTGGTCCCAATCTCATTTCCCACATAAAAATCCTCTTTTATGATGGTAATGCTTTATTAGATATCAATGGTTCAATCAATCATACTTTTCCCCTTCAAAGATCAATAAGACAAGGCTACCCCTTTTCTCCCTTGCTCTATGTCCTTGCTACTGATGCTCTTGGATACCTTCTACAAAATGAAAAAAAAATAGAATCTCATTCATGAAATTTATCTACCTAGTGATGAGGTTTCTCTAAATTCCTAGTTTGTTGATGATAGCCTTTTATTCATCCAAAATTCTCAAGAAGAGCTTAATAATACCCTTGAAATTTTGGACTTGTTTTGTTCAGCTTCAGGTTCACAAATATCTCTTAATAAAAATAAATTTTGGATGACTTCAATGGATCAACCACCACCTTGGATACCTTCTCAATGAAAATATAACAATCATGGTTTTATTTCAAGGTATATTGGCATCCCATTTGGGATAGGTGTCTCTTTAGATAAAATGTGGAAGTGGTTCATACCCAAATTAAAAAGAAAGCTTGATCTCTGGTTAAAGAAATTTCTTTCCATGGCTAGATGCATTCAAATTTCCAATTAAATCTTCATAGCTAGTCATGTTTACATTTCATCATGTTGGCTCCCCTCAAAAATAAGTTATAATCAACTAACACCAACTAATTAGAGGGTTCTTTTTGGGAAAATAGAATAAGAAAAAGGGTCTTCCTGTTGCGTCATGGTTATATTGTATTCCACCAAAGATAAAAGGGTGTTTAGGAGTGATTGACCCTTCTGCACAAGGAGTTTTCCCAATAAAAAATATATTATTAGAGCGCTTTATGGAGAAACACCATGGAAGTTAATTATTATACATAGAATTGATACTACTAAAGCCAATAATTTGGAAAGTTGGGTGGAAAGATAAGATCCTTATGGAAAAATACTTCAAGATTCTTGTTATCATCTAGACAATTTTTAGGCATGTGGATAGCATGGTAACAAGTGTCTCATTTTCTTGATTGGACTGGTGAAGATCTTAGGCATGGAACAAGTTTCTCATCTCATCCATTTGGGGGAATCAATTGATCTTATTTCAAGAGAAACCTCTTTCTTTCAACCCTCACCTACATTGTAAAATCTTTATTCAAAAAGGTATCAAAAAATTTAGGGACATTTGGGATTTCTTCACATTAAATTGGAAAAATGACTTGCAACTTAAACATGAATTCAAATTAGCCAATGTTTTGATCAATTTCATTCACAAAGTCCATGAAATTGTTCCACTAACTCTTCAATTAAAACTTTCAACTCCCATTTCATGCAATGTTTTTAAATATTGGAGGGTGGCTGCTAGGATATAATATATGTTTTTTCCTCTTAAGCTAATTTATCATAATATTATTCCTCCTATCCAAATAAAACCAAGATTAAATCTTAAATAGATAGTCAAAATTGGTCTGAATCTAAATGGTTCAAATTGAGCCTCACTGTTTGGAAATCCAAAGCTGAAACTAAAGAACAATTTCTTGCATGCAAAATCATCCACTTTAAAGTTTCTATTGGAGAATGCCTTTCCTTCATCTCTACCCATTCTACCAAATTCCCATTCTATCACAAGTTGGAAACTACTAAATATACTTTTTGGCTACGCAAACATGCTCAACAAATTTGGTAAATAACCTTGATTCTTTCTATATTTAATAGAAATTTAAGCTATAAATTTGCAGTGCTAGGGCTGGATTTCTCTAAGAACATGGTATTAGAATCCTTTCGTTAATGTATTTTGTTATATACTTGGATGCTAAGATGCAATTTTTTTTTCTAACGCCTTTCCTCATACAAAAGTAATCATGCATGATTCATTTTCTTGCATCATTTTACAAAAATCCTCTCTAGCTAAAGGCTTAAAAGAGAAAATCAGCTACAATGTCAAGCACAAAGTTTAAATATATCAAGTTTAGTCTTATCTAGTAGCTATTGCTAAAGATCATAATAGATCCCTTATGAAAACTATGAAGTTCATTGTGGAGGAGTGTGCGCTTGATACTCTTGGATAAAAGTGACATTTGTTTTATTATTAATTACAAGTTGCACTTGTATTGTTGCACACAAAGGTTCTATTTGGAAATTTTCCTCATTATAGTGTCTCATTGCAGTTGTAGACAATCTCTAAATGTTATTTCAAGGAACATGCATTAAAATACATTATTATTGTAATTTATTTCTTTATTAATATTTGTATTTTTACAATAAAAAATAAAATAAAATGAATTTGGGATGTGGTTGTTTTATATAAGATTTGGCTTACAACAACATGGTTATGATGTTGTGCTAGGGGAGGTAGAGGGGGAAGATGGTAAGCTATCACAACAATTATCATGTTAAACAACACTTATGAGTTGGTCCATCTTCCTTGAAGGAATAAATTCATTGGGTATAAGAGGGCATGCAAAATAAATAGTACTTCAATTAAGTCAACTTCTTAAATTTGTGTACTTTTTAAAGACATTTCATAGGGTTGGACAACTCTCAAACTACTTATATTTTGGTAGGTGTTTGTTGAAAATTTACCAAAAAAACTAATATTCCTAAGATAATACACCTTAGGTTGAAAGAATGAGCATTTGGATACCTTCTTCTACAACTAGTGCTGTGTGAGTTCTTAATTGGTCTCACGTGATTTATATTTCTCCCTATTATATAAAAATAAAACAAGATATTGTTAAGGAAGCACAACATAAACCTATTGAAACAATCCTTGAACACACTGTTTTGTAGGTTTATGAACTTTGTGTCCCAATAAAGTAAAAAATAATTTTGAAAATAAACCTTAGGAACATTGCCTTATTTTGTGGTTTTATCTCCATATTATATTGTATAGACATTCCTTATACGCCTCACACTTAGTCTTATGTTTCTAAATTTTGAGGGCAATATGACACTGAAACACCTAGATAACAATTATCATAGTAATAAATTATCCAAATAAATTACTTGAAGATTAATAGGGGCTACCTAGTGCTTTTATTGATAGTTATTCACCATTTCATGTATTAGGTACGCCCTCTATTTTTTGTCCTTTTTGGTGATAATTTCTCCCAATTAGTGGTTCTAGACCTTTTAGGTTAATGATGAAAGTAATGATATCTTTTATAGTTATAACATATATCTCAAGTTTTCTTTTCTTCATGTTAGTATTGAATTTTTACTCTATATAAAAAACAACATAGCTAGGTATGTGCACAAATATGGGGGACCAAAAAGGGGTCTTAATATGCCACTTTTCTAAAATAAATTAGAAAACTTTAAACATTGGTGATAAAATCAAGATAGTTACACTAAAAACTTGAAGATAAAACAAGAACAAGAGTTGAAGTGCTCCAAATTGACTTTCTAAAGTACATATTTGTTTTGAAAATGGTAAAGATCAAGGGTTTAAAAATGGGGGAGCACACAAAGTGGTCTTTTTTTTGAAAAAATATAATGTAGCATCTGGTGTGCTCCCCCTAAAATGTCTAGCTTTTTTTTAGAATTTTTAAAATCTCTCTGGTGAGAAGCTAACATAATGTAGTTTATAAGATTGTTTGGCTTTTTTTTTATAAAAATATGATTTTTTACTAATGTTTGAAGTGGAAACATCCTGAAAAATAAAAATTTGAGCATTCTCCTCCATAAAGATTTTATAACTAATTGAAAATCAAAATTAATTTTTTTTCTAGGTGTGTAGAATGTAGTCTAGTTTCCAAAATGAAATTTGTTTCAAAATTCATTGAATGAGAGAAAATCTATGCCCAAAATACCACATGTTGGTTTTTGACAAAAAAATGGACACACTACTTGACAAAATTAGAGATGGAAAGATTAACATAATCAAAATATGAAAAAATGGTTAGATCGCTAAAAGAGAGCTTACCAACATTGTAGTATTTTTTATTTGTATTGAAACAAGTGCTAATCTGATAGAGAGAATGATAAAAAATGTGAGAAATTTTTTCATGTTTTCATAAAGACACGTCTCAAGCCTGAAATGATCATCCAAGTCTTTGGGTTGGATGCCCAAGGAAAATCCAAGCCAAAGGCTTTGTATTTCCCAATGCAAACCATTTGGAACATGCCAAATGTAAAAAATGCACTTTTATCATTTGACACATGCCAAATTGGTGCTCTCTCTCTCTCTCTCTCTCTCTCTCTCTGATTAAATGTTTTGAACTCAAGTCAAAATCCCTCTCCTAACAAGAATATATACATGAGATATAACATTTAAGTTTAAGTCACATTAAAATATATAATTTTCCTCTCTTATCCTTTAAGTTATATTTCATACATATATATTGTTAGGATGTTTGAGAGTGGTTTAAGATATTGAGGAGTTATATTGTAGATTATGAGTTTTTGAATATCATATAAAGCTTTAGACTCTATCAACTTTCAGTAATCAACATGCTCTCTCTCTCTGTGTGTGTGTGTGTGTGTGTGTGTGTGTGTGTGTTTCCTATCTTTCTTATTTCTTTCTCTTCTTCCCCTCACTCCTTACCTCTATATTAGGGATAGTTTGAATGGATTTGAAGAATTAATTAGGAGTGTGAATTATATAATTAAATATTTGAATTTAATTATATAATAGAATAATTAGGACATTAATTAAATAACTTATATTTAATTAATAATGTATTTGGACCAAATTTTAGTGCAGACATTTTGTCCCTCTTTGAATTGATGTGTGAGCAGCGTGTTGATTCAAAGAATTATGTTGAGCCTCCGCCTGATTTGGTTGTTTGATAAATGTCTTTGATATCAAAATTCTCTTTCTATAAATATTCCCCAATGTTAGAAAAATTGTTGGTACTAGGCATACCTCCTCTAGAGAGGAATTGAGAAAAATTGTTGGAAGATAGTGGGAAAACTTTTTGCATTTTTTGAAAGATCTTGGATAATATCATGGGAATAGAAAAATGCAAGATTCATCTTTGGATAAAAAAAATGGCCTCATGGAGGAATATTAGGGTCCAGGGGTTAAAAATGGTCAGATTGGATGAAAACCCTATATAAATGAGGTAAAAATGGGTGAAACGCTATTCATTGTTACCATTAACCATTGGGAAGTTTCCACTCCTCCAACAACTGATTGGGAGTATGGTTAATCCACACGCATGAGACCATTTTAAGGGTGTTCAACGGTACTAGCATCCTACCAAGTAGGACCCCCTAGTATGTACCCAAAAAATTTGTCCCGCTGACATAAGTTTTTTGATGTTTTGCACATGTTTTTGAAATTTGTTTATATTTTAGCGCATGCGATGATTTTAGCACATAGGTTAGGTCTTTTAGCACATAGGTAAGGTGAATTAGTGCATAGCCACAGGTAGGGAATTAGATGGGATGGGGTAGTTTAGCGCATAACTTAGGCCAGTTTAAGTAAAATGGGATTCAATGCATAAAGAGAAAACTTAGCTCATAGGATTTTTAGTTTAGCGCATGAACTATAGTAGCACAAAGTTAAAATAGGATAGTGCATTACTATAAAATTTTAGCACATCACCTAGGTTAGTGCAGAAAGTAGATAAATTAGTGCATTCTAGTTGTAGAATAGCGCGTGGACTTGATTAGTACATATTAGTAGGATTTTAGCACATTCTGGTTACAGAATAACACATGGCTATGGATTATTAGAGAAAATATGATTTTTATGTTCAGTTAGAAGTGTAGGATGTTTTAATAAATTTTGGTTATAGATTAATGAAGGATGGATGTGTTATCTCATGATAAATGAGAATCACAAATTGATACTCAATGAGATTTGATAAAAAATATCAACTGAGGAAATAAGGATCGATAGGATATTGATGTGCGACCTCATGATGAATGAGGATGACATTTTGATGAGAGTCATGGTTGGATAAAGAAATAAATCCAATGAGAGATGATTGATGGGTTGATCTGTTATGTCTTGCAGATTTATTTAGGAGTATTCTAGATGCAAGGACACTATGCGACCTAATTTAGTATGCTTTCGCGGTTATCAAAAGAAAAGCATACATTGATTGAGAATTGTGGTTTGGGTTAATTGATCGAAATGCCCCAATATATGATTAATAGGGGTCTATTCACAATGCTAGCCAAGAGGTGGCACCTTTCATCTTTCGACCGGTGAGATGACGGTCACCCTGGAGGATGTTTACCAAATACTGTGGATTCTAGTGGTAGGAAAACTATTGGAGTATGAGGCAGAGGGGGATGATGAAGTATATGCACTGAGGATAGTGTTTGATGACCATACTATTATAGGGCATGACATTCCATGGGAAGAGATGGTCGAGTTTTATGAGACCTTACCATTAGTGCTAGTAGGGTTGATATGTTTCATTTGTCCAAATCAAAGGTCCTGATGGTTTTTCAGTAGGATGGGGCCAAGTTTTGAGATGATGATTTATCAACCGATACAGTATGCATGAGGATCTTGTTTATTGGCTCATTTATATTATGATTTTCATCAGGCAGTGTATGAGATAAGCACTAGTTTATCTGCAGGGGTGATGGTATTACAGATATGGGCCTAGGATCATATCCCAGTTATATGAGCATTAGTGATGAGAATGAGAGAAAATGACTTCCCATATATTTATATGTACCAAGGACCTGTCCAACCTAAGATGGGAAAGTTAGAGTATTGGCGCCAAGATATAGATATGGTGGTGTGGCGACCATACTTGGATTGTGAACCTTAGGAGGAGGATGCAGTTGAGATGCCTTTTGTGTTTACTTCTAGGTATATGATTGGGAGGACAAAACATGTGATCAAGATATTTCTTAGTACCCAAGTATTATGATAGTATTAGAGAGTGCATGGGATGCCTTTAGGGACAATGATGTATGCTTGGTCGATTGGTGAGTAGGCAACATGGGGACCTTCTCTTCAGTTTGGCAGAATGTATGATGAGTATGTTGGGTTGACACCATTAGTTTGGTCATTGGATGTGCACATTATGGATGCTGGGGTTACAGAGTAGTATGCAACATTGTTTGAAACATTACCATTTCCATAGTTGACAACACTAGATGAGTCGATGTTGGCTTGTAAGGATGACCAGCCACGTCGGAGGCCACATAGGGTAGTGGTAGGGGAGGTAGCTGCGGGGATGATGGTGGGGGTGGGGGTGGGGGTGGGGGTAGAGGTGGGGGTGGGCCATAGGAAATGAGAAAAGGAGGATATTATCCCTTAGATTGTGGATGGTTAGTGCGGAGGAGGAGATTAGCTGCATGGGCTAGGGGTGGAGATCAAGTGCTCTAGTAGGTTGTTATATTTGTATTTCAAACACAAACTCATCAGCCATAGGGGGATGATATTTAGGCCAAGTTACAATAGTTACATGTCGAGGTAGTTTAGTTGATAACTTAGGTTGCTCACGCACAAACATATATACTTGCATTGAGTGCTGAGTGAGATGATGCGATTGAGGCCCGAGGTCATGCTGAGAAGACAACACGTCATGTAGATAAGGTAGCTACAACATGTATTAGTCAAGATCATATACTTGATTTATTTCATGAGGTGAGGTGAGGGGAATATTATAAACAACTATATTATGGAGAGGCACCGCCAGGACATAGAGAAACTTCATATGCAAAGATTTATAGATAGGGGCCTCACAAAGAGGATGGATAGAAGTTCTACACCTAAGGCATTCTCGGTGATCAACACATGTACATATTAATTTCTTGAAAAAAATAAAAAATTGGAAAAAGCCCTAAAAAAATGATCATCTTGGTGAAAACCTAGCAATAGGTGCCTTGATGCATCAATGAAAAAAATAAAAAAATGGAAAAATAAAAAAAATTGAAAAAGAAGAAAAGGTGACTTGGTGAAAACCGGATAAATAGGTGCCATGATAGCAAAAATAGAATCTCTACCGAGTAGGTGAAAAATTGGTAAACAAGTGCCTCTTGTACTCAGTGCTCCATCTATCAATGCTTAGTCTTGGCAATCTTTTGCTTCATTTTGTACATATCTTTCAGTTACTTTTGTGATACTTTGGTTCTCCTGAGAACCATCCTAGCTTGAAATCGATCCAGAGTCATAACCTAGGGGCAATCAAATTGAATTTGTTCTCACAGTATGAGTCAAGTTAGTTATCGCTGTTTGCTACTAGGGGCATGGGTCCCCAATTTGATCACATCTTTGGTTTACACCAGAGTCAGTAATCTTGTCATTTCTGAAGGACAACTCGCTACTGACACAAATAGGTGTTTCTCAACACCACAATCAACATTGTTTCTTAACACTATCTTTGGACACATCTATGTTTCTTATACTAATAATGAAATCACAAGAAGCAAACAAAGAAAATATTATTCCCCTTCATCGTTTCTGTAGCTAGACACATCACATAGTTACTTAGGAGACATCATAATCAAATAAATCAAATGACAATTGAAAAAAATTCATGCTACAAAGATCATGATGTAGAACTAATCATCCAGTTGTAATTCAAGTTTTTCTCTTTCAAGCGTGATTATCTCATTTGTGGAACATATATTGAGATGTTTGATTGCCAAGGTATTTGATTATCATTGGTGCTATAATTTTCTCTTTGTGTTTCTTGTGTTTTTTTCATATTTGAGCTCAAGTTTTATCCCAGTATTTATAGGATTTTGCCCATAGTGATGCACAACAAATGACTACAATTTCCCAAACCATGGTAGGACCAAGATGTTATGTATAAAAGAGATTTATTATGACTGTATACAATGGGAAGAGATGCAAGATGTTGATAGATGCAGAATCTAACTATGACCAATAGAAATTGTTTGATAGGTTTTCACTACTTAGTTTTAATTGCATTTTTTGGGATATTTGATTTTTTTCTTGCTACCAAGGTGTCTATTTACCAGGTTTTCACCAAGGCACTTTTCTCTGTTTCTATTTTTTTTTGTATTTTTGATTTTTTTGTCATTATCAAGGCGCCTGTGTGCTAGGTTTTCATCATGATAATGATTTTTTCACAAATTTTTATGATTTATATGAATTTTACCAAGATTAATATTTTCTATTTTTGGAATTAATTCAGGATCTTTTAATATGTACAAACTAAATTTGATGCTCTCAAGTATAAAATATTTACAAGTGGATACTGTTGATGGGTTCAAGTAGTAGATCACCTTCGAGTGTTGACAAATTTTATGCACCTGAACCAAATACTGATATGATGATAAAAGGGCCAAGCCATTTTGCCTCAGACTTTCCCTTCTTTTCTCGATACTACTGATTGCGGGGATTTTATCTTAACACTAGATCACCAACCTAAAAAGACCTTGGTTTCACTTTTCTGGTTATATCTATTGGATATCCTCTTTTGATAGATTATGAGACCTGTAAGGAATGGATTTATACCTCAATGGACAAGATAACCTTTGATCCATATACCAAGGCATAGGATGTGGCACCTATGGGAGTTCTTGTTAGGAATAAGGTGTCTCAACTTTGGATAATTCCTATTCTTATTATTTGTTTTGTAAAATGTATTTTCTTGCAAATAATGTAATTAAGTGTGAGTGTACATGTCTAGTTGGCATGTTGATGTGTCACTCCACTTGATGTATCGGCATCTTGAATTGTGTGTAAGGAGATCATGGCTAAAATAGTTATGACAGATTCCTAGGACATGTAAGAGCTATTTCTCAGAGATTTCAATAATAGGTGAAGACATGCAAGACATGTGGCAACTGATAAAGTTGAGTACTTTACACTCTTCCTCTTTTGAATGGTAAAACCCTAATATGGCTATCCTTGGAAGTTGCGCTAAAAAGGAAAGTGCATGATATAAGTGTTTTTTAGGGTTACATGAAAGGATACGAAAAGAGTGTATTGTTGGTATGATCTGGTGCTACTGAATTATTCTTAGAGTGTCGATTGTCTCCTGAGAGAAATTGCATTGCAAGTGTGTTGTAACCATTGTGTTGAAGATAATACACTGTGCAGGTTTTGGAGTGCTAGGGTTTTTTTACCGAAAGGTTTTCCCTAGG
Source organism: Thuja plicata (assembly GCA_018584345.1). Taxonomy (NCBI): domain Eukaryota; kingdom Viridiplantae; phylum Streptophyta; class Pinopsida; order Cupressales; family Cupressaceae; genus Thuja; species Thuja plicata. Next base: position 1,479,881 of record MU224053.1, on the reverse strand, counting down.
GTAAATCATTGTGTCATTTTCTATTTTCTGTATGCATGGTATGTGGCTGCAATATCATTATTAAAGTAGTTAACAAATCTGAAATTGTAAGGATTTAAAAGAATTTGCACAATAATTTCCTTTAGAGATTAGTGTAGGAAGCTGTTTCCACACCTGAGTTTCCTTACAGTTCTGATACTAGTGTGATAGGCCCACAACACTGGATTCAACTGGAGGTGCCAGTCATGATCACTTCATTTATCATTTTTTTAAGGATCCGTAGGATATTTTTATTGATGGCCTCTACTTGTCCATTCTCTTGAGGATAATAAATGGATGAAAAATGGTGCTTGATGTGAAACTTGACACATAGTGCATCCATGTCCTTATTTTTGAACTATTTCCCATTATCTGTCACAATGGAGGAAGGAATGTTGTATCTACAAATGATATAGTTCAAAATGAAGAGGAAAAATTGTTTACCTGTGATAGTGACCAAGGCAATGGCTTCAACCCACTTAGTGAAATATTCGATGGTTGTAATAATAAAATTACGCCCATTAGAAGAAGGGAAAATTTGTACAACCAAGTCTAATCCCCATTGATAGAAATGTCATGGTGTTGTAAAAGGATGAAGTTGCTAAGAAAGTGCATGCATGAGATTCCCATGAATTTTGCATTTGTGACAGTGCTTTACAAACTTATAAGAGTCCTTCTCCATGTTTGGCCAATAGTACCCAACCCAAATGATTTTCTTAGCTAAGGCTGGTCCACTTAAATGAGATCCATATATACGTTTATGAATATCTTTTAAGGAGTTTTTAGATTCCTCATGTTCAAGATGTCTAAGAAGAGTTCCATCAAGACCCCTTTGGTAAAGTACATTTGCAAGGAGGGTGTAGCAGGAATATTGTCAGATAAAATTTTATTTTTGATTTTGAGAAAAATCAGGAGGGATGGTATTATCCCTTAGATAAGAATAGATGTTTTCATACTGAGATGGTTCAAAAATCATTAGTTGGCAGATGAGTTGGGATTTTTGGAAATCATGGGATGGAGTTAACAATTATTCCACCAAGAAATCACAATGTGCTTGTTGATTTGGAATTTGTAACAAAGAGGTAAGAGATGCCATTGCGTCTGCAACCTTGTTGTTAGTTCTAGGAATTTTCTCAAAAGTGATCCCCACAAAGAACTGTTAGAAGTCATCCATCATTTTCTTGTATGGTAACAACTTAACATATTTGGTTAGATAAACATTGTTTATTTGGTTTATGATCAATTTAGAGTCCCCATAGACATGCAATTGTTATATCTTCCATTCAAGAGCCATTTTTAAACCACTCACCAAAGCCTCATATTCTTCTATGTTATTAGTACAAGGGAACATCAATTTGTATGACTTTGGAATGGTTCATCCTTGAGGGGTGACAAATAAAATGCCTACCATAGATCCATATAGTGTATGATCCATCAAAATACAACTTCTATGGGGTTGATATAAATGAGAGGATGACTACATTAGGAAACTCAATGTGTAAAGGCTGGTTATCTTGTATAAGGGCTTTGACCAGTTGGTCTGCAATTAATTGTCTTTTAACAACCTTTCTTTCCACATATTCAAGGTCAAACTCGCTAAGGATCAATACCTATTTGTTTATTCTACCCGTCAGAGCCGTTTTAATTAAAAGGTAATTTAATGGATCAATCATGGATATTAATTTGACAGGGTGTGCTGACATGTAGTGTCTCAATTTATGGGATGAAAAAACCACTTCTAGACAGGCTCTTTCAATTGTGGTGTAATTGAGTTCATGACTGACCAAGGTTCTACTTATATAATAGATTTCTCTTTCCTTTCCTTCTGTATCATGTTGCACCAATAATTCCCCCATGGATTTTTTAGTAGCAAAGATATACAATAAGAGTGGTGTTTTGGGTATTGGTGGAATCAGAATACGGGTATTGGTGGAATCAAAAAAAGGGGATTCATCAGGTATATTTTTAGTTTGTTGAAGGATTCTTCACATTTATGATCCCTTTGATATGACATACCCTTGTGTAATAACTAAGTAAATGATCCATATTTGTTTGTTAATTATTATATAAATCACTTTATTGAATGGATCTATCCTTGGAGAGACCTCAATTGTCTGATATCTTTGGGGGATTCCATCTCTAAAATAGCTTGTACTTTATCTGGATCCACTTCTATACATCAAACAAAAATAATGTTTCTTAATAGCTTTCCTGATGTAATGCCAAAAGCACACTTCTTTGGATTTAGACACACCTTGAATTGTTCTAATCTTTGAAATATTTGGTCTAAGATATTAAGGTGTTCTTCCCTTGTAAGTATTTTTCCTAAAAAATCATCTACATAGTCTTCCATGAAGGTATGCATCATATCATGGAAGATTGTGGTCATGGCTCTCTGGTAAGTGGCGCCATCATTTTTCAATCCAAATGGAATTACGTTCCAACAAAAGGTACTCCAAAGGCATGTAAAATTCGTCTTATCTTGATCTTCAAGAGCAATTCTAATTTGGTTATATCTAGAAAATCCATCCCTTAAGGATAACATGGCATGTCTTGTTGTTAAATCAACAATGGTATTGATGTTTGGTAAGGGAAATCATCCTTTGGATAAGCTAAATTCAGATATTGGAAATCAATGCAGACATAGATACTTTTATTTGGCTTAGAAAAAGGTATAATATTGGATACCCATTCAACATAAGCATTTTCTCATATAAATCCCATGTCTAGTATCTTTTTCAATTCTTCTTTGATGAGTAATGCCACATGGAGATGCATCTTTCTTAATTTTTTATTTACTAGTTTTCTCCCGGGGCTACATTCAGATAATGCATTATTAAATTAGGATCTAATCTAGGCATATCAGTATAAGACTATGTAAAGATGATTTTCTTTTCCTTAAAGAATTGGATAAAGTCCTCTTTTTCTATTTCTAAGAGTGATTCTACCAGATGGATGATTTTTAGATTTTATGGAGTACCTGTTATGCCCTGCATCCCTATCCCTACATTTTGTGTGCAAAATGTTGGGTCCCCCTTTTTTCTCTTGCTTGCGGCTTTGCCTTGTCTTTTTCCCTTTTTGTTTTCTTTCTCTGGGGTTTTCTTCCCCAGTGTTGTGTCTTGTTTTTTTGCTTTTTGTCTCTGGGGCTCCGGTCCCAGAGGTTTCCTTTTGTGGGAAACCAGATTCTGGACTCTAGGATTATTCATCATGATGTTCCTAAGGATATTATCTCGAGGGATTCCCGGGCCCGGAGTCCAGAGGTTTTGATTGTCCGGAGATCGCCGGAAGGAGGAGAATTACCTTTTTACCATGTGTATAAATAGAAATTATCTGTCACTTTCACATTTACCATGATTAAAACCTTCAAGCACCCAGAGCGATTAACAAAGCGATTTCAGAGAAATTAATAGAGTATTTGCAGAGAAGTTTGTAGTAATCGGTGCTTAACATTTTCAGTCGTTCTCAGGCAAATATGAGTGCTTCATGGTGGTGATTCTGATCGATTGATGGCTCGAACTATTGCCGAGCTCCCATGGTAACCCTTTCTTTTCTCTGCCTTCTGCATTCTCAGGTTGGTGTTCCTGTGTTCCCGTCTGTCTGGCTTTCTTTGGTTTTTGTTTTGCTTTCGCTTGTCTGGTTTTGCTTTATTTTTCTGTCTTGTCTGGTCTGTTGTCTTCTGGTTTTGCCACCCATTGGTGCGTCGGCTCTGCCGGAGGGTTGTCCACACTCTGCGTAGAGGTTATTGCTGTAAATAGTGCAAGAGTGTAAATAGTTGTATATCTGTTTCTGCCTTGTCTGGTTTTCCCGCGGGCGCCGTCCCGCATTGTATATTCAGGTATATATGTATATAGTTGTAATATAGGCTCTATATATCTCCCCATTTCTATGTATATATCCTTCAGCTCTATGTATATCCTTCTAGGTGGCTTGACAAGCTGGTTGGGTCACCTCTTCTTCTTCTTTTTCTCCCTCAAACTCACTTCGAGGCAGAAAACCACCCATTTGAAGCTCGGCTCTCGGCTGGTTTCAAACAGGCAGTTTTCTCTCTCCTCCCTGGAGTCTATCAGAACCCCATTTATATCCCATGTGTGCAATCAATTCCAGCCAAGTGGCTTTCCTTTTTTGCGTGTTCGGATAGTTGGCTCCGCCGTCATCGCCATAACTTCCATTTAATACCTTCGCACGTGGTGCCCACGTGGGCTTGATGACTTGGATTTTCACATATTCCCGCTAATGATCAATTCTTTGGGTTTTGGGTTTCTTACCACGATCCATCCTGTGTCTTCACCTAGTGTGACAAAATTCCCCAGACCCGGATGTTTAATAAAATCTTAAGTTCACAATGTATTTTTCTTTTCAGGTATCTTTGCATAAAAACTAACTTTTCAGGAAAAGCAAATGTCGTGGTGGTAAGATCTCCGGACCCCGGAGTAACTATTTTATTTTGATAAGAATATTCTGATGGTCGCTTTGCCTTGCAGGTTACCAAAATTTGCCTATCGATCATGTCTGAAGCATCCGCATCCTCTCCGCCCGGAAGTCTGGAACTTCCCTCAACGGCCACCAGGGCAGTGATCAAGTCCAAGATGGAGAGGGCCCTAGAGAAACTTCCCCTCACCATGAAGTTCGTGCAGAACAACATCATCATGGGCTCAAAGATTGAGTCCAAGGTTAAACTTATAACCGACACCAGCGTCAGAATGTGGGAAGAGATGCAGGCCCTGGTAAAAGTGATGCACATCTAGTGACAGGCTGGAGATCCATTAGTGATCAATGTCAGAGGGTCCAGGATCCTCCGGGAAACTTGCTTCCCATGCTTCGTGTAGTCTCCAGAGCTTATCCTAACACTGGCTGCTAACTACAACTCTTCTGTCTGGGCCGTCATGCTTGGGGCCACACAACCCACCGGGTACCCCACTCCTCTGGTATCCCTCAACCCAGACACATTCTGGGCGGGATTAGGAATCCCATAATTCCACAGAGCCATAGTAGTCACAAGGACTGATGCCTTGGAATAGTTTACACAACTGGAGGATGTTGTCCGGGTGTACATGAATACCCACTGGCTTAAGGCCCCAAAGAGGGACCCAAAGAGGATGAAGATAGAAATCCCCCACTCTGAATTCAAGGAAAGCATCCAAATGGGGATAATAGCATTAGCCCGGGTATTTGGGCAGCCCTCCACCCAGGAGTTTTCCAAATGGATGCATTATTTCTTTCTCGACATATCCACCAAAGGAGAATACTTCGACTGGGCCGCAATAATTTCTAATCACATCGACTCCTAGTTCCTTCAGTTGGGCAGGAAAATGAAGTTCTACATGTCTTCTTATGTTTTCTAGGCCCTAGCACAATAGAGGCCCCACTCCAATGGCCTACTTACAGATGGCATGCTCAGGATTGGCTTGGAACAAAAGGCACCATGGGACCATTTCCCACAAATTCAATGGGAGGCCAGCTTCCCTAGCTTCTGCCGGGTAAATGATGCGTTCATTTACTACCATTTGCTCACACCCACTCGGGATGTCGGATACCACCTATCCACTGAGGTGATGAAGTTAGTTAGTAGTTATGGGCACTACTGTATTCAGTTCCAGTAGCATACATACATTAGGGTCGTCGGCTTCTCCGGGAAACCCTACTTGTTTCCCAGGCATTGCGGGGACAAGATCGTGCTGTTGGAATACTGTCAGAAAATGATGGAGTTGCACACCTTCTTTTCCCTCAAGAAGGTCCCCAATGTCTCATTCCCAATCACCTATGGGAACTACACCTACAGTCTAGCCACCGCAAAGGAGGCAGATATTGAGCTGAAAAGTTATAACCTGCAGGAGTTTTATCTGGCGCGGAAGAACTTTGATCCGCATGAGAAAATAGCAACGACAATGCCCTGGGATTTAGAGCCCCATCAAATACACATGGAGGACTTCTGGGCAGATTTCCAAGATGATGTGGAGGTGCAAAGCTGGCACTATGTCAGGATGACGACCAGAATGATGCAACTATTGAGACTCTGGAGGTTCCCAGAGAATTTCTCGGCCACCGCCCCCACCATCGACCCCCAGTACAAGGCCAAGGGGATCGATAAGATGGCTTTGCTAGCAATGGATTGGGCCACCCAAGAGGGGCCCATGATTGAGGACTTCACTCAAGAGGTGGTTGAGAGAAGTCATGACTATTTCAAGAGGGTGTGCCTCGGGAGTACTCGCCAAGCTCCCCGATCGGCGCCAAGGCTGACACCACAGCCAGGACCCAAATTGACCCCGGGGGCCGGGACTTCTTCGCAGGGCACAGATAAAGGAAAAGGGATAGACATGACCCCTCCGGCACAAGAAGTCCCTATACAAGAACAAATCAAGCAATCTGTGGCAGCCTCCCAGTAGAAGAGGGAACAGTTAATAGCAAGGCTGGCCACTCCCCCGCTCATGGCCGGACCAATTCATCCCCCTTCCTCCCCGTCGCTGGCAGCCCTAATGGTGAAGGCAACAAGGGTGGATCCCATGGAGGCAATAGCAATAGCCGACGCGTGGCCACCTTTGATTACCCAGAGGAAGAGGAAGCACATCAAATAGGCCAAGGCAGAATCGGTACCAACGCCAAGGGCATCCCTCCCCCGAGAAGTAGAGATCCTTTCTTCTAGTTCCTTGAAACTGGAGAAAGAAGCAGAACCTGTAGAGGTCCCAGCCAGTCCTCCTCTACAAGAAGAATTTGATGATGTATTTGCAACCGATGAGTTCAGGAATTTGCAAGGGGTCAATACACAAGCAGGGATAGGAGTCCCAGAGAAAGAACAAGAGGCTGCAGACCCAGAAGACTTGGAACAGGAACCTGCACAAGAACAAGAGAAAGAGGCAGCAGAAAAAGAGCCAGAACTAGAGATTATCTCCAGGGCTCAAGCAATGCAAGGTCCGAGAGTGGACCAACTAAATCCAAGTGAACAAATGACATCTGCTGGGGGAACCGGACCTTCAGGAATAACCGTAACCCTAGCCACCATGTTCCAAGGGCCACTCCCAGGAGCAACCTTTGGGCAGGTGATCACAGTGGCCCAAACTATAAATCTTGGCCCAATACCTCCCCTACTGCCAACACATGAAGAAGCCCTAGCAGAAGCAGAACAAGAAGAAGCAGAACAAGAAGAAGAAGAGCAGCTTGAAGAGGAAATCCCCGAGGAAGCCTACCAAAGTCCAGATAAAGGAATAGATATAGAGGACAAGGCTGAGGAGATGGAGGTTGACAAAGAAAATATTGCTGCAGAAGAAGTCAGGGCAGGGAGAGGAATGGATGAGGTCCATGTCGCTGAAGAGCAACAGCCACTGGATACCGGGAGAGAATCAGGAGAACAAACTCTGGCAGGAAGGCCACCCCTCCCACCTCAGTGGCTGGTTGAGAGCAAGAAGAGAAAAGCTCAGTCCGCTCTGGTGATTCCTCTCTCCCTGGCTAAAATGATGGCCCAAGTTCAGGCCCCACCAAAAGCAAAGAAAGCCCAGATAGTTCATACTCTTCGAATTGGGCTGGGCGGAGAAATAGTTTCCGTTGTGGAAACACCTCCCCCAGACGCTGATGAAGCAACTGCAGACCCCGCAAATTACAATGTTGTAGAGGTATCCCTAGGAAAAAGGGGAAAGTGGGGTGAGGTAGATTGGTTGAAGGAGGAAACAAGGGCAGTGGAGGCCCGATACGAAAAGGAAGCTCAGAGGCTCAAAGCTGAAAAGGAAAAGAACGCCAACCTTGTGGGGTTACTTACTGAGCTGGCTCGACCAATCAACACCACTCCTCCGGAAGCCTCCACCTCAGAAGAATTACTGAAAGTGACGTAGACTCCCTGCGAATGATGAAAAAGAAGGCCCAGGCAGTGGACAAATGGATCGCCCTGCAGATAGGAAACACTCGGCGTTTCCTGGCGTCCACTCTCCTAGATTTATACATGGCCCGACAAGTTATTCATCAGGCAGAAGCGCTTATTGAGCAGTGGGAGAGTGACGCCAAAAATTACCAAGTGTGGAAGGTGGAGCTTGAAGAGCTCCTCACCTTGGGAGAGGATATAATTTCCAAATCTAGAATTCTGGGTGAGGAATCATTTGATTTTTCAAGAACTCAGCACTCCAGACTTGACCTCACATTGGAGGTAACTAAGAAACTGGTAGAGTCCTTGCAAGAGAAGGTAAACACTGTAAAATATTCTTCTAATTTATACAAGTCTTTTGTGATAAAGGCTTCCGGGGCTGATCCCCTTAGTACAAATACATATACCCCTGAAGATTTAGTTTTGGGGAGTTTTGATGAAATAATGAAATCCCGGTATCAATCCACGGAGGGGATAGATGGGGCCCAGATGGAAAAACTAACCCGCATAATACTCAAGGGTCACGATGCTGCAAGGATGGTAGATGAATTCAAAGGAAATGTTCCAGACCTGGGGGAACAAGTTGAAGTGGCCAGGCACAGAAGGGCCAGCCTAAAAGAGATAGATGAGGATGGCATTTCTTGCCTCCTCCAGGCCTTCAATGATAATAAGCAACCTTGAGCTTTCTCTGAGGGCCGGGGAGAACTCAAGTGTTGAGCATTCTTTATTCTGAGTATTATTTATTCTTTTTGGGATGAAAGTTCCCGAATCTTGGAGTCCCGGATCTGAAATTTTGTATTCTTTAAAGTGATCCGTGTCCCGGTCCCCAAGGCCGACCGGTCACTTTCAAAAGTGGTTAATAAAGACTGTCAGAAGGTGGTTGGCTACATCAAGGGACATCAGCTCAACAGTTGGTCTTCTGACAGGGTGGTCTTCTCAAGGCGCCACTCAGAGGTACATCTGGTGCACTGGAGATAGGGTGCCGCATTTCCCATTTATGAGGCATGTAGCCTCGGTCCTCGAGGGACCTACTTCCTCCTTTCTCCTCTCTGGCTGAGACTGATTCTTCCGATGTATATTCTTATCTTATTCTTCTGACATGACAGACCTATTCCATCTCTAGGTCTTTTGTAGGGTGGCACAGTTAGTACCGGCCCCCGAATATTGTATTTTATTAGAACATGATGTAAATAGGGTTAGGGTTAGAAGAAAGTTGTATAAAGAGGCAGATCGGCCCATTTCCAGGGGTCGACGAAATTGATGATTTTGTTGTCCATAGCAATAGAAAAGTAATTTCTCTTTTCAAGTTGCAGAGCTCAATGCTCCATTGTTCTGTTCTCAATAGTTAGATGCTCCCCTGGAGCCGCCATTGTATCATGCACCAGTGCCAGCTGGAAGGAACGTTAATAAAGAAGGAAGAATTCTTGGCAATGATGTTGTTCACATTCCTGCTTCTGAGTTAATGTTATTTCATGTTTTGATGTTCTTTATGTCTCTTACTCTGGTATGTTAAAGTAGATTAACGACCTCTTTACTCTCGCTACTGATAAAATGCTAGCTGATGGTTCTATGTTTCTTTGGTATTTAGTGTAGTTTATCAGAATATTATTGATGTTCCGGACATTTCAGCATGACTTTAGTTAGATGAAATGATTCTAACCCTGCAGGATCTTTTTCACTTTATTTGTTAAGTATAAAACGCTTGGGAAAACCTCACTTTGATCGAATCTCCGGAGAGGATGAGTTGAAGAAACCAGCTATCCCCCTCGAAAATAGTCACCTCTCCCAACCGAGCCCCGCACTGTCGTGACCCGACACCCAGGTTCTTGAAGGCCCGGAGGATTTATTTCCCTGGACAACCTTTGTAGGCGGAGTTGGCCGATTTCCCCGGAACCCGGTGACAACTTATGACTATTGGCAGACCCGGTTAGCAAAACTCTGTCAACAGTACCAATATTGACTGCTTTAGTTGTCTCTATTAATATGTAAGATATTTCTTGAAAATGTTCAAGAAGAGTGCCAAGACTCTCATTTGTAGGTGCCTCTAAGAGGTTTTCACCATCAGATATGTCCTTTATTTTTCCTCTTTTTTGATCTAATGCTACCATAACATGGTTTTCACCATTATATTCTTCTTCTTCTCCTATTTTATTTATTTTGCGACTGAAAGGTTTGACACCCGCTTGAGTAGAAGTTGCGTTACTGAGTTTCATGGTCAAAATTGTTTGGGGTTTGACAATATTAATATACATAGAAATGACGTGGTCATTTGGGAAGATGTCTACCTCAATTAGCCATGTATTATCCCAATCAATAAGCTTGGGATGGATTAATGGTAAAGGGTCATTAGGTTGGTTTGTTTCAAGCGTGGTGAGGGTTTTGATAGTGAATTAGTTAAAGGTTTCCTAGAGGGTATCGAGGTCAATGACAAAAATCTCTCCTAGATTATCTAGATAGTTTTTTATTGGATTGTCCTCATTAGAGACATTGTCAGTATGTAGTGGATGAAGTTCAAATGGCTAGACCTAAAAATTTGTCCCTCCTTAGATATAGGAACATAGGTGTGAACCAAATCAATATCTTTTTCTTCACAAGATTCTTGATCAATGTGAGAATCCCAGTCCCACTCATTCAAATCAGAGTCACTACAAGCTTGCACTTTATGAATTTCCATGTAGATTATATGAGTATATTTTGCTTCCTTTTGTCGGTGGGAACCTTTTCTTCTTTGTTCTACTTCAAGGTGTCTCGCTGTGGTTTGTACTTTCTTGGGTCTCCAAAAGGGTTTTTCTTCCTCTTGATATCCTAGTCCTCATTTATCCTTGTTTTTTTTGAATGTTATTTCCATAGGTTCTATTATACCTTCTTTTCTTTTACCAATAGGAACTGTCCCATCATATCCTCTTTGTTGCATGAATTGAAATAATTTTCCATATTTCTCAGTGGGGATGGTAATAGCTAGCACATTTCAGGAGTTACTTTCATATTCTTCATCTTTATACAACCATTCCAATATAATTTGATCTTCCTCTTCCCCTGCTTTGGTTTGTCCCTAGTTAAAGTTACCATGAAAAATTGTCTTGGATTATTTTGATGTGTTGTTAATGATGGCACTCCATGGGATCTAGGTGAGGTAGGTAAATCTGATATTGAAAATGAGTATTCAACCATTCCTTGGTCCTTTAGATTTAGGTGTTTCATCATTCTAGTTAGGGAAGAAGCATTTTCTTTACTTAAGGTACTAAGTGTATGTTCCATTTTACCTTTTCCTTTATCTGAGGATGAGGTATTAGAAGTCTCTTGATGAACATTAGAATTTTTAGAACTAGAACCACCTACTTCTCTATTATGTTGGATGAGGATATATGTCACTAGTTTCATGATGTTGCAGTAATTAAGGGGATTTGAGTCACTAGGAATGCTTATTTTTTGCCCTTCAAATGGAAACTTGAGACATTGATGATAGGTCGACGCCACTGCTTGCATCTCATGTATCCATTGTCTACCTAGAAGTATGTTTTAGGAAATATTTAAGTGAAGGAATTGACCTACTAGATTCTTTTCAATATGCCCCACTCTGATTGGTAAAACTACCAGTCCTCTAGAAGATCTCTCTTCATCATCATATGCTTTGATAGTGATTTTTCTTTTCAGATCTGTTGGTGCCCAAAAATGATGGCTTTTCTTTTGGCCAACTGATAGGTAGAATGGTGATGCACCACTTGATACCTCTGCAATTTTAGCTTAATCAAGCCAAGGCTGGTAGACCTAATTGATCAACTGCACGCAAAAAAGTGAAGTTCCTCCCAAGGTGATAAACAATCCCTTGGAGAAAAAAAGAAAAAAAACAATGTTCTGATAATCTCTATTATAAAACTTAACTAAACTGATAATCACTAAGATCCTAACTTTAAGGCTTTGAAATAATGATTTAATGATCTACAAACTACATAACATGAACTAATATAACAATTTCTAAATAATGATTAGATCAATGCCTTCTAAAAACATGGGCTATAGAGTCAGATAACTTTCAATCTTACGTACGATCAGAGACAGTTTTAAAAAAAATTTCTTTAATAAGACAAGAATATCATCTCAAGGGCTTCCACTCAAAATATATCTCAAACCAGATTACATAGTTAGTCTTATCAAATTTAAGTCTGTTCAAGAGACCGACAAAAATGAAGGAAGATTCACAGATCTTTCCGTTGATATTCAAACTGTATATTGATTTTGAGTTATAACATTAAGGGAATCTAACACAATGACACACTCTATAAGATAGAATATCTGAAAGATTAATTGAAAACATATAACTTATAACCACAAATAAAAAGAAGACCACTTATCTTTATTAATGTTGAAAAAATAATACATTAAAGTTCATGTTGCAATTGTGATCAAATTCTATTATACAATGTGTTTCTTATCCTTTATTTGTTTACATTTTACACCACATATATATGTGGATGAATTATTTTCACACCCCTTTAGGGTGAAGAGACACCCCCTATGTTAAAATTTAAAAACTTCTTTTGAAAAAACTAATCAACAAACTAACTAATAACTACCTATCTTTCAGATTTGTCTTTGGCCAAAAATTCAAAACAGATTGTACAAAAATAAGATTTTTACTGGAGATAGGAAATTTTATTTTCCGAATTGGGTCTATTTTAGATTTTCAAATTTTGATCATTTTCATTCTTTGTCAATATCATCTTTGCAGCAGGTCAAAATTCCAGCATCTCTGAAACCTTCGCTTACAACATTTTGATTATTTCTATCATAGAGCTTCCTTCCTCAATCCCTCAAGTTTTAATTAGAAAGTAATATATTTGTGTATCCCATTTCATGTACTCCATCATGTCATCAATTATTGGGCATGGAGTTTAGGATGCCATTTTTAGAGTTTTATCACTATATAGGACTCTAAATTTTGCCAAAAATTTAGAGCTCCAACAAGATCAATGACATCTTCAGAGTATCCTATAACATAGACCAATTTTAATGTACAAATATTTAATCCCGCCCTTCCATCTATCAACACTCATCTTACTCGATGTTTATGAATTAGGAAATCTCTATGAAGGGGGTTATTGTGAGGGTGATTTGAAGACATGTCATCTTCTTTAGAGAATGATAGATAATAAGGTGAAGTCAAATGTCCCACCATGTTATAGAAATTACCAAAACCCAAATTCTTAGGCACATTTGTCTCTAATAGCACTTTTTCAAGGATATCTTTGTGTGTTGGTGAAATTTTTAATAGCTCTAAAATGGAGATATGTGCAGGGGTCCTATGTAATTGATCCATGATGTCATATTTTTTGAGTGAATATTGTCTTGGAAGTTTCCCCTTTCAAAGTAATATTGCTTTGATTTTTAGTGACTACATTGGTAGATTCTTTCTCATGTTTATATTTTATCACAATCACATTAACTCTATCATCAAAACTAGAAATATTATTGATAGTATTATCTAATGAATGGGAAAAATCAGCTTTGCTTACATGATTTATTTTTGAATAATCTCCTTTTTCATGGATCGTGAAAGGAGTTTTGAAGGCTATGTGTTCCTCATTTTTTTTTATGACCATCCACTATAATAACTTTATTATCGATCAAATCTTGGATAGTATGCTTTAGTTTCATGCAATCATTTGTCTTGTGACCTTTATTCCTATGATAGTCACAATAATGAGAGTCATTCCACTATGTGGGTTTGAATCTTGGTTCAAATTCTCTTGCCTTAGCTAATGTGATTGTTTTGTTATCCAAGAGATTTTTTAGTGCTGAATCAAGGGGTTCTCTCAAAGGTGTAAATTTTCTTGTAGGCGAACTTGAGAAATTTCTTGATTTGTCTTGATTATTTTGAGGTGTGCTACTTTATTGATTATTTTTTTTGACTGGAGGATTTGATAAATTGAAAATGGGTTGTAAAGGCTTCACATTATTGTTATCTACAACCCCATCATTGGTAACATGCTTGTTTATCATCCTAAATTTGGGTTTGTTGTTGTTGTTGTTTTTGTTTTTAGTAGAGCTTTTAATGTCCTTGTAAAGTTTCAATTCACCATTTCTATAAAAAGAATCCTCAATGTTAATATACAATTTTTGATCAATTTGTAAAAAGAGACTAGACATTATAATTGAATTTTGAAGCTCATTTGTTGAGTCAAGGTGTTTACGAAAATAGCCATCTTTTCCTTTTCCTTGATAGTACTTGGATACTTAGCAAAGAGTTTCCTCCATCGATGTAAGTATGTTAAGAAATATTCTACTTATTTTTGTCTAGCATTACAAAGATCTATTATGGTTATCTCATGTTCAATGTTGTAGGAATCTTACTAACAAATTTTCTCACAAGTTCTTCAAATGTTCTAATTCCAGGTGGTAACCCAGAGAACCATTCCATTTCTTGGCCACCCAAACTTCATGGAAATAATCACATTAAATATGTGGGTCCTTGACTAAAATCCATACTAAGGGCACACAATTCTTAGCTGTGGTCTTGTGGATTTATCATTTCCATGTATTTTTAAAATTTAGGCAATTCTACATTTTCTAGAAAGGGTACCATATTCAAAGTATTGTCAAATAGGTAGGGACAAATACCTTCCAAAGTGTATTGTTTGTGTGACGTTCCTCTTTTGATATCATCAAGTTGTTGTTGGAGGGATTGAATGTGTCTATTTAAGACTCCTATAGGATTCACCTCACCTTCATTTTGTTCGAGTGTTAAGACATTATAATCATGAGGCAACTTTTAGGATTAAGTAATATTGAGAGGGGAGGGTGAATAAGTATTAGAACACTTTATAATCAAACTTAACAAATTCAAGCTTAACCATGTAATTACTAAAATAAGAACATATACATAAAGTAAACAACTCATAACACCATGATTTGTTAACTGTTAGGAATAAGGTGTCTCAACCTTGGATAATTCCTATTCTTATTATTTGTTTTGTAAAATGTATTTCTTGCAAATAATGTTGATGTGTCGGCATCTTGAATTGTGTGTAAGGAGATCATGGCTAAAACGGTTATGACGAATTCCTATGAAACGTAAGAGCTATGTTAGGAAGATTCAATGACAGGTGAAGACATGTGGCAACTGATAAATGTGAGTACTGTACACTCTTCCCCAATCGTGGGGTTCGGGGCATCACCCCAAAAATTTTTTTGGGTTTCCTATTTTCTTGGAGAATGGTAAAAACCCTAATACGATTATCGTTAGGAGTAGCCCTAAAAAGTGAAGTGCATGATATAAGCGTTTTTTAGGGTTGCGAAGATGAGCGATGCGAGTGTATTGTTGGAACGGTTTATGCTGCCATGATTTGTCTTCAAGGGTTTCAAAATCTTCTGAAAGAACTTGCATTGCAAGTGTATTGTAACTGTAATAGTTTTTGATCAAT
>MU224053.1:1427051-1439368 GCA_018584345.1 Thuja plicata | reverse complement strand
CAAAGGTTAGTCAGAAAAGATACTGAAAGAAATGCACTCTGGAATATGTGGAGGGCATTATTCTACTAGAACAACAGCCCACAAAATTTTGAGGGCTGGATATTATTGGCCTTGTGTTTTCCAAGATTCTCACACTTTTGTTAGGAAATGTGAGCCATGCCAGAGATTTTCAAGAAAGATGAAGTATTTAGGGGCATTGTTATTAAACTCAGTAGTGGCAGAGGCTCCCTTTGCTATGTGGAAAATGAATTTTATAGGAGAATTTAATGAAAAATCAAGTGGAGGCCATGGATGGATTTTGCTAGCAACTGATTATTTCACAAAGTGGGTAGAAGCAATCCCAACCAAAAAGGCAAAAAGTACTATGGTGATTGATTTTTTGATGGATAATATAATTACTAGATTTGGCGTTCCCCTTAAACTAATCATGGACAATGCCATGTGCTTTAGGTCTAAAGAATTCACTGACTTTTGCTCTGATATGGGAATTTTTATATCCTATTCATCCCCATACCACCCTCAAGCTAATGGTCAAGAAAAATCTAGCAATAAAAGAATTTTACAAATTTTGAAAAAGACCTTGGAGGGAAATAAGAGAGCTTGGCATGTTAAATTGAAACTTTCCCTATGGGCTGATAGGATTACTGTCAAGAAAGCCACTGGAAAATCTCCTTTTGAATTGGTTTATGGTAATCAGTCAAGAATGCCTGTCAATAATTTGGTCCCAATTTATAAGTTTATCCAAGATGAAGGAATGGAAATCTTTGAACCCATGAAAGAAAGGATGGTTCAATTGGTAGAATTGGATGAAATAAGGAGAGAAAGCTAGAGAGAAAATATCAAATTGCAACAAAAAATGAAATACCTTTTTGATAGAAGAGCAGATGTGAGAAAGTTTTTACCTGGTGATTTTGTGTTACAATGGAATATTAGGGCTGAGGATAAAGGCAAGCGCAATAAATTTGAATCATTATGGATTGGGCCTTATGTTATATCTAGGATCTTTGGGAAAGATTCTTACTTCATCAAGAATCTGGATGATGAAGAACATGAACTGCCAGTGCATGGAAAATTCTTGAAAAATTTCTTTAATTAACTTCTACTTTCCATGCATAGTAGTCTGTAATATATGTATAGGTCTATTTACCTTCTTTTGTGTGTTTTTTTTAGGTTTTAGGTTAGTCCGGTTTGTAGTCTGCTTCCCCAGAGATCTGTGGTTCTTGTTATAAACTAATGTTTAAGCATCCTCAGAGAGAGCCATTGTTGGTGCTATTTCTTGTCCAATTTATGTCTTGTAATTTTCTTAGGGTCTCCTATAATTATTGGTGTCAAGGGTTTCAGGATTGAGTTTCAAATTATTTTCATCTCTCCGTAAAATTTCCCCAAACCCTCAGCCTAATTGAAAATGGTTAAAAATGACTAAAAAAACCCTAAGTGCCTCGACCGATTCTCTTTTTGTGTTACTTTTTTCAGTCACTTAAGTCATTTTAAGTCATGTGTTTGTGTTGAATGGGTTGCTTTTGTCAAAATATTGTATCATCCTAAACACTTTAATAATTCCTAAGTCTCACCATGTAGGTCCCTTTTACATCATCCCCTTATGTATCAACCAACTCAGAAAATATCGGATGGTGTGCTTATTCGCTTATATCTAAGATGCTCGACATCTAACATATAAGCGAATAAGTAGAGGCAACGCGTGTCCTTAGTGGGGCTAAACATATTAAGAAAGTCCTTTGTTAAAAGGTGAGAAACTCATAAAATATCAGACGGCACGCTTACTCGCTTATCTCCAAGATGCTCAACATCTAACATATAAGCAAATAAGCAGAGGTGATGCATGTCCTTGGTGGGGCCGAGAATATTGTAAAGGTGTTCTGTTAAATAGTACACAAGTTTGGAAAGATCTGACGGCTCACTTAATCACTTATATCCAAGATGCTCAACATCTAACGAATAAGTGAATAAGCACTGATGGCATCTGGCAGTTGGTGGGCCCAGGCACTCAAAGTTGGTGAAGGTTTAAAGTTCAGTTAAGTTGTCTCATATCTAACAGCTTGCTTAATCACTTATATCCAAGATACTTGACTTCTAATGAATAAGAGAATAAGTGGAGGTGACACATGTCCTCAGTCGACAGTGATTTCTGGGAAAATAAGATAGCTATTAGATGCAAAGAGTGATGTCCAGAATCGACGGCTCAAATTCAAAATTGACAGAACAAGTTACAGAGAGTTGTTAAACTGCCAAATTGAAGCTGTGGATTAATTGCAGAACATGTGACACCTCTTGTTGAATTCAATTTGAAAGACTAATTTGATTGAGGCCATGAAATTGATTAAGCCAACTGCAGCCTCAATAATTCACCAAAGTTATTTGAGCAAAGACGGAATTGCGGAGAAAACTAGCTCCACACGACTTCTGTGCAGAATGGGTAAGCTTATTGTTCACTTGCATTCAAAATTGGGGTGGAATTTGTAGTTTAGAGAAGGTTTTAGAGCTCTTGTTTTAGAATCTAGTTCTAGTATTGATAGAAAACCCTTAGAATGGCCCCTAGAGTTGAAATTTTGGGACAGGTTGATTACCAAAAATGGAATGTTAGGGAAGATTTGTTGCAGTAGTTACCATTGTCTTCAGGGGATGCCACACAAGATAAAAAAGTAGTTCCACAACATCCCCACTTCAAAATTGGGGAAGGATTATATGATTTGGGTAGGTGGGAAAAAGATGCTATTACTAGTTTTGATGGCCTTACTCTATTTAGGACGACCTATAGTAAAAGGAATGCCTCTACTTCAGACTGCAATATTTGGGAATTAGATGTGGGAAAACTGATAGCTCCTGGTGTGTTCATGGATACTGATTTATTCATCTTGATCATGAACACTTATGATAAGGTGACTAGGGTTGTTAGGGATACCTGGGGAAACATAATATTGACTGTATTAGTAGATGAAATCAGAAGGATTTTCAAGCTGACTGATCCCTCCCAAAATATGGATGATATTGATCTTGAGTATTTCAAAGAAATGTACAATAACCAAAGAGACTATTATAGGGGTGAAGTAGTGAAGGGGTATGCCAAAAAAATAGGAGACTTGGTAGTGATAGGGCCTAGAACCCCAGAACCTTTTAAATTGGATCTTTTCAATGGCAAAGCCAAAAAAATGTATAGTGCCTTGTGCAATGTTTTGGGGATAAATGAAGAGGGGGTAATGCTTGTCCATATAATGTTGATGGTTGTTCAGATTCTACATCCCCACTTGTCAGTGGTTTTTGATTATGCATCTTATATTGCTCAGGAAATGCATGATGGTTTGTCAGGGATCCAAGATGGCAATATATAGAAACCAATGGGTTGGTATTCCCTCATGATGCATATGTTCTTATTCAATAGTGCTGACTTCTTTGAAGAAGAAATGGAATTGGAAAAATTCCAAGATGGTAAAGAGTTGTTTGTTTAGATGTGGAGTGTAGATTTGTCCTGGGACAAAAAGAATGCTAGCTATGTGTATTTTGACAAAGTTTTTTGCAACCAGACTTAAGTAATTGCTAAGCAACCAAAATGATAGAGTTCATAATGAAATAATGATGCTTTTAAGGCCTATGGAGTATGCCCTAGAGTTGAAAATTTCTCACAACTAGGGAGATTTAATCTTGTACCTGTTTGCCATAGTGATTAGGGTTTATGGTTTCAGAGGTACTCCTTATGTGTTACCCTACAGAGTCCCACTCAAGATTGGGATAGCAGAAATTATATGACAATTAGGTGGGCTGCAGGAGGAAGCCTTGACTGGAAAGATGAAGGGAAATATCTTTCCTACCCTCACTAGATCCCATCACTTTATCATAACAAAAAGGGCGGTGGACACAGTTTGGAAAATACTTTGAGCCCTATCATTTATCCACTTCCATATCCAGGTGTGCAGATAATGAAGATTTTATCATGGGCATGGAAGATGACAAATTGTATAATGCTAAAGCATCAATTCTACTATCCAGAGGATATTATCAAGAACATTTTTGACCTAGAGGTTCAAGAAGTCAGGAAGGAAAAATGGATGGCATATAAGAAATCCTTGGACTTTGTCTAGAATTTTGACAAGACCTATGATCCTCTAAAGGATTTTTTCCCATGGTCTTATAAAATTGATTCACTAATTAATATTTTTGAGGGAATAATGCAAACCCTAAATGAGAAGAGGCAGAGAGTAGTTAATAGTGATCCATAAAAGGCTCTTGCTATTTTGAATAGATTCCCACAAAGCAGAATAGTTCCACCTAGGAACTATGTAGTATACAAAAGAAGAGGATATACCACTATTGCTCCCAGAGTTGATAAGCCCATTTAGCATAAGGGAAAGAGGCCAATGGATACTGATGTTCAAGAAGTACCCTCTCCGAAGAGGCAAAGGGTGGAGACAAAAGAACAAGGAGCTGAATTGTATTCTCCCTCCCAATCTGCTATGCAATATGATGACCAGACCATTGCTGAGCAATTTATCAAGATGAGGAATGCTAGTGAAGTAGTTTTTACCACTCAAGAACTACAAGAAGGGATGCTAGAAGATCCTAAACATACATCATCTGACCTCACAATGGAAAAATTTTCTGACAAGGAATTAGATCCTATGACCAAACAAGCTAGTGATGAATTCTTGTTTGATGATAATTTCATCAAAACTAGGGATTTTATTCAGTTCCTATGGAGATGCCATATTGGTGAATACAATGATAAGTGCCAGAAAATGATATAAGTTCAACCCAATGCTGCCAAGGAGGACATAGAGAAAGTAGTCAAGCGAGAATTGATATCAAAATTTGATAAGATTACTCTTGAAGAGGGTAGAGAAAAGATCAAAAGGCAAGGAGTTCTCATATTGACACAATGGGATTTAGCTGATGTAGTGGTTTTTGATGCTATAAGGAAACAAGCTAAACCAATAAGCCCTACTGGGACATCAATTGGTGCCCAGTTTAGTGAGGATCATGCAACATTGGCAATCTGGTCACTAAAGAAAAAGGACAAGAGAAGAATTAAAGAAGATGATGAGACTGAAGACATAGGCAGCCTAATTGTGAAAAGGGTTGTAGATACCTCAGGAATTGAAGCAGCTAACCTTGTTGTACAGGTTGCCAGTTTGAGCATGAAAGTGTCAGAGAAAGAAAAGGAAGCATATGCTAGTCTGAATGAAAGATATGAGTTTGTGCTCAAAGCTTACAATGAAGAGAAGATGAAATCTTTGATTAAGGATAAAAAAATAGCAGAGTTGGAAGGTAAACAAAAGATTCAACTGGTGTCCCAAAGGATAATTGCTCAAGACCCATATCAACCTTCCTCCTCAAGTCCATTTATAACATATCCCCCATCCCCTACACCTCTAAGTCCTACTACTGAGGAAGCTATTGATGCCAAGAGAGTAGAATTAGAAGCTGAGAAGAACAAGCTAATCAATGAAAGGACAAGATTAGAACAAGAGGGTAAGAGGGACTTAGAAGATTCTTAGGCCTATAAAGAAGCTAAAGAATTGGTGAAGCAAAAGCACACAGATCAGATATTTTCAAATCTCAAAAGATGTGCTAGTGAAATTAACCTTGCTAACCTCTACTCACTGGGAAAAAAGATCACAAGCATCACCAACTGGCATGAGGATGAAAAGAAGAAATGGGATCTCATAGTAAATAAGTGGAAAGGGAAGGCATCCCATGTCAAATATTTCTATTCCCTCTTGAAAGAACAAAATAATATTGATTTTGTCCTAACAAACACTCACAAGTGTCTGAAATTGATGATCAATTTAGACACCAAAAGGAACATGGTTATGAAGAAAATCATAACCCTAAGGGGAGAGTTTTCCAAGGATAGGTATGATATGTATCCTAACATGTTCAAAAATTATGGGAGCATAAATAATGAATCCCTATGGCTGAGGCAGTTAAACGAGGCACTGACTAGCAGAACAAAGAGTATTGTTACACTGGCAAACACTGGCTGGTTTTAATTAACCATTGATATTTTGAGCAAAGCCAAGGTGTTTTTTGAATCTTGGGAAGTAGAAGTAGAGAAGGCTAACAGTGACTAGGAGGAGTTCAATAATCGCAAAGATGAAGTTCTCAACCTCGAGTGGCCAAGTGATGAGGTGTACACTGCTTGGGTCAACAGATATGGTATAGTTACCCCCATAGCATGAAATAGAAAATATGAAAGGGATAGATAGAATCAAGGAGGTTAAGATAATGGAGAAAATCAAATATTAATACCTCTACACCAACAAGAGAACAAAATCTAGGTGACAAAGACCCAACTACCTCAGAGCAACTTCAAGCATTCAGGAGGTCACAAGACAAATGATTACATGGCTTATAGAAAATATTGTTATCTCATCCGCCATAAGTTTTGTCTCTTTTTGAAACTGTATTTTGTCCTTTAGCCCAGTCATCCATAGCTTGTTGCATCCTTATTTTCTAAAAGGATTCCAAGATGACTGTGGCTACCTATAAGTATCAAGTTGTAATATTGTAAGAAGGATGGTAAAAATAAGAATACAAGGCAAATTACTGAATTGTGTCTGACTATTGGTTTTGAGTCTTTGTGAAGGTACTGGTATCCAAATCTACATTAATAAAATACAACGGAATATCCATTTTGATATCTATGATGTCTTCTAGCATTTACTATTAATTCTTGTATGTTCAGTTTGTAAGGCACTTTGAATATACTGGTTATAAGGTAGTCATGTTCTTGTCTGTGAGTTGCTTTCAAGGAAAGTTTTAAATCTTATAGATGATTGCAGAGGATTAGGGTTTATGCAATAATTTGATACAGGGGTGTAAGGATGAGAGGATAGTTTGGAAGGAATTCTATCCAGGGTTCACTTATATTTCCATTGATTGTTTTTAGTATATGTATGCTTTGTTTTGACTCTATCACCCATTATTAGGCACTGGTCATAAATGTTGGCAAGTGGTTGTTATCATCAAATTCAAATTCAATCAGTCTTTATACTCATGTTATTTCAAGTACAAGTCTAGTTAATTGTATTAAGTACAATTAACCTTTGTGATTCCTTGAAGAGTAAATGAATAGGTTAGCCTTCCTAGGCCTAAATGACATAAAAAGAAGAAGGATCTCCAATCCTTAATCCACTATTAAAATTGCATAAAGCTGATATTCTGTCAGAGGTGTACCCGCCTGGGTGTGTGGAGCCCAAAGTGTAGAAGGATTTTCCATCCTTGTTAATTAGCCCTTTTTATTTTGAGAATCTAACTTGGGTATAGGAGAGTCTGGAATTTATTGTCATTATAATCAATTCTACAAGAAAAAGAGCTAATAGGATGTAGAGAAGAGTTTATGATTATAGTACTTCATTGGAACTGACCAAGCAAAGACAATTGCTATCACAGTTTATTGTATTGTATATTTCCTATATACACTTGTTCAGATTGTAAATCCTTGAGGGTTTCTTTCAGATTCTTTGGGTAGTGTGCCTGGGCAGTGAGCCCACTGTTACTCTTGAATCCTAATAGGTTTTGTCCTTTAACATGGACTATGTACTGTAATGTTGTAATAAGCTCCTAACAGGGCTAAATATTTTAACAGGGATACTATACTCTCAGTACATTATTTTTGGGTGCTAATTTCCATCAGGGTTTTACCTTTAACATGGTTTCATCGACAACAAAGGATTGTGTTATTATGTTGGCATTTACTATGTTATCATTTGGATTGAAGCTTTGGTTCATAAAGTTTAATGTTTAACAATCTATCTCACAACTGATTCACCCCCCCTTAGTTGTGTTGGTAGATTGTTATTCCTAACAATTGGTATCAGAGTTACTAGTCCTTAGAGAGAAAGCTTAACATGTTGAGGTGATCCTAAAGATGACTTACTATAGGAAGGATAGTCTAAAATTTAATCCCAAAAACTTTGACAGTTGGAAGAATAAGATGAGAACACATTTTCTATGTTTGGGAATCAGCTACTAGATGATCACTAAAAGAAAGGAACAGATAAAGTCTAAGGATGAACTAGATAAAGGTACTAAAGATGAAAATAAGTTATTCTCATGTAACATGGTTTTAAGAGAAGCATTAATTAGTACACTTTCTGAAGGTGAATTCATAGAAGTAAAAGATTTAGATTCTGCACATGAAATTTGGCCAAGATTGGAAGCACTGTATGAAGGAGATAAGTTTACAAAGAAGGAAAATTTACAAAAGTGGAAGACAAATATGGAATCATTAAAAATGAAATATTATGATAACATTAGAGCATATGCAGAGAGAGTTACTTAAGTTGTTACTGGAATCATAAAATGTGGAGGTACTTACAGTGAGGAAGAAGTGATTGCAAAGATTCTTAGATCCCTAACACTTGTATATGATGAACTACAACTGATTATATGGTTGAAGTCATTTGTTGATATTCAAATGAGTTGCAGAAGTGATGATAAACAATATCAATTAATGTATTTTACTAATTAAGTAAAAATAGGTTTTACAAGGACCCAAAACCTTTAAATAGAATTATACAAATATTTAATGAAAGTATAACAATAGCTGTGCTGAGGCACCAAAAAAAGATAGCCAACAAAAAAGGCCAGTAGATAGACTAGCCAGAAATAGTCCCAAAGATAAGAAAAATAAATAGGGACAACACAAAAAAGGGGAGGGCCCATGAAAAGATAGCTACATGCCATCAAAATTTCCTGGGCCTGAATCACCATAACGCCCATCTGATTGATAGTATTTTTGAGGTCACCTTTGTCCTTCTCATTTTCCTCCCTTGGGATGATCTTTTTGGTGCTAGCCCTATTGCAAGTTCCGAGACTAGCCAGATCCTTGACAACTTGGCTATCCTTATTGCCAGTATCCTACTCCAGTTTCTCCATTAAACTCTTAGCTTGCCCTGTATAAGCTTTGAGACTCTTTAGAGATTGGTCCCCAATTTTACGTACTGTGTCCTCTAGCTTGTCCACCTTGGCCTTTAGGTTCTTGATCTACCTCACACTATCTTCTTCAGTAGCTTTGTCCTCAAAGTCCTTGAACTACTTTTCCAATTTACTGACTCTGTTCACCAATTCAACCCTTGTTTCCAAATTTCCAACAACATCTTTCATTTCCCCCAGACACTCAGAAATAGATTTCTCCCGAATACCAACACATTTTAAAATATTCATTTCCCCCCTCATACCCTCAATTTGATTCTTCAAGTTAACATTATCATCTAAAATTTTGCTAATTAAACTAGCAAAATCTATAATGCAAGCTTTACCACAGTCTAAATCCTCAGGTTCAAAAGTATTACCTATATCATCATTGTGGTGGGTTTCCTCCTTCCCAATGTTTTTATTTTCTAGACCCTTCCTAGAATCCTCCTTCACTATTTCTTCTTCCTTCTTCACTTTTTTCTCCATGCTCTCAGTAGGGTTAGTATCATCCTTGCCCACATCCTTCTCCTTTTCATCCTCCTCATCCAAGGAAAGCATGATTTTCCACTTGCTGGGATTTTTCCCTTTGTGAGATTTCATATCTCTCCTCTTTCTTTTCTTAACCCTAGATTTAGGTTTAGTCCCCTTATCTTCATCCTCGATATCCTTTTCAGTGTTAGTTTCCTCCGCTAGAGTCATCTTCTTAGCCTTAGTATTAAATTTTCCCTTTTTCTTTTTTTCTTTTACTGTCCTCAAAGCTATCATCCTCTAGATCCTTCTCAGTATCAAAGATTTTGATGTGGGTTTTCTTCAGGGTTTTCAAGGAAGAAGATCCCTTTTTTATTCCCTTCTTAGGGGTTTTATATCCTTTTTCCTCCTCTTTGTCATCCTCAGTGTCTTCTTCATACATACTTTCCTCCTTGTCTCCTTCTATGTCTTCCTCATCTTTATGAGTCCTTTTAACCAGAGGTCTCTCCACCTCCTTGGATTTAAGAACTTCATAAACTAACACCATAAGCCCCTGGTGAGAGGCGTGGTCCTCCTTTGGTTTCTTTTGCATACTATTAATAGTGAAATCTAGCGAGTTGAGCAAGTAAAAAGGAAAATTGACCTTCATATTGTGTCTGAAGTGGTTAAGAAGAATGAAGTGGTGGCCATAGGCCCTAGTGAACCTACCATCCAGAGTGATGTAGATGATGAGCATGAACATAACATATTGCCAGGGTTTGGATATGTGCATAGGGTCATGATAAGAGGTGCCCACCTTCACCAGCCTAGCCCTTTCCTTGTCTTCCTCAAGAAACTTCACCCATGCCTTGTCTGAGATAAGCTTATCTCTGTAAAATTTAAGCCCTTCCATCCCCATATCAGTCACCTCCACAATAACCTCCTTGGTAACTTCCATATATTGGTTTCCAACCATGACCTTCCCATTTTTCCAGGTCTTCGAGAAGATTCTTATGATAGTGGAGTTGCACCCATGAATCCTCTTCAGGAAAACAGCCAAACCACCCTCCACCAAGATCTTCCACACATCCTCCCTTTCATGCCATTCATCACAATTTGCAGGTTCCACTCACTTCTTGTTACCTCCCATATCTGCTCTATGGTTAAGATTACTCTCTCTATAGATGACTTCACAAATGCCATTTGAAATATCCTACCTCCCTTTCATAAAAATGAAGTGCACCCAGAAAATGTGCCACTTCTAGCTAATAATTGCCACTAATTACATTCCCCTTAGATGGTAATGATGACAAGTCATTTCTACCAAAAAAAAATAATTAAAACTTACCATTTATGATCATTTTTTTAATTTCTTCACAAAATAGTCATTATTCATCAATAACTACACTTGAACTAGCATGTCAACATCACCTCCCCATTGAGTCACCACCTCCATTTTACACGCCATGTTGGCAGCCCAATCAGCCACCCGATTGGTTTCTTGATAGTTATGTGTCACCATACAATTATCAAAAGAATGAATTAAGGCTTTATCCTTTTGCATAATGTTGTAAATATTCCATGATGCAGGGGTAAGACAATTCAAGAAATTAACAATGTTGAGAGAGTCACCTTCAATCCAAATTTTACTGCATCTTTTTTCTTAGCGATGATGAGACCATGAAGGGCAACAGTGGCCTCAGCAAGGTGGTTGGCCTGGAAACCAATAGGGACAACTTTGATACCCTTACAAACCCTGTTCTCATCCCTAATGACAATCCCACATCCCGCCACCCCTGGGTTTCCTTTCGAGGCCCCATAAAATTTGACTTTCATCCACCCCCTAGGTGGGCAATCCCACCTAGCATCATCTCTCATAATTTTGTTGTCCTGCTTCCTAAAATTCCCTTTTATCTTCTATTTTTGAAATAAGACAATATCCTCCTCCATGATTGGTTCCATAATTCTATCTTTTATCCCTGCATTTTATTTAATAGCTCTTTTTATCTTGTAAAAAACCTCCTTTGCATTTGCCTCTTTATTCCTAAAAACTCTTTCATTCCTTTCTCTCTAGATTCCCCAGCAAATATGGGGAAGAGAAAATTTCCAAGTTTTGAATAATAGTTTCATTTTTTGAATGATGTCTCTAGGAATTAAAAAGACCCTTCAAATTTTCTGGGAAAACCCATTCTATATTAAAAAGAGTAAGAAATTTTTCCCATATCACCCTAACAAAAGGACAATGAATAATCATATGATCAACACTCTCTTCATTCTACTTGCAAAGATAGCATCTATTCACAACAATCATCCCTCTTCTCATAAGTTTGTCAGTAGTGAGGACTTTATTTTGTAAAAGGATCCAGAAAAAAACATTTATCTTAGGAGTAATATTCTTTATCCATGCCTTATCCCAAAAAGGCTGAATCAGATCTTCAAACTCCTTATTATACAAAGAAGAAGTAGAAAATTACCACTCTAAGTATACTTCCAGATAATCTTATCTTCCTCCTCAATCAGGGTGGTAGTTTCTAGAATTTGGTTAAGCTGTCCCATTGAAATGTTAATAACAGTCAAATATTTCCAGTGATATCCTTCCCAATAATCCTCCACTTTCCTTCCAAATCTATCCCTGTAGAGGTTTTCAAAATTCTGCCATCTGGGACAGTCCTTAAGGGGAGCCTACAAAATCCACTCATCTTCCCAGAAGAGAACATTCCTGCCATTTCCAAATTTCCATCTTATTCCTTTTCTAATGATATCCCTATTTTTAATAGCATTCCTCCATATAAAGGATCCTCCAGAAACCCTGTCATAATCAAGAAAATAAATAAAGTTAGGGTGGTCCTTATTGTACTTGTTGTCCCAAATTAGAGTCCATTCTCCCCTGGAATTGTAATATCTCCAGATTAATTTAGCCAAGAGATGATTGTTGAGAT
>MU224053.1:1404134-1423014 GCA_018584345.1 Thuja plicata | reverse complement strand
TGATGTGATTATGTGGGTGTTATATCATGTTATTTATTTAATTAAATATTATTGCAATTAATTATTAAATATAGGGTATTTAATTAATTGAAAATTAATTTAAATACCTATGTTTAATTGGAAGTTTAATTAAAGTGCAATTGTTGAATATTAATATTTAATTGAATATTAGAGTAAGTAAGCTTTTATGCTTAATTAAATATTTCATTGCATGGAAAATTGTGATGTAAATATTTAAAGTTATTTAAATTAATATTTTATTAATTACATGTGCAAGATTTGGTTGAAAAAGTATTTTTAAACTCAAGAGATCTCAACTTGATTTTACGAGTCAAAGTTGAGTTGTGCAAGTAATTAGATATTTTAATTATTAATTGTTATTTTCTTTCAATTTTGGGTAGAGTCCTTTTAGAAGTTAACTAAATGTGTTTTCATGAGGGTTTGCTTAATTAGGGGAAGTTGATCCTCATTAGGGGGATTCTTCTCTAATTTGAATATAACAGGTTTTTGGGAGCATTTTTGGAAAGCTTTGGTGTGTGCTTGGTTTTGGAGCATAATTTTAGAATTCTCCTTGCTTGGATTTTGCATTGTGTATTCTTCAACAAATTTTGAGGTAGGGTCTTGTTCATGTCAATTCTGGTTTTCGGATCCCTGTCTTCTATGCATTTGAAAAACTAAGAATCCTTTGTTTGGTCAATCCTTGCTTGTTATTTTGTGTTTTAGAAGATTTCAAGTAAAAAATATGTTTTAGATCAAATCGATATTTTATTCAAGCTTGCATGTCAAATCTGTGTTTGTGGGCATAAAGGGTTTCGTTTTATAGCATTAGGAGTAAATGGGTTTTAGGGTTTCTAGTATGAATTTATTGTTGAAATGGGTAATTCTGAAAACCTACATCTTTGATTTTTGTAGAAAAATATATATTGCCCTATTACGAAAGTGCTATCAAAATTTCGTTGGAAAATTCCCTATGGATCTCCTAGAAAATGAAAAATTAATCTAGACTATAGTTTAACTATATAATGTTTTAAAAAAAATTAAATTCCCCCTTTTTAAATTGCTCTTTGAAAAAAAATTGTTTGGAAAAAAATATACTCTCTGTAAAAATACAGAGTTCGAAATATTACACTAGTCAAATAGAAATTGATAGAAGAGAAAAAAAAACAAAAAGTTTTCTTTTTGATATTCCATTTTCAGAATTAAATTAAAATAAAATAAAATAAAAATATAAAAACTGAGCTTTATATTTTTGTGCTTGCTATATTGTTGTTTTAAAAAAAAAAATTTTAAAAAAATTTTATTGGCAAAGGAGGGCGGGTGGCAGGGGCCACCGCACCCCCTGTTCCCATGCGCACGATGCCAGCGCCGGCTCGACAACCAAGACTGCCGGCTACCGGCTGGGCTCGTCCCATAAAAGGGGCGGCTAGTGCGGTATTACCAGTGGGGGTGGGGGCCACGGGACCACCGCCCCCCAATGTTTCATTTTTTTTTTATATTATATGTTTTTTTTTATAAAGAAAAAAGTTAATTTAGTTAATGTTTTTTTTAATAATTGTTTTTTTTACTAAGTTTAATTAAATTTAAATTAGTTTAACTTGTATTTTTGTCTTAATTTAGTGTAATTAGATTAAGTTAGATTTAGATTATTAAATTATACTTTTATTAATATATTTTGTATATACGAATATATATATGTGTGTGTGTGTGTGTGTGTGTGTGTGTGTGTGTGTGTGTTTATTTTCTTTTCCATTGTTATGAATTAATCATAGTTAAACAACAAGATTTATGGTGTTAGCTAACGATTATTAGAGAGGTATTATTAGATGATTTTTTATCATTGCTATATTACACCTAGGTATTTTCTAATTTTGTAATTATAACTGAAAATTGGTAATTATTTCTTAGATGTATTTATAAATTGTTTTTATAAATAGATCTATAGGAAATGTTAATGTTTTATCAATATGGAATATTTAATTATTTCTCGATAGTAATTATTAGTGAGTAAATGAATTTGCATAATTAAGAATTATAAATTTGTTTATTCCTATGTTAACATTATATTTGATCTTATGCAATTTGAGTATGATTTGATTTTACTATGATGTGTTTTGGGTGCGTGTTTCTATGAATTGAATGATTCTTCTATGTATCATGTTTTTGGGTATTTGTTGGGTTAGATGACCCTAGGACTTAAATCCAGAGGTTTCAGGATTGTGCTTTCTGTATGATGTTATTATGAAGTCAGTTTGTGTTTATGGTCTTATGAGGGTACTGTGGTTATTGCTTGGTTATTTGAGAACCTATGTGCTCCTGAATGAGGAGGATGCGATTTGTGATTATGTATATCTTCATGTGTTGATCTTGAACCTAGGTAGGTTAACTAAGTGTATAGTAGGGAAGTGGCTTGCAATGGGGGTCCAGAACTGTAAGCGGTTACTAGGTAAACCCATTGGAAAGTTACTTAATAAGTGAAAATATGATACATTAAAGGGGTTTAAAATAAACTGATAAGATGTTTGAGTCTCTACCCATGCCTTGAGTGCTCTCGCATGATAGGATGGGAGTTGGGATTCTTGTCTTCGCAAAAGGATCACTGAGCCACATAGTGTCACTTGGAGGCCAGAGTCAAGAGGTACTACTAGGGTTACCTTCAAGGTTGGGCTTATGTGATGACACTTCCCTATATACAGCTTAGGTTATCCTACATGTGTCAGTTACCTCTGGTGTTGTTTAGTGTTCCTTGTGATGGTTTAGATTGCTTTTGGGATCTTCCTATGCTTTTGAGTATGAGGTCATGTATACCTTGTTTGTATTCTTGTTGTATACCCTCGTGTGATGGGCCTGTTAATATCTCCTCAGCACAGTGGGAGTGGACCTTTGATTCCATGTGGTTGGGTGGTAGTGATTCTTATTACCATTGAGATTCTGACGGATTCTTCTTCATGCTTGGATGTTCCTTGTTGCAGTTTCATCTTCCTAGTCTTTTGGAGACTTGATAAGTTACTTGAGATTTGTGTATTGTACCATATGTATATATTGGCTATCATCCTTTGGAGGATGCATTGTATCATTCATTATGTATTATTACATACCCTGCGATTTGTGTAGTGGATGTTGATTAGGTAGTATACCTTATGGTATCAGTTATATATGTAATCTTTATTATGAGATGTATATTATTGGTTTCAGATTATGTAACCTTTATGTCAGATCTTTATTATTGTAATCATAGATTAGTTTGTTTAAGTAATTCTACGTCAAGGAACAGTCAAATTTTTTTATTGATGTATGAGTTGTATTTCATGTATGTCATGTACTTCATTGTGTTTCTTCTATATTGTTATCATTATTATATGTAAACATTAAAAGAAAAAATATTCTGTGAACTTAGGGTTATGTTTAGGTTAAGTTCTCCTGGGTTCCTTAGCGGGGCATTACACTTGGTATTAGAGCCCACATTTCTACACTGGGAGCTTTGGGAAATATGTATGCCCATTAGTTGTCTTTTGATTTTAAAACTTGAAACAAACATAGACATAAAACTCTGATGTATTTAAAACCATTACTTTATGATTATTGTTTTCTTTTGATGTTATTGGGTTTAATGTTGGTTCTAAGTTGTGGTTTGGTTCTCTGGTTGATTCAGGAACCATGCCTAAAACTAGATCCACTAGAGATTGTGGTAGAGGCCATGAGGGTGGCTGTGGAAGGGGTAGGGACCAAAGTCCTTCCACGAGTGTTCATTGAGATAACATAGATGAGCAGGGGGAAGAGTGTTGACCTGGTTCAGAGGAGCCAAGTATTAGGCAGTTGTTGCAGGAGTTAAAGTATTAGGCAGTTGTTGCAGGAGTTATTGAATCGTATTCCTGAATAGGGTAGAGTGGAGAGGGAGATATCTAGGAGCCCTCCAAGGAGGACCGTTGTAGTGGATCCTAAGGTTGTGGCAGTGAACCACATGAGGGATCTCATGAGAGTTCCACTTATTACCTTTGATGGGAAAGGAACAGGATTTGAAGCTGAGACTTGGCTTATTGCATTAGAGAGGATTTTTTCTATGCATCCCTTTAGTATCAATACTAAAGCTAGGTATGCAGTAATGCAACTCTCCAATTTTTCTAGCCATATGGTGGAAGATAGAGGAGAAGAAGCTAAGTCTTCAGATGGACACCATTACATGGGAACTCTTCCTTGAGCATTTTAGAGAGAGATTCCTCTCTGATCAATGAAGACAGTAGAGGCCTGATGAGTTCCACAACTTGAGGCAGTTGACCCTATCAGTGGTTGAGTATGAGCGTCGATTCTTTGAGCTCAAGCATTATGATGGATATGGTCAGGATTTGGCCCTTATGGTTCAACACTTTTTTAGGGGGCTAAATAAATGCATCATTGGGGAGGTTAGACTCTTTGAACCTACATCTCTTAGGGATGAAGTCATCAAAGCTACCCTTGCAGAGGATAATCTAGAATTGGGCTATGGTGGTCATTCAAGAGTGCACTCGAGAGCACCTACTTCTATTGTTGAAGGTAATCATTCTCAGGGAGATGGGAATATGAGAGGTCCTTCTACCATTCCAAATGGTAATCAGTATCATCAGTAGGGAGGAAACAATCCTTCTTCTTTTAGTGGTCCTCGAATTAGGAACTTTCATGACATTCAGTGCAACAAGCGCAATCAGTCGGTTCAGCCAGCACAGAGTGTGTATCAGGATGTCAGTAGGGGAAATGTTTAGTAGTCTAGAGCACCTTTAGTTAGAGAAGGTGGTAGAAAGGGAGCTTTCTTCACTTGTGGATAGTTTGGACATTTTTCTCTCAATCGTCCTTAGCATGCACCGCAGTCCTTAACGCAGAGGCCAGTAGCTTCTGAGCCTACATTGGGTAATGTTGGTATGTCTCACAAAGCTTATGCAACGTTTGATCATCATCCACCTGTGTACCATGCTCCTATGAGTGGTGTTGTGAGTAGAGGTCCAGCAACTAGTTTCCAAATTCCTATAGTGGGGAATGATCCTCAGTGTTCAAATCAGAGACCTGGGAAGGGTCCTATGGGACCTACACTTTGAGTCTTTCAAGACTTGGACTAGATGTTTTGTGATGAGAGAGTGTTATCTCTATCTTTGTGTTAGGCTTCTAGGAGTAAGCCTAGTTTTAGGGGAGGAGGATTTAATACCCACCTCTTAGGTTGTTTTTCAGTTTGTGGATGCCAAACTCTTTTAGGCATTTTGGATGTATGTGTGGATTTAATCAGATAATTTAGATGATATTTATATGTTACATTTTAGTATGTTATTGATCCATTGTTAGTATGCTATATCTTTTGTGTATATGTAATTTATGGTTGTTTAATGATGCTTATGTATATGTTAGGTTTTCATTTTGATTATGGTTTTCTGATAATACTGACCTTAGATTTATATGCACATAGGTCTTTGTATGTTTTCATTACTATTTGATGTGCTTGGTATGGTATGGGACAGAGTCATAGTTACTTGCTTCGGCGAGATCCACATGATATCCTAGTCTCAACCATTGTTTTCCATATGATATATGCATGTATGTTCATATTTGTGATGACAGGTTTGCAGGTACTGGGCTACGTCTTCCCTGAATTGGCAGGAGTGAGCATGCCCTATCACATTAATCTCAATGGTAAGAGAGGAGAGAGAGTTTTCAAGTCCAAATCCTATCCTAAACCTAATTTTCCTAGTTAGTGGACAAGTATCTGTTTTGACTACCCTTACCGAATTCGTATAGTTGATAGGAATTTGTGTATTCCCTTCCTTGATCATGTTTGATTTTGCATGTGTTTGATTTCAGGTGCTTGATGTGATTATGTGGGTGTTATATCATGTTATTTATTTAATTAAATATTATTGTAATTGATTATTAAATATAGGGTATTTAATTAATTGAAAATTAATTTAAATACCTATGTTTAATTGGAAGTTTAATTAAAGTGCAATTGTTGAATATTAATATTTAATTGAATATTAGAGTAAATAATATTTTATGCTTAATTAAATAATTAAATATTTAGCTGCATGGATAATTGTGATGTAAATATTTAAATTTATTTAAATTAATATTTTATTAATTACACGTGCAAGATTTGGTTGAAAAAGTATTGTCAAACTCAAGAGATCTCAACTTGATTTTAGGAGTCAAAGTTGAGTTGTGCAAGTAATTAGATATTTTAATTATTAATTATTATTTTCTTTCAATTTTGGGTAGAGTTCTTTTAGAAGTTAACTGAATGTGTTGTCATGAGGGTTTGCTTAATTAGGGGAAGTTGATCCTCATTAGGGGGATTCTTCTCTCATTTGAACATAATAGGTTTTTGGGAGCATTTTTGGAAAGCTTTGGTGTGTGGTTGGTTTTGGAGCATAATTTTGGAATTCTCCTTGCTTGGATTTTGCATTGTGTATTTTTCAACAGAATTTGAGGTAGGGTCTTGTTCATGTCAATTCTGGTTTTCGGATCCCTGTCTTCTATGCATCCGAAAAGCTAAGAATCCTTTGTTTGGTCAATCCTTTCTTGTTATTTTTTAGTTTAGAAGATTTCAATTAAAAAATATGTTTTAGATCAAATCGATGTTTTATTCAAGCTTGCATGCCAGATCTGTGTTTGTGGGCATAAATAGTTTCATTTTATAGCATTAGGAGTAAATGGGTATTAGGGTTTCTAGTTTGAATTTATTGTTGAAATGGGTATTTTTGGAAACCTAGATCTTTAATTTTTGTAGATAAATATATATTACCCTATTACGGAAGTGCTTTCAAAATTTCGTTGGAAAATTCCCTATGAATCTCCTAGAAAACGAAAAATTAATCTAGACTATAGTTTAACTATATAGTGTTTTTAAAAAAAATAAATTCCCCCTTTTTAAATTGTTCTTTGAAAAAAAATTGTTTGGAAAAAAAAATATACTCTCTGTAAAAATATAGAGTTAGAAATATTACACTAGTCAAATAGAAATTGATAGAAGAGAAAAAAAAATAAAAAGTCTTCTTTTTGATATTCCGTTTTCAGAATTAAATTAAAAAAAATAAAAAATAAAATAAAAACTGAGCTTTATATTTTTGTGCTTGTTGTATTGTTGTTTCAAAAAAAAAAAAATTTAAAAAAATTTTATTGGCAAAGGAGGGCGGGTGGTGGGGGCCACCACACCCCTGTTCCCATGCGCACGGCGCCAGTGCCATCTCGATAGCCGAGATTGCTGGCGCGACAGTCAATGATTGCCGGCATGGCAGCCGGCTATCGACCGGGCTCATCCCGTAAAAGGGGCGGCCGGTGTGGTATTACCGGCGGGGGTGGGGGCCACAGGGACCCCCCCAATGTGTCATTTTTTTTAATATTATAATTTTTTTTTTAAAACATAAAAAAGTTAATTTAGTTAATGTTTTTTTAATAATTTTTTTTTTACTAAGTTTAATTAAATTTAAATTAGTTTAACTTGTATTTTTGTTTTAATTTAGTGCAATTAGATTAAATTAAATTTAGATTATTAAACTATGCTTTTATTAATATATTTTGTATATATATATATATATAATTATATATTAATATGTTTATTTTCTTTTCCATTGTTATGAATTAATCATAGTTAAACAACGAGATTTATGGTGTTAGCTAATGATTATTAGATAGGTATTATTAGACGATTTTTTATCAATGCCATATAACATCTAGGTATTTCATAATTTTGTAATTATAACTGGAAATTGGTAATTATTTCTTAGATGTATTTATAAATTGTTTTTATAAATAGATCTATAGGAAATATTAATGTTTTATCAATATGGAATAATTAATTATTTCTTGATAGTAATTATTAGTGAGTAAATAAATTTGCATAATTAAGAATTATAAATTAGTTTATTTCTACGTTAACATTATATTTGATCTTATGCAATCTGAGTATGATTTGATTTTACTATGATGTGTTTTGGGTGTGTGTTTCTATGAATTGAATGATTCTTCTATGTATCATGTTTTCGGGTATTTGTTGGGTTGGATGACCCTAGGACTTAAATCCAGAGGTTCCGGGATTGTACTTTCAGTATGATGTTATTATGAAGTCAGTTTGTGTTTATATGTTGATGTCATGGTCCTGATTTCCTATACCCAACCTAATTCAGTTATGAGGTGCTTTATGGTCTTATGAGGGTACTGTAGTTATTGCTTAGTTATTTGAGAACCTATGTGCTCTTGAATGAGTAGGATGTGATTTGTGATTATGTATATCTTCATGTGTTGATCTTGAACCTAGGTAGGTTAACTAAGTGTACAGTGGGGAAGTGGTTTGCAATGGGGGTCCAAAACTCTAAGCGGTTACTAGTTAAACCCATTGGCAAGTTACTTAATAAGTGAAAATATGATACATTAAAGGGGTTTAAAATAAACTAATAAGATGTCTGAGTCTCTACCCATGCCTTGAGTGTTGTTGCATGATAGGATGGGAGTTGGGATCTTTGTCTTCACAAAAGGATCACTGAGCCACAAAGTATCACTTGGAAGCCAGAGTAAAGAGGTAATACTAGGGTTACCTTCAAGGTTGGGCTTATGTGATGACACTTCCCTATATACAGCTTAGGTTATCCTACGTGTGTTAGTTACCTCCGGTGTTTTTTAGTGTTCCTTGTTATGGTTTAGATTTCTTCTGGGATCTTCCTATACTTTTTAGTATGAGGTCATGTATACCTTGTTTGTATTCTTGTTGTATACCCCCGTGTGATAGGCCTATTACTCTCTCATCAGCACGGTGGGAGTGGATCTTTGGCTCCATGTGGTCAGGTGGTAGTGATTCTTATTACCATTGAGATTCTGATGGATTCTTCTTCATGCTTGGATGTTCCTTGTTGCAGTTTCATCTTCCTATTCTTTTGGAGACTTGATCAGTTACTTGAGATTTGTGTATTGTACCATATGTATATATTGGCTATCATCCTTTAGAGGATGCATTGTATTGTTCATTATGTATTATTACATACCCTGTTATTTGTGTAGTGGATGTTGATTAGGTAGTATACCTTATGGTATCAGTTGTATATGTAATCTTTATTATGAGATGTATGTTATTGGTTTCAGATTATGTAACCTTTATGTCAGATCTTTATTATTGTAATCATAGATTAGTTTGTTTAAGTACTATGTCGAGGAACCCTCGAGAAATTTTGTTGATGTATGAGTTGTATTTCATGTATGTCATATACTTCATTGTGTTGCTTCTGCATTGTTATCATTATTGTATGTAAAGATTAAAAAAAAAAATTACGTGAACTTAGGGTTATGTTTAGGTTAAGTTCTCCTGGGTTCCCTGGCGGGGCATTACAGATTCTCACCCATCTCAACCCATTCCACCCTTTCTAATCTAATCCTCATTCTAATTCTACCCTAACACACCTCCTAATGTTGTCACATTCCATTAAGAGATGATTAACAACTCAACCCACTTGAGAAAGTCAACTTTCTCAAGCATGACTTTCCTAAGGGACAAACTTGCCAAGTTGAGTCTTACACCCTTCCCATGCTTCTTTAAGGCTTTCATTAATGCCTCATTAATGAATATGCCTTAAGCCCATATCTCCTCCATGCCTCATTATTTCTCAAGGCATTAATGGCTCTTACACCACCATTAATGAGTCCCTCAACTCATTAATGAGCCTTGTCTCCCCTCTCTCTCTCATTATTCTATAAATAGAAGCCATTTTTGAGAGCAATTAAACCTTCATCCCATATTGTAAATGCATTGTTATGCTATTGGAATAGACTTAGCTCATACTTTATTTCATAGTTCATGTTTATTGCATTGTTAGAATGTCCATTTTTAGATTAATATGCATTGCTCATTGAATATTAGCTTGTTTTAAACTAAATCTTTCATGCTAGGTTGTTTATGTCACTGGTATTTAGCATAAATCTGAGGGCTTTTATGTTATATGCTACACTCATCCTAGTTAGAAATCAATAAGTTGATGTTATGGTTTATATGCTATTTAACCCTTGTTTTTCACTAACATAATGACTTATTGAAGTGTTGTATTGCAGATAATAGGTGGACAAATATACACACACATTTTTGGCGCCCACAGTGGGGCTTGATTTCCAACTTGGCCTCATTTTCTAACCTTTTTTCACTAATTTGCATGCCCAAAATTCTGTTATAGGCTCATTTTTGACCATTTAGGATCGCATCCGGGATACACCATCGCACCGCAGAAAATCAGGCTCACATCTGGGATTTCTCAGATCATTTTCAGTTTAGGCTCACATCTGGTAAGCATGAAATCACATCTGGTAGGGAAGCTTGCATACAGTGTGCTACATCGCATTCAGTAAAATTTTAGGCTCGCATCTGGTTAGAAAGTTTGTGCATTTTGTTTGCCTAACTCTAACATTTTAAAAAGTTGTGTTTTTGGCATCTTGTAGCCTAACAAGTGTTTGTAGGTTATTCTTGAAGGTTTTTGTGGGAGTTTACATAAACAACACTAACTTGGTTTTTCAGGTTACTCAACCCCCCATCTTAAATTCTATTTACTTGCTTTACAAATTAAGATACATATTCCAATCTTTCACTAAACTGACTAGAGGATTATGGTCTTTTCCTTTTAAGGGAAATCAGAAACTCATACATCAGTTTATGGGTTGAATGAAATTTGGAGTTAATTGAACAAGAAAACACATCATCTAATTCTTTTTGGATCAAGTAAATGAACAACTCAAATCACTAAATCTTGTGGTTTAAATGAACAAATACATCGTATAATTCCTTTTTTGGATTAAAAAATTGGACAATCAAAGCACTAAATATGTGGGATC
Source organism: Thuja plicata (assembly GCA_018584345.1). Classification (NCBI taxonomy): domain Eukaryota; kingdom Viridiplantae; phylum Streptophyta; class Pinopsida; order Cupressales; family Cupressaceae; genus Thuja; species Thuja plicata. The sequence goes on along the minus strand of MU224053.1, from coordinate 1,412,196 downwards.
AAAGAACAAGTTCAATCGTTTAATTCAATTTGGACCAGTAAATGAACAACACAAGTCACTAAATATTGTGGTTTAATGAACAACTACATCGTATAATTTCTTTCTAGATTTAGAAATTGGACAATCAAAGAACTAAATATGTGGGATCAAAGAACAAGTTCAATCATTTAATTCAATTTGGATCAGTAATTGGACAAGCAACTCACTAAATTTTGTGGCTAATTGAACAAGGCAACTTTCCTTTTCAAGCATCCTATTTTTCTTAAATAGGAACAAACTAAATCAAGCTCAATATAGCTTGAAGGAATGAACTTTGCTTTACGTGTTTTGGGAGAAAACGGTTTAGATTAGGAGAGTATGCTCTTCTTCAGAAGAAGAATCAGAAATCTAGACATCCAAATCTTGCCAATCCTAGTTACATATATTTAAATAGTAGAGGGCCTACCAGTTGAGGAAAAAATCTCCTAGGAATGACCTGAGTGAGGACAGGTTTTACGCCAACCCTTCCAACTCACTGTAAATAATTTCTTCCTCATAGGCTAAAGCCTCGGAAGACATAACTAGTTTTGTTCTTAGAATTCTGACATTATTCCTTGAACATATCTGGGTATATGTTGAGCAGAGCCGGTTGAATATTGCTTGCAAGACTACATATATTCAGGTACTCATAGGGCTATACGCCTGAATTTTGCCTTGTGCAATTATATGGGGGATAGTTTCGAACGGATTGCCCAATAATCTATAACTTCAACTAAAAGAATTCCTGATTCATCCCCGAAAGGGTGATAATCTTTGTGCAAGGCAAAAAGTAATTTCCCCAAGACACTCATCATATTGTGCCCTCACTTGCATTTGGAGTTGGCTAATATAGCATCATGACTAGAGCCATTGTGTGCTTGGTGATGGTTGTATTCTGATTAGCATTTGAGTGTGTACCTGAGTCAATGAGCAAAGATTTTCATCCTCCACCTAGAGAATAGGAAAAGATGAGTGTTTGTTGCACCCTCCTAAAAATAAAAAACTATTTGATGTGTTCAAAAGATTATTAAAAAGATAAACTCCTCAAAACAATCAACAAGTTTCAAACCTTGGGGTACAAGTGTTTTTCACTCATTACGACACCTCCTAAAGCAATTTGGAAACAAGCAACTTCACGCACTTCAAATTTTTTTTTTTTAGAAGTGACCAAAGTTGAAAAAGACATCATAAGATTGCATGTTGGATTTCCTGAGTCGCATGCATTATTTAGAATTGCATTTAGTCAGCACACAGTCGCATTTAGATTCTAGGATCGCATCTAGTATCATTAGAGGCTCGCATCTGGGAGCTCGTATTCAGGATAGTGGGTGCTGGTAGAAGTTTTTCTTAGAAAATATCAGTTGATTAGGATACCCTTTTAGCTCTTTAGCTGGTTCTTTTTGCCTCTTCTAGTCTCCCTGTTGTAATTTCAAAACACTTTTGAAACGTCCACCTTGCATGCCTAGTCAGTCTTTCATGATCAGTTCAATATGTGTGGTCTACCCACTTTCTACCAACAACTTGGTTCCCAGCTCACTATTAGGGCCTTCTAACCCTCTGATGCTGGAATCATTTACATCCACCAACAAAAAATAGTTGCTTTTACCTAGACACGCCCACTTGAACAATCTGAATCTCTCACTTGCACTATTGGGAAATGTTAACAAAGTTGAAGAACAACTTCATGGTTAACACAAGACGCAACAAGTACACATCTAAAGGATTGAAAGTACCTCCTAAAACACCACACTTTCAAGGTGAAGCTTCTCATAGTTCTCTTCTCTATCTAGATTCCCCTCAAATGGATAGTGATACTCATAGATGGAGTGAGGCCTTTGAGGACTATAACAATGGAAAAAACCAAAAACCCGAAGATACTGATGAAGAAGAACCCAAGTTCAAATGTCGTTTATTTGAATCTGATAGTGAGGACAAAATCTCTAAAGAAGAATATCAAAAACTCAAACAAAGCAAGAGGTTTCACCAGATAATGGAAATAATTATTGATGAGGATAAGGAAAAGTATTTCCTCCATCTAGTGTCTACAGGTGTTAAATTACCCAAAGATTATGATATGGAAAAGCTCAAGGAAAAGGAAGTACCAAACTCGATATCTATTCTCACCAAGCAGCTCAATTTGATGCAAACAGAGCTCATGAATCTCAAACAGGAGAAGGAGAAACCTAAAAAAAAATACTCATTGGACACCATTTGTCCATTCCCTTTTGACAAGCGTATCACCATGGTCCCATTTCCTCCCAATGTGGCAAGACCAAAGTATGACAAGTACACTGGAGAAACTGACCCACATGACCATGTGAGAAAATTCTGTTCTCTTATCATAGAATACATGCACGAACCTACATACCTCATGCGACTATTTTTGGGAATTCTAGGAGGTAATGCCATGGAGTGGTTCTCCAAACTGAACCCCAAGGTCAAGACATTCAAGTAGTTGATCCAATGATTCATCCAACATTACTCCTACAACATCCAACATGACATAACCATGATGGACCTATGTAATACCAAACAACAAACTAGAGAATCATTTACACACTTCCTACAAAGATGGAGGAAGATTTTTGCATGATATTCAAGGGCCATTCCTGAAACAAAGAAGATGGATATATTCATTAATAATCTAGTACCTAAGTTAAACTATGCATTGCAAATACAAGACTCTCCAAGCTTCGACAGAATGATTAAAAATTCCCTCCGTATTGAGGAAGTCATGGTAAAAAAGGGAGAGATCACCCTTCAAAATGAAAAAAAGACCAACAATTCCAACTCCAAGCCTAAATGGTGGAAACAAAACAAAAATGTTGTTAATGATAGAGTGGTTGATGCCTCTAACATTAATCATAAACCTGAGGTATTCAATCTAACCAATGGCATGCAAGCAAGCAAGGATTCTAAAGTAACAACTCCCCCACCCAAAGAAAACAATGATAATAGAAAGGGTCAGACATGGACATCAAAACCCCAAAGAACACTCACTCCTTTGGGAGAGCCTCTTGAGACTATTCTAAAAACACTAGTGGATAACAAATTTCTCCCAAAGAACATTCACTCCTTTGGGAGAGCCTCTTGAGACTATTCTAAAAACACTAGTGGATAAAAAATTTCTTACAATCCTAGATTCCAAACCATGGGAACCAATGGTCAAACCCAGGTGGTGGGATGATAACTCTTACCGTGTCTTTCAGAAAAACAAGGGACACAAGACTAATAATTGCCTCAAACTCAAGAATGTCATCCAAGACCTCATCAAAGGAGGTAAGATCAAAGTGGATGGACACACTACCAATGAGGATCATACAACATTCAACAAACCCTTTCCTAATTATGATCAAGGAGAAACATCTAAAGGGAAAGGTAAAAAAGTCTACTACACCTATTCCAAAAATGATAATGTGATCAATATGTTAGACATCAAAACTGAATCCGTAAATGTGATCACAATGAAGAGAGTTAATAACACCTCTTTCCAAACCAATGCTATAACACAGAGCCAAGCACAAGTTACAATCAAAGGACCTCCAAAACCAACATCAACATCCAAGGTTCCTATTGTAACTATTCCTAAATCAGTAGAAAAACACATAGTCACTATTCTTGGAGAAAAATATGACTTGGTAGACCAATTGCAACGAACCTGTACCAAAATTTCCATTTTCAAGTTGCTCAAGATATCCACAGTGCATAGAGAAATTCTAGAACAAGCTTTGCACATAGATAATGTTCCAAAAGATATTGATATAGACAAGTTCCAAGCGATGGTCAATCACATCTCAGTGCCACATTACCTCTGCTTTTCTAAAGAGGATGACAAGTCATTGACACATCCACATAATCAAACCCTCTATATTGAAGTCCTTATTCATAAATCCCATGTTAGATGTGTGTTGATAGATGGAGGTGCAGGATTGAATATATGTACATTGGATCTAGTCAAGAGACTAGGTCTCTTAGAACAAACAATTGATTCTAGAAGCAAGATAACCATTAAAGCTTATGATGAGGAAGAAAGATCCTCCAGAGGTCTTATTGTTCTACCTATCAGAGTCAGACCAATTGAGAGGAACATCATCTGTCAAGTTCTGGATCTACCATTGGCCTACAATATCCTACTAGGGAGACCATGGATTCACGAGATGCAAATTGTACCATCCACTTACCATCAATGCATAAAGTTCCCACATAATGGGGTGGAAGTGACGATTCTCGTAGACACTAACTACACTTGCAACAATATCAAAGAAAGTAGCATGATCCCACACAACAAAGAGGCTATAGATGTAGATGCTCCTAAAACTACCAAGGACATGGTTATGAAGAGTTTTAGAAAAAACTTGAAACTTGAAGAAACATGTATGGGAGAGTACAAGTTGGACCTGACTCCTTCACTGATAGAACTTCTGGTGTCACCAAGATCCTATGTAAAACCTTCATTGACATTCACACCTCTAGCATCCAAGGAGCTAGAAATATACAAAGCAACTGGCATGATAAAGGCATCCACATCTTCTTCAGATAACACAGAAGAACAAGCAGTTTTACAAAGGAGAATCGGTGGAATCTAAGGTCAAACATGTAAATATATCCCTAGAATAGTATGGAAAGGGATATGATTTCCTCACACAAATGGGCTATAAAGGAAAGGGACCTCTAAATGACATAGGATGAGGGCTTATTGAACCTATAATCATGGAGTTCCACAATACTAGAGATAAAACAAGACTTGGTTTTAATACTCAATTCGACAAACCTACTTTGATAGACAACCCAACGTCTGATAAAGGGAGCGATCAGATAGATGAGATTGTACTAGAACCATGGCCTTATGAAAGGTTGTTACATATTGGTACAGAGAATCCTAAATATCAAGGAGAACACTATATACCTAGCTTTGAGGTACCACAAGATCTTCACACCCCTTTGCTAGCACAACCTCTCATTCAAGAGGTAGGAGACACCATAGCAACAATTACTCAAGAGATACCCCAACCATGGAATTTACATCCCAATTGGGGGCAATTGGTCACAATTTCACATGTCCTTGATCTACCCCACTTTGATCTACAAGAATCTAACTGGGTACATCAGATAACTATTGCTGAATACTTAAACAAATCTGATGATGATGTAACATACTTTCATGACTATGAATGGGATTGGCTATCTATCGCCTCTGAAGATATTGGAATAGATACAATTCACATGTTTGCAACTCCCTCAGTTCCTAGTAAATGATTTGACACTCCTCTCAATGATACTGATCCTCCTGAAGTAGAAGAAGAGTTCCTTCCTTCGATCATTGATGAAGACACTAGGGAATACATAAGTCTAGAAGAATTTCATAGGCCATAGGCAAGAAACCTCCATTTACGGAGAGATGATGATGAGATTTCTACTGATGTGTTGCTAGAGTTCAATCCACATATGACTAACAATGACCCTTTTAATGACGATCTCACTCTTATTGATATAAATATTGAAGAAATTAACTTAACAGATCATGTCATGTCAGTTAATGGTCTTGATGCTAACATGATGCTATCCTTCCCAGAGATTGACTCCCTAACATTAGTACTTCCTGACCTAATTGATTGGACTGAAATAGATCCTACTCCTATCCTCAACTTTCCCAATGACCACACCCTAGCTTGTTATCTCAATGCTTGTGAACCTTACCCTTCTTCCACCAATGCAAGGAGCAAGAACATGTCATAGGAGGATATCAAGTTTCTTAGTCAAAAACTGAAAAATAAAAAGAAAAAGCGGACTGATGGTGAAAACCACTCTGTGGTAGTATTAGCTCCCAAAATAGTAAAGAAAAAATATGTATCTAATGGTGAAAACCTCTCCAAGGTGCCAAAGGATGCGACTCTTGATATCCTCCCTGAACATTTTCAGGAAAGATCCTCAGTGCTGATTGAACCAACACAACTAGTAAATTTGGGAATGGTTGAAAATCCTCAAATAGTACACCTTGCACAATCTTTATCAGAAGAGGAGAAGACACAGTTCATAGAGTTCCTAAAGGAGAAGAAGATTAACTTTTCATGGTCTTAAATAGATATTCCAGGACTAGATCCTAATCTAATCATGCACCACTTATCTATAGCTCTTGGGATCAAGCCCGTAAAGCAAAAACATAGAAAAATGCATCCTCATGTTGCATTATTGGTAAAAGCAGAGCTAGAAAAGTTGTTAAAGGCAGGATTTATTAGAGTCATTGCATATGCAGGATGGATCTCCAATGTGGTCCCTGTATCTAAATTTGATAAATCTATTAGGATCTGCATGGACTTCAGAGATTTGAACAAAGCATGTTCAAAGGATGAATTTCCTCTACCAAACATTGACATGATCATAGATCTTATAGCTGGCTTCCAGATGTATTATTTAATGGATGGATTCTTGAGCTATAATCAAATCAAAATTTCCCCCAAGGATCAAGAGAAAACCGCATTCACATGTGCATGGGGCACATTTTGCTGGAACGTCATGCCATTTGGGCTAAAGAATGTCAGTGCAACATATCAAAGAGCCATGACAACAATATTCCATGACATGATGCACAAGAACATGGAGGACTACGTAGATGACACATTGGCTAAATCCAAAGAAAGAGGTACTCACATTGCTGACCTAAAAAAGATATTGGATCGAATGGAGTAGTTTTAACTCAGGCTCAACCCAAAGAAATGTGCCTTTGGGGTGCAATCAGGGAAACTCCTAGGATTCATTATTTTAGTGAAAGGAATTGAGGTAGACCCTGCTAAAGTTAAAGCTATACTAGAGATGACTCCTCCATGAAACATCAGTCAAATGAGGACACTACAAGGAAGACTCCAGTCCATCAGGAGATTTATGTCCCAACTTGTAGATAGGGCCCAACCCTTTACTAAGCTACTACATAAAGGGGTTACCTTCAAATGGGATGAACACTGTGAAGCGAACTTTAGAGAATTGAAGAGATACCTGGCTGCTCCACCTATTCTTATGGTGCCTATTCATGGAAATCCCCTACTCCTATACATTTTAGCTATAGCTAAATCCCTAGGAGTATTACTAGCACAAGAAGATGAGGCAAAGAAAGTAAGAGCTATTTACTATATTAGTAGAACACTAGTCACTTATGAGCTCAATTATAGAATTATTGAAAAAGCATGCCTGTTAGTCATCTTCGCATCAAAAAAATTAAGGCACTACATCCTCTCTCATACAGTAAAGCTCATTGCTAAGATTGATCTTTTGAAGTATCTTTTGATCATAACAAAATTAACAGGACGTTTGGAAAAATGGGTCCTGATTCTAAGTGAGTTTGACATTGAATATGTAGAATGGAGAGCTATCAAAGGACAGGTCCTTACAGATCAATTGGCTAATTCACCACTCTAGGATGATGAACCTTTACTCATTGAATTCCTTGATGAAACAATCATGCATCTCACCAAGTATCTATGGAAGATGTACTTTGATGGCTCATTCACTCAACAAGGATATGGAGTGGGGGTCCTATTCATAACTCCTCAAAGTTACAAGATTCCCAAATCTTACAAATTGATGTTTCCATGCACCAATAATATTTCAGAATATGAGGCATTGGTAAATAGCCTTGAGCTAGCTATGGAGTGGAAAATTGTAGAGTTACGCATGTATGGTGACTCCCAACTAATTATCAATCAGGTCAATGGGGAGTATCAAACGAAGGATGAAAATTTGATGCCCTACAAGCAACTAGTTGATGACCTAAAGAAGTACTTTGTCTTCATCACCTTCCAGCAGATACCAAGATCAGTGAATAAAGTTGCTGACGCTATGGCTACCTTGGCATCCATTTTACAATTAGAAGAACATCAATTCTGATATGACTTCTTGGTGGAAGAACTATCCTATCCTACCTTTGATACCCCTGAGTGTAATGTCCCCGCCAGGGAACCCATAAGGAATCAGGTCTTATGACCAAAATTTGCAACTAATTTTTTTTTTTTTTACATTACAACATTACTACTCCAAAATTACTTTCCTTAAG